>OY726527.1:62356329-62780813 GCA_963383655.1 Bathymodiolus septemdierum | reverse complement strand
GTTATTTACTTATGTTGGGGACTTCTAAAGGTTGTTATTTACTTATGTTGGGGACTTCTAAAGTTTGTTATTTACTTATGCTGGAGACTTCTAAAGGTTGTTATTTACTTATGTTGGGGACTTCTAAAGGTTGTTATTTACTTATGTTGGGGACTTCTAAAGGTTGTTATTTACTTATGTTGGGGACTTCTAAAGGTTGTTATTTACTTATGTTGGAGACTTCTAAAGGTTGTTATTTACTTATGTTGGAGACTTCTAAAGGTTGTTATTTACTTATGTTGGGGACTTCTAAAGGTTGTTATTTACTTATGTTGGGGACTTCTAAAGATTGTTATTTACTTATGTTGGGGACTTCTAAAGGTTGTTATTTACTTATGTTGGGGACTTCTACAGGTTGTTATTTACTTATGTTGGGGACTTCTAAAGATTGTTATTTACTTATGTTAGAGACTTCTAAAGGTTGTTATTTACTTATGTTGGGGACTTCTAAAGGTTGTTATTTACTTATGTTGGGGACTTCTAAAGATTGTTATTTACTTATGTTGGGGACTTCTAAAGGTTGTTATTTACTTATGTTGGGGACTTCTAAAGGTTGTTATTTACTTTTCAAAAATATATTTATTAAGAGAAATATCACATGCTTTATGTAATATTTTTAAAATGAATGCAATTTTCCCCTTTGATCTTTTTATGATTTATTAACGGGATGATTTGATTTTGATTTTTGGTGTTTAACGCCACTTTCAGCAATATTTCACCTATTTCATGGCGACTAGTTTTAGTGGCGGAAGAAGCCGGAGTGCCCGGAGAGAACCACCGACCACGAGCAAGCAACTAGTAAACTTTATCACTTGCGGCTGCGAGTCGAATGCACCCTTTTTGTAATTTACAAAGCCGGGCGCGAACCCACACCGTATTGGTGATAGGCTTGTATGAGTTGTTAGGTAATCCGACTACCTAGCTCATTTAGCCACCGGGCCCTATATATACCAGGGTGTAAGCAACAGCTACGAACTATAATACACGAGATATTGTAAACTTTAAATCTGGGCTGTATTACTAATACCACGAAGTGTGAGATTATTTAACTGTTTAACTCGGAAAACCGTGGTATAAATTATTTAAGCTAACTTTTGTTTCTATGTCCAGCTGCCGTTTTACAGGTTTTGTTTAAGTAAAACGGCAGCTGGACCTAGAAACAAAAGTTAGTAGAACGAGAGAGTTGTAACACGAAATGTTGTAAAATATGGATAAATGGCTCAAAGATATATTTCCAGACAAAGATCCATACCATAATCCCGGGAGGGACCAAATGAGGATAAAGGGGGTCCATAATTCGAGTGCCTGTGGGGGTTTTTTCAGGAAAGGAACAATTCTGTTTATTGTGGAGGGGCGTGATAAAAACTAGGGGTGGTTTTCAGTCGATCCAGCTAAAGAAATGACAGGAAAGCGTGGTTTTATCTGAGAAATTTATCGTTGATTGAATAAAAAATCTCAGAACCCAATGGATGTTTGCGGGAGAAAAGTTCTACTGACGAATTAACGTAAAAGACAACCAACAAACTTTCAGTAGATAAAGACAAATTATAAATGGGTCGAATGACATTCTTTGATTTTTAGAAAAAGGTTTATTTTTCAGAAAATACTCGACTTACCTTTTTGTATGATCCTGCCTTAGGTCCTCCTCGTCATATCCGGAAGTTCCTCTAAACAATCTTTATTCATATCATTTTGATATGATTTAGAGCGATTGGGGGCCGTGTTTTCAGATGTACAATACATTATACCAGCATGGAACACACCCAACTATAGGTATCTCTTTAGTTAGTCTACATAATTTAGTAGGTTAGTTCAACATTCTATTCTTGGAAGACATTAACATTTTTGAATTTTATTATATTCTGATTCTTAATAGTTTTCTCTAATTTTTAGAAAATGAACATTCCATGATATAATGACATTCATCTCCAATTTCCTGTTTTGACATAATAATACACACACTTTTCTGTCTTCTGTTATTATTCTATATAGATAGTAAAAATGTATTATGAGAATCCAATTTACCTTTGATTTACCTGTGATTACCTTGACGTGACCCCTTAATCCCTCTTAATTAGGATGGACAACATTCTTTGATCTTGCAAAATGTTGTCATTCGGGGATACATCTATACAACACTCGAGACGAACATGCTAACTAATACACCATCAATGCGGTGTCATACATTTATATTCAATGTGCCGCACGTAAACCAATAGAGATCGGAGGATCGGGCACACAGAGAGGAAACATTTGCCTGTGTGATGAGATAGCATAACATTATAATGGAGAACATATTACAATACTAAGGACATTTTGTATTTATTTTCCTGACAGAATAAACAGTATAGAATATTTGTTCCTCAAAGAAGGAATATTATGGTGTTATTTATAACAAATTATTCAAAAGAATAAATATTAGATGGAACAGAACACAAATGAAATAAATACTGGTCCTTATGTAAACATGTAATATTATTATACCCCACACTATAGTGTATCACCAAAGTAAACATGTAATATTATTATACTCCACACTATAGTGTATCACCAAAGTATACATGTAATATTATTATACTCCACACTATAGTGTATCACCAAAGTAAACATGTAATATTATTATACTCCACACTATAGTGTATCACCAAAGTAAACATGTAATATTATTATACTCCAGACTATAGTGTATCACTAAGGTAAACATGTAATATTATTATACTCCACACTATAGTGTATAACCAAAGTAAACATGTAATATTATTATACTCCACACTATAGTGTATCACTAAGGTAAACATGTAATATTATTATACTCCACACTATAGTGTATCACCAAAGTAAACATGTAATATTATTATACTCCACACTATAGTATATCACCAAAGTAAACATGTAATATTATTATACCCCACACTATAGTGTATCACCAAAGTAAACATGTAATATTATTATACTCCACACTATAGTGTATCACCAAAGTATACATGTAATATTATTATACTCCACACTATAGTGTATCACCAAAGTAAACATGTAATATTATTATACTCCACACTATAGTGTATCACCAAAGTAAACATGTAATATTATTATACTCCACACTATAGTGTATCACCAAAGTATACATGTAATATTATTATACTCCACACTATAGTGTATCACTAAGGTAAACATGTAATATTATTATACTCCAGACTATAGTGTATCACCAATGTAAACATGTAATATTATTATACTCTACACTATAGTGTATCACCAAAGTATACATGTAATATTATTATACTCCAGACTATAGTGTATCACCAAAGTAAACATGTAATATTATTATACTCCACACTATAGTGTATCACCAAAGTAAACATGTAATATTATTATACTCCACACTATAGTGTATCACCAAAGTAAACATGTAATATTATTATACTCCACACTATAGTGTATCACCAAAGTAAACATGTAATATTATTATACTCCACACTATAGTGTATCACTAAGGTAAACATGTAATATTATTATACTCCACACTATAGTGTATCACCAAAGTAAACATGTAATATTATTATACTACACACTATAGTGTATCACCAATGTAAACATGTAATATTATTATACTCCACACTATAGTGTATCACCAAAGTAAACATGTAATATTATTATACTCTACACTATAGTGTATCACCAAAGTAAACATGTAATATTATTATACTCTACACTATAGTGTATCACCAAAGTAAACATGTAATATTATTATACTCCACACTATAGTGTATCACCAAAGTAAACATGTAATATTATTATACTCCACACTATAGTGTATCACCAAAGTAAACATGTAATATTATTATACTCTACACTATAGTGTATCACCAAAGTAAACATGTAATATTATTATACTCCACACTATAGTGTATCACCAAAGTAAACATGTAATATTATTATACTCCACACTATAGTGTATCACCAAGGTAAACATGTAATATTATTATACTCCACACTATAGTGTATCACCAAAGTAAACATGTAATATTATTATACTCCACACTATAGTGTATCACCAAAGTATACATGTAATATTATTATACTCCAGACTATAGTGTATCACCAAAGTAAACATGTAATATTATTATACTCCAGACTATAGTGTATCACCAAAGTAAACATGTAATATTATTATACTCTACACTATAGTGTATCACCAATGTAAACATGTAATATTATTATACTCCACACTATAGTGTATCACCAAAGTAAACATGCAATATTATTATACTCTACACTATAGTGTATCACCAAAGTAAACATGTAATATCATTATACTCCACACTATAGTGTATCACCAAAGTAAACATGTAATATTATTATACTCCACACTATAGTGTATCACCAAAGTAAACATGTAATATTATTATACTCCACACTAGTGTATCACCAAAGTAAACATGTAATATTATTATACTCCACACTATAGTGTATCACCAAAGTAAACATGTAATATTATTATACTCTACACTATAGTGTATCACCAAAGTAAACATGTAATATTATTATACTCCACACTATAGTGTATCACCAAAGTAAACATGTAATATTATTATACTCTACACTATAGTGTATCACCAAAGTAAACATGTAATATTATTATACTCCAGACTATAGTGTATCACCAAAGTAAACATGTAATATTATTATACTCCAGACTATAGTGTATCACCAAAGTAAACATGTAATATTATTATACTCCACACTATAGTGTATCACCAAAGTAAACATGTAATATTATTATACTCTACACACCAAAGTAAACATGTAATATTATTATACCCCACACTATAGTGTATCACCAAGGTAAACATGTAATATTATTATACTCCAGACTATAGTGTATCACCAAAGTAAACATGTAATATTATTATACTCTACACTATAGTGTATCACCAATGTAAACATGTAATATTATTATACTCCACACTATAGTGTATCACCAAAGTAAACATGTAATATTATTATACTCTACACTATAGTGTATCACCAATGTAAACATGTAATATTATTATACTCTACACTATAGTGTATCACCAAAGTAAACATGCAATATCATTATTCTCCACACTATAGTGTATCACCAAAGTAAACATGTAATATTATTATACTCTACACTATAGTGTATCACCAATGTAAACATGTAATATTATTATACTCCACACTATAGTGTATCACCAAAGTAAACATGTAATATTATTATACTCTACACTATAGTGTATCACCAATGTAAACATGTAATATCATTATACTCCACACTATAGTGTATCACCAAAGTAAACATGTAATATTATTATACTCCACATTATAGTGTATCACCAATGTAAACATGTAATATTATTATACTCCACACTATAGTGTATCACCAAAGTAAACATGTAATATTATTATACTCTACACTATAGTGTATCACCAATGTAAACATGTAATATTATTATACTCTACACTATAGTGTATCACCAAAGTAAACATGTAATATTATTATACTCCACACTATAGTGTATCACCAAAGTAAACATGTAATATTATTATACTCTACACTATAGTGTATCACCAAAGTAAACATGTAATATCATTATACTCCACACTATAGTGTATCACCAAAGTAAACATGTAATATTATTATGCTCCACACTATAGTGTATCACCAAAGTATACATGTAATATTATTATACTCCACACTATAGTGTATCACCAAAGTAAACATGTAATATTATTATACTCTACACTATAGTGTATCACCAAAGTAAACATGTAATATTATTATACTCCACACTATAGTGTATCACCAAAGTAAACATGTAATATTATTATACTCTACACTATAGTGTATCACCAAAGTAAACATGTAATATCATTATACTCCACACTATAGTGTATCACCAAAGTAAACATGTAATATTATTATGCTCCACACTATAGTGTATCACCAAAGTAAACATGTAATATTATTATACTCTACACTATAGTGTATCACCAAAGTAAACATGTAATATTATTATACTCTACACTATAGTGTATCACCAATGTAAACATGTAATATTATTATACTCTACACTATAGTGTATCACCAATGTAAACATGTAATATTATTATACTCTACACTATAGTGTATCACCAATGTAAACATGTAATATTATTATACTCCACACTATAGTGTATCACCAAAGTAAACATGTAATATTATTATACTCTACACTATAGTGTATCACCAATGTAAACATGTAATATTATTATACTCCACACTATAGTGTATCACCAAAGTAAACATGTAATATTATTATACTCTACACTATAGTGTATCACCAAAGTAAACATGTAATATTATTATACTCCACACTATAGTGTATCACCAAAGTAAACATGTAATATTATTATACTCCACACTAGTGTATCACCAATGTAAACATGTAATATTATTATACTCCACACTATAGTGTATCACCAAAGTAAACATGTAATATTATTATACTCCACACTATAGTGTATCACCAAAGTAAACATGTAATATTATTATACTCTACACTATAGTGTATCACCAAAGTAAACATGTAATATTATTATACTCCACACTATAGTGTTTCACCAAAGTAAACATGTAATATTATTATACTCCACACTATAGTGTATCACCAAAGTAAACATGTAATATTATTATACTACACACTATAGTGTATCACCAAAGTAAACATGTAATATTATTATACTCCACACTATAGTGTATCACCAAAGTAAACATGTAATATTATTATACTCTACACTATAGTGTATCACCAAAGTAAACATGTAATATTATTATACTCCACACTATTGTGTATCACCAAAGTAAACACGTAATATTATTATACTCCACACTATAGTGTATCACCAAAGTAAACATGTAATATTATTATACTCTACACTATAGTGTATCACCAAAGTAAACATGTAATATTATTATACTCCACACTATAGTGTATCACCAAAGTAAACATGTAATATTATTTTACTCCACACTATAGTGTATCACCAAAGTAAACATCTAATATTATTATACTCCACACTATAGTGTATCACCAAAGTAAACATGTAATATTATTATACTCTACACTATAGTGTATCACCAAAGTAAACATGTAATATTATTATACTACACACTATAGTGTATCACCAAAGTAAACATGTAATATTATTATACTCTACACTATAGTGTATCACCAAAGTAAACATGTAATATTATTATACTCCAGACTATAGTGTATCACCAAAGTAAACATGTAATATTATTATACTCCACACTATAGTGTATCACCAATGTAAACATGTAATATTATTATACTCCACACTATAGTGTATCACCAAAGTAAACATGTAATATTATTATACTCCACACTATAGTGTATCACCAAAGTAAACATGTAATATTATTATACTCCACACTATAGTGTATCACCAATGTAAACATGTAATATTATTATACTCCAGACTATAGTGTATCACCAATGTAAACATGTAATATTATTATACTCCACGTTTATAGCTAGTCACAGGTATACTAACCTGTGATTAGCTATAAACGTGGAGTATAATAAGTCACCATACGTTCGCGGCCACGTTTATAGCTAGTCACATGTTAGTATATCAATCTAAGTCACCATACGTTCGCGGCCACATTGATAGCTAGTCACAGGTTAGTATATAAATCTAAGTCACCATACGTTCGCGGCCACGTTGATAGCTAGTCACAGGTTGGTATAAAAATCTAAGTCACCATACGTTCGTGGTCACGTTTATTGCTAGTCACAGGTTAGTATATAAATCTAAGTCACCATACGTTCGCGACCACGTTAATAGCTAGTCACAGGTTAGTATATAAATCTAAGTCACCATACGTTCACGGCCACGTTTATAGCTAGTCACAGGTTAGTATATAAATCTAAGTCACCATACGTTCGCGGCCACGTTTATAGCTAGTCACAGGTTAGTATATAAATCTAAGTCACCATACGTTCACGGCCACGTTTATAGCTAGTCACAGGTTAGTATATAAATCTAAGTCACCATACGTTCGCGGCCACGTTTATAGCTAGTCACAGGTTAGTATATAAATCTAAGTAACCATACGTTGGCGGCCACGTTTATAGCTAGTCACAGGTTAGTATATAAATCTAAGTAACCATACGTTCACGGCCACGTTTATAGCTAGTCACAGGTTAGTATATAAATCTAAGTAACCATACGTTGGCGGCCACGTTTATAGCTAGTCACAGGCTAGTATATAAATCTAAGTCACCATACGTTCGCGGCCACGTTTATAGCAAGTCACAGGTTAGTATGTAAATCTAAGTAACCATACGTTGGCGGCCACGTTTATAGCTAGTCACAGGTTAATATATAAATCTAAGTAACCATACGTTCACGGCCACGTTTATAGCTAGTCACATGTTAGTATATAAATCTAAGTAACCATACGTTGGCGGCCACGTTTATAGCTAGTCACAGGTTAATATATAAATCTAAGTAACCATACGTTCACGGCCACGTTTATAGCTAGTCACATGTTAGTATATAAATCTAAGTCACCATACGTTCACGGCCACGTTTATGGCTAGTCACAGGTTAGTATATAAATCTAAGTCACCATGCGATCACGGCCACGTTTATAGCTAGTCACAGGTTAGTATATAAATCTAAGTAACCATACGTTCACGGCCACGTTTATAGCTAGTCACAGGTTAGTAAATAAATCTAAGTCACCATACGTTCGCGGTCACGTTTATAGCTAGTCAGAGGTTAGTATATAAATCTAAGTCACCATACGTTCACGGCCACGTTTATAGCTAGTCACAGGTTAGTATATAAATCTAAGTCACCATACGTTCGCGGCCACGTTTATAGCTAGTCACAGGTTAGTATATAATTCTAAGTCACCATGCGTTCGCGGCCACGTTGATAGCTAGTCACAGGTTAGTATATAAATCTAAGTCACCATACGTTCGCGGCCACGTTTATAGCTAGTCAGAGGTTAGTATATAAATCTAAGTCACCATACGTTCACGGACACGTTTATAGCTAGTCACAGGTTAGTATATAAATCTAAGTCACCATACGTTCACGGCCACGTTAATAGCTAGTCACAGGTTAGTATATAAATCTAAGTCACCATACGTTCGCGGCCACGTTGATAGCTAGTCACTGGTTAGTATATAAATCTAAGTAACCATACGTTGGCGGCCACGTTTATAGCTAGTCACAGGTTAGTATATAAATCTAAGTCACCATACGTTCACGGCCACGTTTATAGCTAGTCACAGGTTAGTATATAAATCTAAGTCACCATACGTTGGCGGCCACGTTTATAGCTAGTCACAGGTTGGTATATAAATCTAAGTAACCATACGTTGGCGGCCACGTTTATAGCTAGTCACAGGTTAGTATATAAATCTAAGTCACCATACGTTCACGGCCACGTTTATAGCTAGTCACAGGTTAGTATATAAATCTAAGTCACCATACGTTCACGGCCACGTTTATGGCTAGTCACAGGTTAGTATATAAATCTAAGTCACCATACGTTCACGGCCACGTTTATAGCTAGTCACAGGTTAGTATATAAACCTAAGTCACCATACGTTGGCGGCCACGTTTATAGCTAGTCACAGGTTCATGCGTTCGCGGCCACGTTGATAGCTAGTCACAGGTTAGTATATAAATCTAAGTCACCATACGTTCGCGGCCACGTTGATAGCTAGTCACAGGTTAGTATATAAATCTAAGTCACCATGCGTTCGCGGCCACGTTTATAGCTAGTCACAGGTTAGTATATAAATATAAGTCACCATACGTTCGCGGCCACGTTGATAGCTAGTCACAGGTTAGTATATAAATCTAAGTCACCATACGATCGCGGCCACGTTGATAGCTAGTCACAGGTTAGTATATAAATCTAAGTCACCATACGTTCACGGCCACGTTGATAGCTAGTCACAGGTTAGTATATAAATCTAAGTCACCATACGTTCACGACCACGTTGATAGCTAGTCACAGGTTAGTATATAAATCTAAGTCACCATACGTTCACGGCCACGTTTATAGCTAGTCACAGGTTAGTATATAAATCTAAGTCACCATACGTTCGTGGCCACGTTTATAGCTAGTCACAGGTTAGTATATAAATCTAAGTAACCATACGTTGGCGGCCACGTTTATAGCTAGTCACAGGTTAATATATAAATCTAAGTAACCATACGTTCACGGCCACGTTTATAGCTAGTCACAGGTTAGTATATAAATCTAAGTCACCATGCGTTCACGGCCACGTTTATAGCTAGTCACAGGTTAGTATATAAATCTAAGTCACCATACGTTCGCGGCCACGTTTATGGCTAGTCACAGGTTAGTATATAAATCTAAGTCACCATACGTTCACGGCCACGTTTATAGCTAGTCACAGGTTAGTATATAAATCTAAGTCACCATACGTTCACGACCACGTTGATAGCTAGTCACAGGTTAGTATATAAATCTAAGTCACCATACGTTCACGGCCACGTTTATAGCTAGTCACAGGTTAGTATATAAATCTAAGTCACCATACGTTCGTGGCCACGTTTATAGCTAGTCACAGGTTAGTATATAAATCTAAGTAACCATACGTTGGCGGCCACGTTTATAGCTAGTCACAGGTTAATATATAAATCTAAGTAACCATACGTTCACGGCCACGTTTATAGCTAGTCACAGGTTAGTATATAAATCTAAGTCACCATGCGTTCACGGCCACGTTTATAGCTAGTCACAGGT
Organism: Bathymodiolus septemdierum; assembly: GCA_963383655.1. NCBI lineage: Eukaryota > Metazoa > Mollusca > Bivalvia > Mytilida > Modiolidae > Bathymodiolus > Bathymodiolus septemdierum. The sequence goes on along the minus strand of OY726527.1, from coordinate 62,769,952 downwards.
TAGTATATAAATCTAAGTAACCATACGTTCACGGCCACGTTTATAGCTAGTCACAGGTTAGTATATAAATCTAAGTCACCATACGTTCGCGGTCACGTTTATAGCTAGTCAGAGGTTAGTATATAAATCTAAGTCACCATACGTTCACGGCCACGTTTATAGCTAGTCACAGGTTAGTATATAAATCTAAGTAACCATACGTTCGCGGCCACGTTAATAGCTAGTCACAGGTTAGTATATAATTCTAAGTCACCATGCGTTCGCGGCCACGTTTATAGCTAGTCACAGGTTAGTATATAAATCTAAGTCACCATACGTTCGCGGCCACGTTTATGGCTAGTCACAGGTGAGTGTATAAATCTAAGTCACCATACGTTCGCGGCCACGTTTATAGCTAGTCAGAGGTTAGTATATAAATCTAAGTCACCATACGTTCACGGCTACGTTTATAGCTAGTCACAGGTTAGTATATAAATCTAAGTCACCATACGTTCACGGCCACGTTTATAGCTAATCACAGGTTAGTATATAAATCTAAGTCACCATACGTTCGCGGCCACGTTGATAGCTAGTCACTGGTTAGTATATAAATCTAAGTCACCATACGTTCACGGCCACGTTTATTGCTAGTCACAGGTTAGTATATAAATCTAAGTCACCATGTGTTCGCGGCCACGTTGATAGCTAGTTACAGGTTGGTATATAAATCTAAGTAACCATACGTTGGCGGCCACGTTTATAGCTAGTCACAGGTTAGTATATAAATCTAAGTCACCATACGTTCACGGCCACGTTTATAGCTAGTCACATGTTAGTATATAAATCTAAGTCACCATACGTTCACGGCCACGTTTATGGCTAGTCACAGGTTAGTATATAAATCTAAGTCACCATACGTTCACGGCCACGTTTATAGCTAGTCACAGGTTAGTATATAAACCTAAGTCACCATACGTTGGCGTCCACGTTTATAGCTAGTCACAGGTTAGTATATAAATCTAAGTCACCATGCGTTCGCGGCCACGTTTATAGCTAGTCACAGGTTAGTATATAAATCTAAGTCACCATACGTTCACGGCCACGTTTATAGCTAATCACAGGTTAGTATATAAATCTAAGTCACCATACGTTCGCGGCCACGTTGATAGCTAGTCACTGGTTAGTATATAAATCTAAGTCACCATACGTTCACGGCCACGTTTATAGCTAGTCACAGGTTAGTATATAAATCTAAGTCACCATGCGTTCGCGGCCACGTTGATAGCTAGTTACAGGTTGGTATATAAATCTAAGTAACCATACGTTGGCGGCCACGTTTATAGCTAGTCACAGGTTAGTATATAAATCTAAGTCACCATACGTTCACGGCCACGTTTATAGCTAGTCACATGTTAGTATATAAATCTAAGTCACCATACGTTCACGGCCACGTTTATGGCTAGTCACAGGTTAGTATATAAATCTAAGTCACCATACGTTCACGGCCACGTTTATAGCTAGTCACAGGTTAGTATATAAACCTAAGTCACCATACGTTGGCGTCCACGTTTATAGCTAGTCACAGGTTAGTATATAAATCTAAGTCACCATGCGTTCGCGGCCACGTTTATAGCTAGTCACAGGTTAGTATATAAATCTAAGTCACCATACGTTCGCGGCCACGTTGATAGCTAGTCACAGGTTAGTATATAAATCTAAGTCACCATACGTTCTCGGCCACGTTTATAGCTAGTCACAGGTTAGTATATAAATCTAAGTCACCATACGTTCGCGGCCACGTTTATAGCTAGTCACAGGTTAGTATATAAATCTAAGTCACCATACGTTCACGGCCACGTTTATAGCTAGTCACAGGTTAGTATATAAATCTAAGTCACCATACGTTCACGGCCACGTTTATAGCTAGTCACAGGTTAGTATATAAATCTAAGTCACCATACGTTCACGGCCACGTTTATAGCTAGTCACAGGTTAGTATATAAATCTAAGTCACCATACGTTCACGGCCACGTTTATAGCTAGTCACAGGTTAGTATATAAATCTAAGTCACCATACGTTCACGGCCACGTTGATAGCTAGTCACAGGTTAGTATATAAATCTAAGTCACCATACGTTCACGGCCACGTTTATAGCTAGTCACAGGTTAGTATATAAATCTAAGTCACCATACGTTCACGGCCACGTTTATAGCTAGTCACAGGTTAGTATATAAATCTAAGTCACCATACGTTCACGGCCACGTTTATAGCTAGTCACAGGTTAGTATATAAATCTAAGTCACCATACGTTCACGCCACGTTTATAGCTAGTCACAGGTTAGTGTTTAGTTATTTGATGCCTTATTCATTTTTATTTCAAGATGTAAAACCACGTGATAATGTCTCAAGAATCAATGAACAGAGGAAACTGGTTGGTTGTTACTGCCATCGATCTCGGAACAACGTTTTCCGGTTATGCATTCTCCTTCCGGTCTGATTTTGAGACAAATCCTCTTAAGATTAACACAAATGATTGGTCAAGCGAGGGAGTGCACAATGCCGAGATGAAGGCGCCATCTGTTTTGTTACTGAATCCCGACCAATCATTCAAGTCCTTTGGATACAGAGCTCAGAATGATTATACAGATTTACTCGAGGAACCAGAAGAAGCTTCTTCATATTACTATATGAAAAATTTTAAAATGCAGCTTCATAACAGGGTAAATACTAATTAATAAAAACTAGATATCAAATTTATTGCGCATGACGAGTTTCTTGGATATCCAAAACCCAAAGATTGAAAAACCAAAGAAGTTTAAAGTATTTGGGAGCAGGATATAAATATCGTTTAATTCTAAATTGATTTGATTTGATTTGATTTATCGTGCTTAACGCCACTTTCAACAATATTTCAGCTATGTCATGGCGACCAGTTTTAGAGGTGGAAGAAGCCGGAGAGAACCACCGACCATGGGTAAGCAACTGGTAAACTTTATCACTTGCGAGTCGAGTGCACCATTTTTTGTAATTTACAAAGCGGGTGCGAAACCACGCCGTATTGGTGATAGGCTTGTATGAGTTGTTAGGTAATCCAACTACCTAACTCATTGAGCCACCCGGGCCCTCTCCTTCAATTGACATCATACAATGTTTGTTATGTAGAGCAAGCACGTCAGACAAATGTTGTCCGTCGTCAGCCAGCACACTTTATACAAAGTGTTTCCATAGCTACTCGGTCGTATTATTAATTTTCCTTATTCTATTTTTTTTTTTACATTTGGCCCTTTGTCACTTAATTTTTTTTAAAACGTTACTTTACTTTTACTTTATAATGATTGTATTGTCAACATCTGTACAATTGGATTGGGAACAAGTTTTTACAACTTACTAGTCCCTCTCCATACAAATAGATTGGGAACAAGTTTTTACAACTTACTAGTCCCTCTCCATACAAATAGATTGGGAACAAGTTTTTACAACTTACTAGTCCCTCTCCATACAAATAGATTGGGAACAAGTTTTTACAACTTACTAGTCTCTCTCCATACAAATAGATTGGGAACAAGTTTTTACAACTTACTAGTCCCTCTCCATACAAATAGATTGGGAACAAGTTTTTACAACTTACTAGTCTCTCTTCATACAAATAGATTGGGAACAAGTTTTTACAACTTGCTAGTCCCTCTCCATACAAATAGATTGGGAACAAGTTTTTACAACTTACTAGTCCCTCTCCATACAAATAGATTGGGAACAAGTTTTTACAACTTACTAGTCTCTCTCCATACAAATAGATTGGGAACAAGTTTTTACAACTTACTAGTCCCTCTCCATACAAATAGATTGGGAACAAGTTTTTACAACTTACTAGTCTCTCTCCATACAAATAGATTGGGAACAAGTTTTTACAACTTTCTAGACCTCTCCATACAAATAGATTGGGAACAAGTTTTGACAACTTTCTAGACCTCTCCATACTAATGCAGTAATAACATAAATCAAATGACAGAAAATGTATCACTAATAAACTGAGCTATGTCATAAGCTGTATGTACATATTAAATATTGTTTAACTATTTAACAGAAGAAAATAGAGGGAAAAGGTGAGTAGGAGTAAAACTTATAAACTGAGATAACGATAATTAATTATTACAGCTACAAGTTTGTAGAGTAAATTTATGAACTGATTTGAACAATAAAGTATTCAGTTCTCCTGTGGCACCTGTCTTGTATTCCTGTAGAGTCAGTATACCTGAATAATTTAATTTGATTTGAATACTGCAATCTGATTGGCTGATCTGCCTTGAGAAAATTTGGTCATACTTGATAACCTGGTTCGGTATTGTGACGTCACCAAGATATTCAATCGCCAACGACAAATTCAAATAGTCACATGGAATAATCGTAATTCTAACATGACGTCCTTCTTTGGCTTTGAAAACAAACGAGCGATTTATTGATTGGGTATAATCTCATTAGCACATGCGCCGGTGCATGTGACTGACTTTACCGTCGTAAATGTACATGTTGATGAATTATCGTCTGCTCGAATTTAGCAGCATAAATTGTGTGCGACATTGTCCGCAAACGTAAATTACCGTTTTCTAATCAAAGTATACTACCGTATTTCATAATTTGCACTGTTAGACATATCAGAATCAAAATATTAGTAACTAGTAAATTTTATCCCGCGCCTCTGGCTCGGGATAAAATATTAATGTCCGCCAACCCATGTTAAAATTCAAAACACATTCTGGCTTCCATGATTTATTTCTTAATTAAAATCGAGGAATCGTTAAATTTTTATGTAAAAATTAAATTATAAGGAATATTTATTCAAATAAACTTTAGAGAAAACCGAACGGGCAATCACAAATGGACAATCTAGAGACATCGACAACAATGGGGACACAAGACACAGGACGAAGACGGACAAAGCAAAAAACACAACATAGAACATCGAAAAATACGAGCAACACGGACCCCATCAAAAACCGGGGATGAACCCTATGTGCTCTAGAAGGATTCACGAACAGTTCCTGTTTCTTATAAGACACACACTGTATTAATACGTGTATTGGTGCTTTGTTTTTTGGTATAAAAGATACAAATCACTTCCATTTAAAAAAAAGAGAAGACATTCATCTGCTACGAAATGGAATCAATTGACAAAACAAAAAAACAAAAACAGAAACAAAAAAAACAACAGGGTGATTTTCAAAAAAATGAAGACTTTGTGTGACATAGAGGGTGAAATTTCAAATTGGACAGATTGACATAATTTTGGTCTTGAAATAATGTCAATATGATATATGTTTCAGATTCAGTTGCTCAGTGCAATATATAAAGACAAAAAAAAAATTCAACTTTTATTAGCAACAAAGTGTTAAAATGATAACAAATACAGACTTACTTCCTCAGAGGTATCATTTTCTTTTGGGTATGGTAAAAGACCTAAATGTATTTCCATTTGATAATGATATGAAATAGGCACATTTTGGTACCAAACTTTGTATATATCATGAGAAAACAGTTTCAGTATATTAAAGAAACACTATTTTTACTGTATATTTTAAAAAATCTGGTAATTAAAGTGTTCATACAAGCATAAAAAATATGATCTAATGAGGCTTAATAGTTGTAAATCAATTATTTATATATGCCTAATAAATATAACAAAAGTTAAGTTAAGTTGATCATTGGCGGTATAAACTAGAGGTAACCAAATGAAAATACTGTTCATTTGTTTATGTTTTGTCACACTCCTGACACATGTTTCTAAAAGATAAATACACCAAATATCAAGCTAAATGCAATCATTGTTGGTCACAATAACTTTTTTAAGTAGTAGTACATAATCTATTTTGACTGAAAAAAGGTTTCCCTTGAATATATTTCATTTTTGCATTGCTATGATGTTATTTCAATCATATTTTATCATATTCTAAGTTATACTATCATAATTATTTAAAATGACAACTCAATTTTCAACCATTTATACATCTTTTCAAGAGTATAGTGCTTATTGAGAATTAAATAATTCCCCGAGACAATTACAAGCAGTTTTATGGAGGTTATATGCTTACAAAATAATCTATTTCTTAAATAAAATTGTCACACTCCTGACTCCCTCTCGAAAATGATATAACCAACTTATTCTTTCCAAACTAAAAGTTATATTTCTTACAGTTAACAGTAAATATTAAAAGACGATTCAAAATTATGTTTTGGCTTTTTCTAATGATTAGTGTGCTAATTATTTGCCCTTTAGGAATTTATCTCATCAAAAATGGTTAAAATGGATTTGAAATTTATTAAAACTAGTAATAGATCATCTTTTCTTAGTATAAAATTACTTTTTAGTGGTTTTCAAATTAGTTTCCCCATGTTTCTCAATAATTTACTCTACCAACAAACTTCCTACTGCAATTGCAATCGACATTAAATGTTTTTATGTCAGGAGTGTGACATATTACTGTTGAATGAAAAATTATTGATAAATATTCAAAAATGCTATATCAAAAGAATGAAAATGTTTTATGAAAGGCAAGATATATTAAAGTAAGTATTCTGTTTATCTAAAGCAACATTCATCAAATTTTCATTTAGAAAAAAATCCATATTTTGACATGTTTTAAGAAAATATAACCCTTTATCATCACTTATTATGAGAAAGGTGTCTTGCAATATACAAAAATACTCTAATTATTACTTATTGTTTATATGTAATTAAATTGAAAACATTGTGGAAGTTTGTAGAAGCATGGTTTAATTCTTTTTTTTATTTAAAAGATATGCCTATTAAAAGTGTCACACTCCTGACATTAGTTATTTTGATTTCCTAGCTATGATATGTCATATATCAGAGCTATTTCCAACTTTTTTCTTTGATTGGGTCTGGAGCTTTTGGAAAATAAAGAAAATTGTGAACTATTAAAGCATACAACATAGTACTATACAACTAAGATACAATGTCACACTCCTGACATTTTTTGTGTCTCTCCTTGTGCAAGCCCAATGTTACAACTATCATATTCATTCAGTCTAATACTACTAAATTATTATAACTAATGTTTTTTTACAACATATTTTGACTTTTCTGAACTAATTAGTCTCAACAATGAAAAACTATTAAGGTTTAATTTGACATTTGTACAATTTTCCAAGTTAAATTTATTCATGTACACTAATTTAAAAAATAGAATATTTTTTGTTGCAAAATCATAGGGTCACAAAACATCTAGATATTTGAAGTAAAATGGTAAGAAATTATAGAATACCATCTTTCTTTAATATATTTTTTATTTTATTTTTTTTTATCATCAAGGTAAGTTAAGGCAATTTGAAGTTTGTCACGCTAAAACGTAACACTCCTGACAAATTTGACCAGTTTTTAGAGGATAACTTTTTAACCGGAAGAGCAATCTCCATGACACTTTGCATGAAGATAACTGTTACCATTGTGCTTGTTTTAAGATATTTACCTTTCTTTCATATCATTTAATATTCAAATTATTCTCTAAAAATGAAAAGTCTTCATTTTTTTGAAAATCACCCAACAACAAGAACAACAAGAAGAAGAACAGCAATAACTTAATATAACAATAAAGGAATCATAGAAATCGTGTCCTTCTCTAACTGGTAAAGGATGTCAACTTTACCCTTCTCTAGCTGGTAAAGGATGTCAACTTTACCCTTCTCTAGCTGGTAAAGGATGTCAACTTTACCCTTCTCTAGCTGGTAAAGGATGTCAACTTTAGCTGGTAAAGGATTTCAACTTTACCCTTCTCTGGCTGGTAAAGGATGTCAACTTTACCCTTCTCAAGCTGGTAAAGGATGTCAACTTTACCCTTCTCTAGCTGGTAAAGGATGTCAACTTTACCCTTCTTTAGCTGGTAAAGGATTTCAACTTTACCCTTCTCTGGCTGGTAAAGGATGTCAACTTTACCCTTCTCTAGCTGGTAAAGGATGTCAACTTTACCCTTCTTTAGCTGGTAAAGGATGTCAACTTTACCCTTCTCTGGCTGGTAAAGGATGTCAACTTTACCCTTCTCTAGCTGGTAAAGGATGTCAACTTTACCCTTCTCTAGCTGGTAAAGGATGTCAACTTTACCCTTCTCTATCTGGTAAAGGATGTCAACTTTACCCTTCTCTAGCTGGTAAAGGATGTCAACTTTACCCTTCTCTAGCTGGTAAAGGATGTCAACTTTACCCTTCTCTAACTGGTAAAGGATTTCAACTTTACCCTTCTCTAGCTGGTAAAGGATTTCAACTTTACCCTTCTCTAGCTGGTAAAGGATTTCAACTTTACCCTTCTCTAGCTGGTAAAGGATGTCAACTTTACCCTTCTCTATCTGGTAAAGGATGTCAACTTTACCCTTCTCTAGCTGGTAAAGGATGTCAACTTTACCCTTCTCTAGCTGGTAAAGGATTTCAACTTTACCCTTCTATAACTGGTAAAGGATGTCAACTTTACCCTTCTCTAACTGGTAAAGGATGTCAACTTTACCCTTTTCTAACTGGTAAAGGATGTCAACTTTACCCTTCTCTAGCTGGTAAAGGATTTCAACTTTACCCTTCTCTAGCTGGTAAAGGATTTCAACTTTACCCTTCTCTAGCTGGTAAAGGATGTCAACTTTACCCTTCTCTAGCTGGTAAAGGATTTCAACTTTACCCTTCTCTAGCTGGTAAAGGATATCAACTTTACCCTTCTCTAGCTTGTAAAGGATTTCAACTTTACCCTTCTCTAGCTTCTAAAGGATTTCAACTTTACCCTTCTCTAGCTGGTAAAGGATTTCAGCTTTACCCTTCTCTAGCTGGTAAAAGATTTCAACTTTACCCTTCTCTAGCTTGTAAAGGATTTCAACTTTACCCTTCTCTAGCTGGTAAAGGATTTCAATTTTACCCTTCTCTAGCTGGTAAAGGATGTCAACTTTACCCTTCTCTAGCTAGTAAAGGATTTCAACTTTACCCTTCTCTAATTGGTAAAGGATTTCAACTTTACCCTTCTCTAGCTGGTAAAGGATGTCAACTTTACCCTTCTCTAGCTGGTAAAGGATTTCACCTTTACCCTTCTCTAGCTGGTAAAGGATGTCAACTTTACCCTTCTCTAGCTGGTAAAGGATGTCAACTTTACCCTTCTCTAACTGGTAAAGGATTTCAACTTTACCCTTCTCTAGTTGGTAAAGGATTTCAACTTTACCCTTCTCTAGCTGGTAAAGGATTTCAACTTTACCCTTCTCTAGCTGGTAAAGGATGTCAACTTTACCCTTCTCTAGCTGGTAAAGGATGTCAACTTTACCCTTCTCTAGCTTCTAAAGGATTTCAACTTTACCCTTCTCTAGCTTCTAAAGGATTTCAACTTTACCCTTCTCTAGCTGGTAAAGGATTTCAACTTTACCCTTCTCTAGCTGGTAAAGGATTTCAACTTTACCCTTCTCTAGCTGGTAAAGGATTTCAACTTTACCCTTCTCTAGCTGGTAAAGGATTTCAACTTTACTCTTCTCTAGCTGGTAAAGGATTTCATCTTTACCCTTCTCTAGCTGGTAAAGGATTTCAACTTTACCCTTCTCTAGCTGGTAAAGGATTTCAACTTTACCCTTCTCTAGCTGGTAAAGGATTTCAACTTTACCCTTCTCTAGCTGGTAAAGGATGTCAACTTTACCCTTCTCTAGCTGGTAAATGATTTCAACTTTACCCTTCTCTAGCTGGTAAAGGATGTCAACTTTACCCTTCTCTAGCTAGTAAAGGATTTCAACTTTACCCTTCTCTAACTGGTAAAGGATTTCAACTTTACCCTTCTCTAGTTGGTAAAGGATTTCAACTTTACCCTTCTCTAGCTGGTAAAGGATGTCAACTTTACCCTTCTCTAGCTGGTAAAGGATTTCAACTTTACCTTTCTCTAGCTGGTAAAGGATGTCAACTTTACCCTTCTCTAGCTGGTAAAGGATTTCAACTTTACCCTTCTCTAGCTGGTAAAGGATGTCAACTTTACCCTTCTCTAGCTGGTAAAGGATTTCAACTTTACCCTTCTCTAGCTGGTAAAGGATTTCAACTTTACCCTTCTCTAGCTGGTAAAGGATGTAAACTTTACCCTTCTCTAGCTGATAAAGAATTTCAACTTTACCCTTCTCTATCTGGTGAAGGATTTCAACTTTAGCCTTCTCTAACTGGTAAAAGATTTCAACTTTACCCTTCTCTAGCTGGTAAAGGATTTCAACTTTACCCTTCTCTAGCTGGTAAAGGATTTCAACTTTACCCTTCTCTAGCTGGTAAAGGATTTCACCTTTACCCTTCTCTAGCTGGTAAAGGATTTCAACTTTACCCTTCTCTAGCTGGTAAAGGATTTCAACTTTACCCTTCTCTAGCTGGTAAAGGATTTCAACTTTACCCTTCTCTAGCTGGTAAAGGATTTCAACTTTACCCTTCTCTAGCTGGTAAAGGATTTCACCTTTACCCTTCTCTAGCTGGTAAAGGATTTCAACTTTACCCTTCTCTAGCTGGTAAAGGATTTCAACTTTACCCTTCTCTAGCTGGTAAAGGATTTCAACTTTACGGCCACTGGTTACATTCAAACATTTCTTACCGTGGATATCATCTTCAAGATATAGTTAGTCTTGAGACCCGGAAAGATAATCGATACGCTCTTTTGTTTTATGTTAAAGGATCTGTAGTTTATTTCTAAACAGCTTCTAGTAACATAGGTAGTGGATACCTCATCATTAAGTTAAAGGAACTGTAGTTTATTTCTAAACAGCCTCTAGTAACATAGGTAGTGGATACCTCATTTTGTTCTCTTGATAGTGCATTGGTGTAGTTGACGTACGATACCAGAAGTCATGTGATTCAATCCGTCATATTGCATGTTTTGGAGAATGATTTACTATTACACAGTTTTTTATTCATACATACAATTGGTTTAATTCTACCACTTTTTATTGAAGTTCCTGTACCTGGAAGGTAAAAGGTCATGTATGCGTTTTAGGGGTATTGCTTTTGCCTCTTTCTACGATTTTCCTATTGAAATGTTTTCCTTTTATTGTATATTTGTATAATATGTAATACCATTTAACAAAAACATGTCGTATTTTCCTTCTTCTTTTTTTTTTTTTTTTTTTTTTTTTTTAAATTTCGTTCATTTTCAGGATATTTCGTTAAATATGATGCTGCAGGACATTAGCGGAAAAGAAGTACCGGCCTTAACAGTGTTTTGTGAATCAATACGGTATTTGAAGGATCATTTCTTAAAACAGTTCATGCAAAGAAGATTGAGCTTTACAATAAAAGATATATTCTTTGTGATAACTGTTCCAGCCATCTGGAGTGATGCTGCTAAACAGTTTATGAGAGAGGCATCAGAAAGGGTGAGTGAAAAACGAGAGAGGCGTTAGAAAGGGGGAGTGAAAACGAGAAAGGCACCAGAAAGGGTAAGTGAAAAACGGAAAAAAGATGATATCAAAGTGTTAATGAGAAGTCACAAATCGGAGAAAGACAAACAATGAGATGGCCAAAAGAACAAAAAAAGAACAAAAGGACAAACAATGATCTACAAGAAAAGTTTGAAGATATCAAAGGGGTAATAAGAAGCCGTAAATCTAAGAAGGAACAGACAACACAATGGCCAAAAGAAACAAGAACAAAACAAAAGACAAACAATGATCTACAAGAAAAGTGTGAAGATATCAAAGGGGTAATAAGAAGCCGTAAATCTAAGAAAGAACAGACAACACAATGGCCAAAAGAAACAAGAACAAAACAAAAGACAAACAATGATCTACAAGAAAAGTGTGAAGATATCAAAGGGGTAATAAGAAGCCGTAAATCTAAGAAGGAACAGACAACACAATGGCCAAAAGAAACAAGAACAAAACAAAAGACAAACAATGATCTACAAGAAAAGTGTGAAGATATCAAAGGGGTAATAAGAAGCCGTAAATCTAAGAAGGAACAGACAACACAATGGCCAAAAGAAACAAGAACAAAACAAAAGAAAAACAATGATCTACAAGAAAAGTGTGAAGATATCAAAGGGGTAATAAGAAGCCGTAAATCTAAGAAGGAACAGACAACACAATGGCCAAAAGAAACAAGAACAAAACAAAAGACAAACAATGATCTACAAGAAAAGTGTGAAGATATCAAAGGGGTAATAAGAAGCCGTAAATCTAAGAAGGAACAGACAACACAATGGCCAAAAGAAACAAGAACAAAACAAAAGACAAACAATGATCTACAAGAAAAGTGTGAAGGTACCAATGGGGTAATGAGGAACATACAATATAATGGTGAAAAAATGACAAATAATGATCTACAAAACACTACACCCAAAACTATAGATGCAGAATTATGAACCCCACAAAAAAACCGGGGGTAAACTCAGGTGCTCCGAACATGTAGTTCCTGCTCAACTAGTACCAACCGTCGTGTATAGCTACTCTTTCATTCCAAATAAAGAAAATAAATCACGAGTAGAAGAACAAAGCTGTAATGAGTTAGCACATACGTGAAGTACCATCGTTGTTCGGTTACGACTTATATTGGAAATACAATGTGTATATCAGATGATATTCATGTCATTTATCAGTAGCAAGATGTGTGTCCTTAGTGGAGTAGGAACCTTTCCGCAACACCTACGTTCACCCCTGGGTTTTTGTATGAGCCCGTGTTGCTCATCGTTTTAATTTTCTGTGTTGTGTTTTTTGCTTTGTTTGTCTTTGTTCTGTGTCTTTTTGTCAAATATTTTTTTTTGTGTCTCTGAATTGTCGTCCATTCTTATATTGTCGCTTCGGTTTCCTCTCACGTTTATTCAAACCTCACGCTTGCTACAGGATATATGTCATTATCATTCCGAACTGCGATAATAGACCCATCCGTCTTATTTAACCTAATGCAATTCTGTGCATCACCGTTTTATTCGGAAGCGTTTCAAGATACCAAAGGGATAATCAAGATCCGTAATTCGAAGACGGACAGACAACACAATGACCAAATGAAAAAGAACAAAAGGACAAACAACGATCTACAAAACACTACACAGAAAGCTATTGGTCGAACAACACGAGCCCCACTATAAACCGGCGGTAAAATCAGGCGCTCCGGAAGGTTGGGCACTTCCTGCTCCATTAGTGGCACCTGTCGCATTAAGCCTCCTCCATTTCCGCTACGATCCTAAGATGTGCAATGTCATGTCAGCCTCATGTTTTAATGCATAAAAGAAATCTGTGAATTCAATTCGCACTCTACCTGTTTTTCATCATTAGGCAGGTATAGGTAGTACACAGATGATTTTAGCATATGAACCCGAGGCCGCAGCTCTCTTATGTAGTCTTCTACCAGAGGATCAAGGTATAGCCAAGTATTTTCAAGAAGGGAGAAGACTCATGATTGTAGATCTGGGTGGTTAGTATATCTATATATAGATGAAATATTGCTCATTTTGCATTAAGCAAAAACCACACACGATGATAAACAAGAATATCTCTAGATGATCAACAAGAATATCTCTAGATGATAAACAACAATATCTCTAGATGATAAACAACACTATCTCTAGATGATAAACAACAATATTTCTAGATGATTAACAACAATATCTCTAGATGATCAACAACAATATCTCTAGATGATCAACAACAATATTTCTAGATGATAAACAACACTATCTCTAGATGATAAACAGCACTATCTCTAGATGATAAACAACAATATCTCTAGATGATAAACAACAATATCTCTAAATGATAAACAACAATATCTCTAGATGATCAACAACAATATCTCTAGATGATCAACAACAATATTTCTAGATGATAAACAACACTATCTCTAGATGATAAACAACAATATCTCTAGATGATCAACAACAATATCTCTAGATGATAAACAACAATATCTCTAGATGATAAACAACAATATCTCATTTGATTGTAAGCAAAATAAACTTCCTTGGTGCTAACTAGTTCAATTTACTGGGCGTTAAGCAACAATCACAAACTTGGCATTAAACAACAAACACTCATTTGGTGTTAAAGAGCAATCACTCACTTGGCGTTAAATAATAATCCCTCACTTGGCGTTAAATAACAATCCCTCATTTGGTGTAAAATAACAATCCCTCACTTGGCGTTATGCAGCAATCACTCACTTGGTGTTAAATAACAATCACTCACTTGGCGTTAAATAACAATTCCTCACTTGGCGTTAAACAGCAATCACTCAATTGGCGTTAAATAACAATCCCTCACTTGGCATTGAATAACAACCCCTCACTTGGCGCTAAATAACAATCCCTCACTTGACGTTAAATAACAATCCCTCACTTGGCATTAAATAACAATCCCTCACTTGGCGTTAAATAACAATCCCTCACTTGGCGTTAAATAACAATCACTCACATGGCGCTAGATAACAATCTCTCACTTGGCGTTAAATAACAATCCCTCACTTGGTGCTGAATAACAATTCCTCACTTGGCGCTAAATAACAATCCCTCACTTGGCGTTAAATAACAATCCCTCACTTGGTGCTAAATAACAATCCCTCACTCTGTGAGCACCAAACTTGGCGTTAAACAACAAATACTCATTTGGTGTTAAAGAGCAATCACTCACTTGGCGTTAAATAACAATCCCTCACTTGGCGTTAAATAACAATCCCTCACTTGGCATTAAATAACAATCCCTCACTTGGCGTTAAACAGCAATCACTCACTTGGTGTTAAATAACAATCCCTCACTTGGCGTTCAACAGCAATCACTCACTTGGCACTAAATAACAATCCCTCACTTGGCGCTAAATAACAATCCCTCACTTGGCATTGAATAACAATCCCTCACTTGGCACGAAATAACAATCCTTCACTTGGCACTAAATAACAATTCCTCACTTGGCGCTAAATAACAATCCCTCACTCTGTGAGCACCAAAGGGCCTAATATAAAGTCTTTGTGAGCATCAAAGGGTCTAATATAAAGTCTTTGTGAGCACCAAAGGGTCTAATATAAAGTCTTTGTGAGTATCAAAGGGTCTAATATAAAGTCTTTGTGAGTATCAAAGGGTCTAATATAAAGTCTTTGTGAGCACCAAAGGGTCTAATATAAAGTCTTTGTGGGCACCAAAGTGTCTAATATAAAGTCTTTGTGGGCACCAAAGGATCTAATATAAAGTCTTTGTGGGCACCAAAGGGTCTAATATAAAGTCTTTGTGGGCACCAAAGTGTCTAATATCAAGTCTTTTGGGCACCAAAGGGTCTAATATAAAGTCTTTGTGAGCACCAAAGGGTCTAATATAAAGTCTGTGTGAGCACCAAAGGGTCTAATATCAAGTCTGTGTGAGCACCAAAGGGTCTAATATAAAGTCTTTGTGGGCACCAAAGTGTCTAATATAAAGTCTTTGTGATCACCAAAGGGTCTAATATCAAGTCTTTGTGAGCACCAAAGGGTCTAATATAAAGTCTTTGTGGGCACCAAAGGGTCTAATATAAAGTCTTTGTGATCACCAAAGGGTCTAATATCAAGTCTTTGTGAGCACCAAAGGGTCTAATATAAAGTCTTTGTGGGCACCAAAGGGTCTAATATAAAGTCTTTGTGGGCACCAAAGGGTCTAATATAAAGTCTTTGTGAGCACCAAAGGGTCTAATATAAAGTCTTTGTGAGTACCAAAGGGTCTAATATTAAGTCTTTGTGAGTACCAAAGGGTCTAATATAAAGTCTTTGTGAGTACCAAAGGGTCTAATATAAAGTCTTTGTGAGTACCAAAGGGTCTAATATAAAGTCTTTGTGAGTATCAAAGGATCTAATATAAAGTCTTTGTGGGCACCAAAGGGTCTAATATAAAGTCTTTGTGAGCACCAAAGTGTCTAATATAAAGTCTTTGTGAGCACCAAAGGGTCTAATATCAAGTCTTTGTGGGCACCAAAGGGTCTAATATAAAGTCTTTGTGAGTACCAAAGGGTCTAATATAAAGTCTTTGTGAGCACCAAAGGGTCTAATATAAAGTCTTTATGAGTATCAAAGTGTCTAATATAAAGTCTTTGTGGGCACCAAAGGGTCTAATATAAAGTCTTTGTGAGTATCAAAGTGTCTAATATAAAGTCTTTGTGAGTATCAAAGTGTCTAATATAAAGTCTTTGTGAGTATCAAAGTGTCTAATATCAAGTCTTTGTGGGCACCAAAGTGTCTAATATAAAGTCTTTGTGAGTATCAAAGTGTCTAATATAAAGTCTTTGTGAGCATCAAAGTGTCTAATATAAAGTCTGTGTGAGCACCAAAGTGTCTAATATAAAGTCTTTGTGAGTATCAAAGGGTCTAATATAAAGTCTTTGTGAGCACCAAAGGGTCTAATATAAAGTCTTTGTGAGTATCAAAGTGTCTAATATAAAGTCTGTGTGAGCACCAAAGGGTCTAATATAAAGTCTTTGTGAGCACCAAAGTGTCTAATATAAAGTCTTTGTGAGCACCAAAGGGTCTAATATCAAGTCTTTGTGGGCACCAAAGGGTCTAATATAAAGTCTTTGTGAGTACCAAAGGGTCTAATATAAAGTCTTTGTGAGCACCAAAGGGTCTAATATAAAGTCTTTGTGAGTATCAAAGTGTCTAATATAAAGTCTTTGTGAGTATCAAAGGGTCTAATATTAAGTCTTTGTGAGCACCAAAGGATCTAATATCAAGTCTTTGTGAGTATCAAAGTGTCTAATATAAAGTCTTTGTGGGCACCAAAGGGTCTAATATAAAGTCTTTGTGAGCACCAAAGGATCTAATATAAAGTCTTTGTGAGCACCAAAGGGTCTAATATAAAGTCTTTGTGAGTATCAAAGTGTCTAATATAAAGTCTTTGTGAGTATCAAAGTGTCTAATATAAAGTCTTTGTGAGCACCAAAGGATCTAATATAAAGTCTTTGTGAGCACCAAAGGATCTAATATAAAGTCTTTGTGGGCACCAAAGGGTCTAATATAAAGTCTTTGTGAGCACCAAAGGATCTAATATAAAGACTTTGTGAGTACCAAAGTGTCTAATATAAAGTCTTTGTGAGCACCAAAGGATCTAATATAAAGTCTTTGTGAGCACCAAAGGGTCTAATATAAAGTCTTTGTGATCACCAAAGTGTCTAATATAAAGTCTTTGTGAGTACCAAAGTGTCTAATATAAAGTCTTTGTGAGCACCAAAGGATCTAATATAAAGTCTTTGTGGGCACCAAAGGGTCTAATATAAAGTCTTTGTGAGCACCAAAGGATCTAATATAAAGTCTTTGTGAGTACCAAAGTGTCTAATATAAAGTCTTTGTGAGCACCAAAGGATCTAATATAAAGTCTTTGTGAGCACCAAAGGGTCTAATATAAAGTCTTTGTGAGTATCAAAGTGTCTAATATAAAGTCTTTGTGAGTATCAAAGTGTCTAATATAAAGTCTTTGTGAGCACCAAAGGATCTAATATAAAGTCTTTGTGAGCACCAAAGTGTCTAATATAAAGTCTGTGTGACTACCAAAGGGTCTAATATAAAGTCTTTGTGATCACCAAAGGGTCTAATATCAAGTCTTTGTGGGCACCAAAGTGTCTAATATAAAGTCTTTGTGAGCACCAAAGGGTCTAATATCAAGTCTTTGTGAGCACCAAAGGGTCTAATATCAAGTCTTTGTGAGCACCAAAGGGTCTAATATCAAGTCTTTGTGAGCACCAAAGGGTCTAATATCAAGTCTTTGTGAGCACCAAAGGATCTAATATAAAGTCTTTGTGAGCACCAAAGGATCTAATATTAAGTCTTTGTGGGCACCAAAGGGTTTAATATAAAGTCTTTGTGAGCACCAAAGTGTCTAATATAAAGTCTTTGTGAGCACCAAAGGGTCTAATATAAAGTCTTTGTGGGCACCAAAGGGTCTAATATAAAGTCTTTGTGAGCACCAAAGTGTCTAATATAAAGTCTTTGTGAGCACCAAAGGATCTAATATAAAGTCTTTGTGAGTACCAAAGTGTCTAATATAAAGTCTTTGTGAGCACCAAAGGATCTAATATAAAGTCTTTGTGAGCACCAAAGGGTCTAATATAAAGTCTTTGTGAGTATCAAAGTGTCTAATATAAAGTCTTTGTGAGTATCAAAGTGTCTAATATAAAGTCTTTGTGAGCACCAAAGGATCTAATATAAAGTCTTTGTGATCACCAAAGTGTCTAATATAAAGTCTGTGTGACTACCAAAGGGTCTAATATAAAGTCTTTGTGAGCACCAAAGGATCTAATATTAAGTCTTTGTGGGCACCAAAGGGTTTAATATAAAGTCCTTGTGATCACCAAAGGGTCTAATATAAAGTCTTTGTGAGCACCAAAGGATCTAATATTAAGTCTTTGTGGGCACCAAAGGGTTTAATATAAAGTCTTTGTGAGCACCAAAGGGTCTAATATAAAGTCTTTGTGAGCACCAAAGGGTCTAATATAAAGTCTTTGTGAGCACCAAAGGGTCTAATATAAAGTCTTTGTGAGTATCAAAGTGTCTAATATAAAGTCTTTGTGAGCACCAAAGGATCTAATATAAAGTCTTTGTGAGTATCAAAGTGTCTAATATAAAGTCTTTGTGAGTATCAAAGTGTCTAATATAAAGTCTTTGTGAGTATCAAAGTGTCTAATATAAAGTCTGTGTGAGCACCAAAGTGTCTAATATAAAGTCTTTGTGAGTATCAAAGTGTCTAATATAAAGTCTGTGTGAGCACCAAAGGGTCTAATATAAAGTCTTTGTGAGTATCAAAGTGTCTAATATAAAGTCTGTGTGAGCACCAAAGGGTCTAATATAAAGTCTTTGTGAGTATCAAAGTGTCTAATATAAAGTCTTTGTGAGTATCAAAGTGTCTAATATAAAGTCTGTGTGAGCACCAAAGGGTCTAATATAAAGTCTTTGTGAGTATCAAAGTGTCTAATATCAAGTCTTTGTGGGCACCAAAGGGTCTAATATAAAGTCTTTGTGAGCACCAAAGTGTCTAATATAAAGTCTTTGTGAGTATCAAAGTGTCTAATATAAAGTCTGTGTGAGCACCAAAGGGTCTAATATAAAGTCTTTGTGAGTATCAAAGTGTCTAATATAAAGTCTGTGTGAGCACCAAAGGATCTAATATAAAGTCTTTGTGAGCACCAAAGTGTCTAATATAAAGTCTTTGTGAGTATCAAAGTGTCTAATATAAAGTCTGTGTGAGCACCAAAGGGTCTAATATAAAGTCTTTGTGAGTATCAAAGTGTCTAATATAAAGTCTTTGTGATCACCAAAGTGTCTAATATAAAGTCTTTGTGAGTATCAAAGTGTCTAATATAAAGTCTTTGTGAGCACCAAAGGGTCTAATATAAAGTCTTTGTGAGTATCAAAGTGTCTAATATAAAGTCTGTGTGAGCACCAAAGTGTCTAATATAAAGTCTTTGTGATCACCAAAGGGTCTAATATTAAGTCTTTGTGAGCACCAAAGGATCTAATATAAAGTCTTTGTGATCACCAAAGGGTCTAATATTAAGTCTTTGTGATCACCAAAGGGTCTAATATTAAGTCTTTGTGAGCACCAAAGGGTCTAATATAAAGTCTTTGTGAGTACCAAAGTGTCTAATATAAAGTCTTTGTGAGTATCAAAGTGTCTAATATAAAGTCTGTGTGAGCACCAAAGGGTCTAATATAAAGTCTTTGTGAGTATCAAAGTGTCTAATATAAAGTCTGTGTGAGCACCAAAGGGTCTAATATAAAGTCTTTGTGAGTATCAAAGTGTCTAATATAAAGTCTGTGTGAGCACCAAAGGGTCTAATATAAAGTCTTTGTGAGTATCAAAGTGTCTAATATAAAGTCTTTGTGATCACCAAAGTGTCTAATATAAAGTCTTTGTGAGTATCAAAGTGTCTAATATAAAGTCTTTGTGATCACCAAAGTGTCTAATATAAAGTCTTTGTGGGCACCAAAGGGTCTAATATAAAGTCTTTGTGAGCACCAAAGTGTCTAATATAAAGTCTTTGTGAGTATCAAAGTGTCTAATATAAAGTCTTTGTGAGTATCAAAGTGTCTAATATAAAGTCTGTGTGAGTATCAAAGTGTCTAATATAAAGTCTTTGTGAGCACCAAAGGGTCTAATATAAAGTCTGTGTGAGTATCAAAGTGTCTAATATAAAGTCTTTGTGAGCACCAAAGGATCTAATATAAAGTCTTTGTGGGCACCAAAGGGTCTAATATAAAGTCTTTGTGAGCACCAAAGTGTCTAATATAAAGTCTTTGTGAGTATCAAAGTGTCTAATATAAAGTCTGTGTGAGCACCAAAGGGTCTAATATAAAGTCTGTGTGAGTATCAAAGTGTCTAATATAAAGTCTTTGTGAGCACCAAAGGGTCTAATATAAAGTCTTTGTGAGCACCAAAGTGTCTAATATAAAGTCTTTGTGAGTATCAAAGTGTCTAATATAAAGTCTGTGTGAGCACCAAAGGGTCTAATATAAAGTCTTTGTGAGTATCAAAGTGTCTAATATAAAGTCTTTGTGAGCACCAAAGGGTCTAATATAAAGTATGTGTGAGTATCAAAGTGTCTAATATAAAGTCTTTGTGAGCACCAAAGGATCTAATATAAAGTCTGTGTGAGTACCAAAGGGTCTAATATAAAGTCTTTGTGAGCACCAAAGGGTCTAATATAAAGTCTTTGTGAGTATCAAAGTGTCTAATATAAAGTCTTTGTGAGCACCAAAGGATCTAATATAAAGTCTTTGTGAGCACCAAAGGGTCTAATATAAAGTCTTTGTGAGTATCAAAGTGTCTAATATAAAGTCTTTGTGAGTATCAAAGTGTCTAATATAAAGTCTTTGTGAGTATCAAAGGATCTAATATAAAGTCTGTGTGAGCACCAAAGTGTCTAATATAAAGTCTTTGTGAGTATCAAAGGATCTAATATAAAGTCTGTGTGAGCACCAAAGGTTCCAATATAAAGTCTGTGTGAGCACCAAAGGGTCTAATATAAAGTCTTTGTGAGCACCAAAGTGTCTAATATAAAGTCTGTGTGAGTACCAAAGGGTCTAATATAAAGTCTTTGTGATCACCAAAGGGTCTAATATCAAGTCTTTGTGGGCACCAAAGTGTCTAATATAAAGTCTTTGTGAGCACCAAAGGGTCTAATATCAAGTCTTTGTGAGCACCAAAGGGTCTAATATCAAGTCTTTGTGAGCACCAAAGGGTCTAATATCAAGTCTTTGTGAGCACCAAAGGGTCTAATATCAAGTCTTTGTGAGCACCAAAGGATCTAATATAAAGTCTTTGTGAGCACCAAAGGATCTAATATTAAGTCTTTGTGGGCACCAAAGGGTTTAATATAAAGTCTTTGTGAGCACCAAAGGGTCTAATATAAAGTCTTTGTGAGCACCAAAGGGTCTAATATAAAGTCTTTGTGAGCACCAAAGTGTCTAATATAAAGTCTGTGTGAGTACCAAAGAGTCTAATATAAAGTCTTTGTGATCACCAAAGGGTCTAATATCAAGTCTTTGTGGGCACCAAAGTGTCTAATATAAAGTCTTTGTGAGCACCAAAGGGTCTAATATCAAGTCTTTGTGAGCACCAAAGGGTCTAATATCAAGTCTTTGTGAGCACCAAAGGGTTTAATATCAAGTCTTTGTGAGCACCAAAGGGTCTAATATCAAGTCTTTGTGAGCACCAAAGGGTCTAATATAAAGTCTTTGTGAGTATCAAAGTGTCTAATATAAAGTCTTTGTGAGCACCAAAGGGTCTAATATCAAGTCTTTGTGGGCACCAAAGGGTCTAATATAAAGTCTGTGTGAGTATCAAAGTGTCTAATATCAAGTCTTTGTGAGCACCAAAGGGTCTAATATCAAGTCTTTGTGGGCACCAAAGGGTCTAATATCAAGTCTTTGTGAGCACCAAAGGGTCTAATATAAAGTCTTTGTGATCACCAAAGGGTCTAATATCAAGTCTTTGTGAGCACCAAAGGGTCTAATATAAAGTCTTTGTGAGTACCAAAGGGTCTAATATCAAGTCTTTGTGGGCACCAAAGGGTCTAATATCAAGTCTTTGTGAGCACCAAAGGGTCTAATATAAAGTCTTTGTGAGCACCAAAGGATCTAATATAAAGTCTTTGTGGGCACCAAAGTGTCTAATATAAAGTCTTTGTGAGTACCAAAGGGTCTAATATCAAGTCTTTGTGAGCACCAAAGGGTCTAATATAAAGTCTTTGTGGGCACCAAAGTGTCTAATATAAAGTCTTTGTGAGCACCAAAGGATCTAATATAAAGTTTTTGTGAGCACCAAAGGGTCTAATATAAAGTCTTTGTGAGTACCAAAAGGTCTAATATCAAGTCTTTGTGAGCACCAAAGGGTCTAATATAAAGTCTTTGTGAGCACCAAAGGATCTAATATAAAGTCTTTGTGAGCATCAAAGGGTCTAATATAAAGTCTTTGTGAGCATCAATGGGTCTAATATCAAGTCTTTGTGAGCACCAAAGGGTCTAATATCAAGTCTTTGTGAGCACCAAAGGGTCTAATATCAAGTCTTTGTGAGCACCAAAGGATCTAATATTAAGTCTTTGTGGGCACCAAAGGGTTTAATATAAAGTCTTTGTGAGCACCAAAGTGTCTAATATAAAGTCTTTGTGAGCACCAAAGGGTCTAATATCAAGTCTTTGTGAGCACCAAAGGGTCTAATATCAAGTCTTTGTGAGCACCAAAGTGTCTAATATCAAGTCTTTGTGAGCACCAAAGTGTCTAATATCAAGTCTTTGTGAGCACCAAAGGGTCTAATATCAAGTCTTTGTGAGCACCAAAGGGTCTAATATCAAGTCTTTGTGAGCACCAAAGGATCTAATATTAAGTCTTTGTGGGCACCAAAGGGTTTAATATAAAGTCTTTGTGAGCACCAAAGGGTCTAATATAAAGTCTTTGTGAGCACCAAAGTGTCTAATATAAAGTCTTTGTGAGTATCAAAGTGTCTAATATAAAGTCTGTGTGAGCACCAAAGGGTCTAATATAAAGTCTTTGTGAGTATCAAAGTGTCTAATATAAAGTCTGTGTGAGCACCAAAGGGTCTAATATAAAGTCTTTGTGAGTATCAAAGTGTCTAATATAAAGTCTTTGTGAGTATCAAAGTGTCTAATATAAAGTCTGTGTGAGCACCAAAGGGTCTAATATAAAGTCTTTGTGAGTATCAAAGTGTCTAATATCAAGTCTTTGTGGGCACCAAAGGGTCTAATATAAAGTCTTTGTGAGCACCAAAGTGTCTAATATAAAGTCTTTGTGAGTATCAAAGTGTCTAATATAAAGTCTGTGTGAGCACCAAAGGGTCTAATATAAAGTCTTTGTGAGTATCAAAGTGTCTAATATAAAGTCTGTGTGAGCACCAAAGGATCTAATATAAAGTCTTTGTGAGCACCAAAGTGTCTAATATAAAGTCTTTGTGAGTATCAAAGTGTCTAATATAAAGTCTGTGTGAGCACCAAAGGGTCTAATATAAAGTCTTTGTGAGTATCAAAGTGTCTAATATAAAGTCTGTGTGAGCACCAAAGGATCTAATATAAAGTCTTTGTGAGCACCAAAGGGTCTAATATAAAGTCTTTGTGAGTATCAAAGTGTCTAATATAAAGTCTGTGTGAGCACCAAAGGATCTAATATAAAGTCTTTGTGATCACCAAAGTGTCTAATATAAAGTCTTTGTGAGTATCAAAGTGTCTAATATAAAGTCTGTGTGAGCACCAAAGGGTCTAATATAAAGTCTTTGTGAGTATCAAAGTGTCTAATATAAAGTCTTTGTGATCACCAAAGTGTCTAATATAAAGTCTTTGTGAGTATCAAAGTGTCTAATATAAAGTCTTTGTGAGCACCAAAGGGTCTAATATAAAGTCTTTGTGAGCACCAAAGTGTCTAATATAAAGTCTTTGTGAGTATCAAAGTGTCTAATATAAAGTCTTTGTGAGTATCAAAGTGTCTAATATAAAGTCTGTGTGAGCACCAAAGGGTCTAATATAAAGTCTTTGTGAGTATCAAAGTGTCTAATATAAAGTCTTTGTGATCACCAAAGTGTCTAATATAAAGTCTTTGTGAGTATCAAAGTGTCTAATATAAAGTCTTTGTGAGCACCAAAGTGTCTAATATAAAGTCTTTGTGAGCACCAAAGGGTCTAATATAAAGTCTTTGTGAGTATCAAAGTGTCTAATATAAAGTCTGTGTGAGCACCAAAGTGTCTAATATAAAGTCTTTGTGATCACCAAAGGGTCTAATATAAAGTCTTTGTGAGTATCAAAGTGTCTAATATAAAGTCTTTGTGATCACCAAAGTGTCTAATATAAAGTCTTTGTGAGTATCAAAGTGTCTAATATAAAGTCTTTGTGATCACCAAAGTGTCTAATATAAAGTCTTTGTGAGTATCAAAGTGTCTAATATAAAGTCTTTGTGAGTATCAAAGTGTCTAATATAAAGTCTTTGTGATCACCAAAGTGTCTAATATAAAGTCTTTGTGAGTATCAAAGTGTCTAATATAAAGTCTTTGTGAGCACCAAAGGGTCTAATATAAAGTCTTTGTGAGCACCAAAGTGTCTAATATAAAGTCTTTGTGAGTATCAAAGTGTCTAATATAAAGTCTTTGTGAGTATCAAAGTGTCTAATATAAAGTCTGTGTGAGCACCAAAGGGTCTAATATAAAGTCTTTGTGAGTATCAAAGTGTCTAATATAAAGTCTTTGTGATCACCAAAGGGTCTAATATAAAGTCTTTGTGAGTATCAAAGTGTCTAATATAAAGTCTTTGTGAGCACCAAAGTGTCTAATATAAAGTCTTTGTGAGCACCAAAGGGTCTAATATAAAGTCTTTGTGAGTATCAAAGTGTCTAATATAAAGTCTTTGTGATCACCAAAGTGTCTAATATAAAGTCTTTGTGAGTATCAAAGTGTCTAATATAAAGTCTTTGTGAGCACCAAAGTGTCTAATATAAAGTCTTTGTGAGCACCAAAGGGTCTAATATAAAGTCTTTGTGAGTATCAAAGTGTCTAATATAAAGTCTGTGTGAGCACCAAAGTGTCTAATATTAAGTCTTTGTGAGCACCAAAGGATCTAATATAAAGTCTGTGTGAGTACCAAAGTGTCTAATATAAAGTCTTTGTGAGTATCAAAGTGTCTAATATAAAGTCTGTGTGAGCACCAAAGGGTCTAATATAAAGTCTTTGTGAGTATCAAAGTGTCTAATATAAAGTCTTTGTGAGTATCAAAGTGTCTAATATAAAGTCTTTGTGATCACCAAAGTGTCTAATATAAAGTCTTTGTGAGTATCAAAGTGTCTAATATAAAGTCTTTGTGGGCACCAAAGGGTCTAATATAAAGTCTTTGTGGGCACCAAAGGGTCTAATATCAAGTCTTTGTGAGTATCAAAGTGTCTAATATAAAGTCTGTGTGAGCACCAAAGTGTCTAATATAAAGTCTTTGTGAGTATCAAAGTGTCTAATATAAAGTCTTTGTGAGCACCAAAGGGTCTAATATAAAGTCTGTGTGAGTATCAAAGTGTCTAATATAAAGTCTTTGTGAGCACCAAAGGATCTAATATAAAGTCTGTGTGAGTACCAAAGGGTCTAATATAAAGTCTTTGTGAGCACCAAAGGGTCTAATATAAAGTCTTTGTGAGTATCAAAGTGTCTAATATAAAGTCTTTGTGAGCACCAAAGGATCTAATATAAAGTCTTTGTGAGCACCAAAGGGTCTAATATAAAGTCTTTGTGAGTATCAAAGTGTCTAATATAAAGTCTTTGTGAGTATCAAAGTGTCTAATATAAAGTCTTTGTGAGTATCAAAGGATCTAATATAAAGTCTGTGTGAGCACCAAAGTGTCTAATATAAAGTCTTTGTGAGTATCAAAGGATCTAATATAAAGTCTGTGTGAGCACCAAAGGTTCCAATATAAAGTCTTTGTGAGCACCAAAGTGTCTAATATAAAGTCTGTGTGAGTACCAAAGGGTCTAATATAAAGTCTTTGTGATCACCAAATGGTCTAATATCAAGTCTTTGTGGGCACCAAAGTGTCTAATATAAAGTCTTTGTGACCACCAAAGGGTCTAATATCAAGTCTTTGTGAGCACCAAAGGGTCTAATATCAAGTCTTTGTGAGCACCAAAGGATCTAATATAAAGTCTTTGTGGGCACCAAAGGGTTTAATATAAAGTCTTTGTGAGCACCAAAGGGTCTAATATAAAGTCTTTGTGAGCATCAAAGGGTCTAATATAAAGTCTTTGTGAGCACCAAAGTGTCTAATATAAAGTCTGTGTGAGTACCAAAGGGTCTAATATAAAGTCTTTGTGATCACCAAAGGGTCTAATATCAAGTCTTTGTGGGCACCAAAGTGTCTAATATAAAGTCTTTGTGAGCACCAAAGGGTCTAATATCAAGTCTTTGTGAGCACCAAAGGGTCTAATATCAAGTCTTTGTGAGCACCAAAGGGTCTAATATCAAGTCTTTGTGAGCACCAAAGGGTCTAATATCAAGTCTTTGTGAGCACCAAAGGGTCTAATATAAAGTCTTTGTGAGTATCAAAGTGTCTAATATAAAGTCTTTGTGAGCACCAAAGGGTCTAATATCAAGTCTTTGTGGGCACCAAAGGGTCTAATATAAAGTCTGTGTGAGTATCAAAGTGTCTAATATCAAGTCTTTGTGAGCACCAAAGGGTCTAATATCAAGTCTTTGTGGGCACCAAAGGGTCTAATATCAAGTCTTTGTGAGCACCAAAGGGTCTAATATAAAGTCTTTGTGATCACCAAAGGGTCTAATATCAAGTCTTTGTGAGCACCAAAGGGTCTAATATAAAGTCTTTGTGAGTACCAAAGGGTCTAATATCAAGTCTTTGTGGGCACCAAAGGGTCTAATATCAAGTCTTTGTGAGCACCAAAGGGTCTAATATAAAGTCTTTGTGAGCACCAAAGGATCTAATATAAAGTCTTTGTGGGCACCAAAGTGTCTAATATAAAGTCTTTGTGAGTACCAAAGGGTCTAATATCAAGTCTTTGTGAGCACCAAAGGGTCTAATATAAAGTCTTTGTGGGCACCAAAGTGTCTAATATAAAGTCTTTGTGAGCACCAAAGGATCTAATATAAAGTCTTTGTGAGCACCAAAGGGTCTAATATAAAGTCTTTGTGAGTACCAAAGGGTCTAATATCAAGTCTTTGTGAGCACCAAAGGGTCTAATATAAAGTCTTTGTGAGCACCAAAGGATCTAATATAAAGTCTTTGTGAGCATCAAAGGGTCTAATATAAAGTCTTTGTGAGCATCAATGGGTCTAATATAAAGTCTTTGTGGGCACCAAAGTGTCTAATATAAAGTCTTTGTGAGTACCAAAGTGTCTAATATAAAGTCTTTGTGGGCACCAAAGGGTCTAATATAAAGTATTTGTGGGCACCAAAGGGTCTAATATCAAGTCTTTGTGAGCACCAAAGGGTCTAATATAAAGTCTTTGTGAGTACCAAAGGGTCTAATATCAAGTCTTTGTGGGCACCAAAGGGTCTAATATAAAGTCTTTGTGGGCACCAAAGGGTCTAATATAAAGTCTTTGTGAGCACCAAAGGATCTAATATCAAGTCTTTGTGGGCACCAAAGGGTCTAATATCAAGTCTTTGTGAGCACCAAAGGGTCTAATATTAAGTCTTTGTGAGTACCAAAGTGTGTAATATAAAGTCTTTGTGAGCACCAAAGGATCTAATATAAAGTCTTTGTGAGTACCAAAGGGTCTAATATAAAGTCTTTGTGATCACCAAAGGGTCTAATATAAAGTCTTTGTGAGCACCAAAGGATCTAATATCAAGTCTTTGTGGGCACCAAAGTGTCTAATATAAAGTCTTTGTGGGCACCAAAGGGTCTAATATTAAGTCTTTGTGAGTACCAAAGTGTGTAATATAAAGTCTTTGTGAGCACCAAAGGATCTAATATAAAGTCTTTGTGAGCACCAAAGGGTCTAATATAAAGTCTTTGTGAGCACCAAAGTGTCTAATATAAAGTCTTTGTGAGTACCAAAGGGTCTAATATAAAGTCTTTGTGAGCACCAAAGGGTCTAATATCAAGTCTTTGTGGGCACCAAAGGGTCTAATATAAAGTCTTTGTGAGTACCAAAGGGTCTAATATTAAGTCTTTGTGAGCACCAAAGGATCTAATATAAAGTCTTTGTGAGCACCAAAGGATCTAATATAAAGTCTGTGTGAGTATCAAAGTGTGTAATATAAAGTCTTTGTGAGTACCAAAGGGTCTAATATAAAGTCTTTGTGAGCACCAAAGGGTTTAATATAAAGTATTTGTGGGCACCAAAGTGTCTAATATAAAGTCTGTGTGAGCACCAAAGGGTCTAATATCAAGTCTTTGTGGGCACCAAAGGGTCTAATATAAAGTCTTTGTGAGTACCAAAGGGTCTAATATTAAGTCTTTTTGAGCACCAAAGGATCTAATATCAAGTCTTTGTGGGCACCAAAGGGTCTAATATAAAGTCTTTGTGAGTACCAAAGGGTCTAATATTAAGTCTTTGTGGGCACCAAAGGGTTTAATATAAAGTCTTTGTGAACACCAAAGGGTCTAATATAAAGTCTTTGTGGGCACCAAAGTGTCTAATATAAAGTCTTTGTGAGCACCAAAGGGTCTAATATAAAGTCTTTGTGGGCACCAAAGGGTTTAATATAAAGTCTTTGTGAACACCAAAGGGTCTAATATAAAGTCTTTGTGGGCACCAAAGTGTCTAATATAAAGTCTTTGTGAGCACCAAAGGGTCTAATATAAAGTCTTTGTGGGCACCAAAGGGTCTAATATAAAGTCTTTGTGAGCACCAAAGGATCTAATATAAAGTCTTTGTGAGCACCAAAGGGTCTAATATAAAGTCTTTGTGATCACCAAAGGATCTAATATAAAGTCTTTGTGAGCACCAAAGGATCTAATATTAAGTCTTTGTGGCCACCAAAGTGTCTAATATAAAGTCTTTGTGAGCACCAAAGGGTTTAATATAAAGTCTTTGTGAACACCAAAGGGTCTAATATAAAGTCTTTGTGATCACCAAAGGGTCTAATATAAAGTCTTTGTGATCACCAAAGTGTCTAATATAAAGTCTTTGTGAGCACCAAAGGGTCTAATATAAAGTCTTTGTGAGTACCAAAGGATCTAATATAAAGTCTTTGTGAGCACCAAAGGATCTAATATAAAGTCTTTGTGAGCACCAAAGGGTCTAATATAAAGTCTTTGTGGGCACCAAAGTGTCTAATATAAAGTCTTTGTGAGCACCAAAGGATCTAATATAAAGTCTTTGTGAGCACCAAAGGGTCTAATATAAAGTCTTTGTGGGCACCAAAGGATCAAATATAAAGTCTTTGTGAGCACCAAAGGATCTAATATAAAGTCTTTGTGAGCACCAAAGGATCTAATATAAAGTCTTTGTGAGCACCAAAGGGTCTAATATAAAGTCTTTGTGGGCACCAAAGTGTCTAATATAAAGTCTTTGTGAGCACCAAAGGATCTAATATAAAGTCTTTGTGAGCACCAAAGGGTCTAATATAAAGTCTGTGTGAGCACCAAAGGGTCTAATATAAAGTCTTTGTGGGCACCAAAGGGTCTAATATAAAGTCTTTGTGGGCACCAAAGGGTTTAATATAAAGTCTTTGTGATCACCAAAGTGTCTAATATCAAGTTTTTGTGGGCACCAAAGTATCTAATATAGTCTTTGTGAGTACCAAAGGGTCTAATATCAAGTCTTTGTGGGCACCAAAGTGTCTAATATAAAGTCTTTGTGAGCACCAAAGGGTCTAATATAAAGTCTTTGTGAACACCAAAGTGTCTAATATAAAGTCTTTGTGGGCACCAAAGGGTTTAATATAAAGTCTTTGTGAACACCAAAGGGTCTAATATCAAGTCTTTGTGGGCACCAAAGTATCTAATATAAAGTCTTTGTGAGCACCAAAGGGTCTAATATAAAGTCTTTGTGAGCATCAAAGGGTCTAATATAAAGTCTGTGTGAGTATCAAAGGGTCTAATATAAAGTCTTTGTGAGCACCAAAGGGTCTAATATAAATTCTTTGTGGGCACCAAAGGGTCTAATATAAAGTCTTTGTGAGCACCAAAGGGTCTAATATAAAGTCTTTGTGAGCACCAAAGGGTCTAATATAAAGTCTTTGTGAGCACCAAAGGGTCTAATATAAAGTCTTTGTGAGTATCAAAGTGTCTAATATAAAGTCTTTGTGAGCACCAAAGGGTCTAATATAAAGTCTTTGTGGGCACCAAAGGGTCTAATATTAAGTCTTTGTGGGCACCAAAGTGTCTAATATAAAGTCTTTGTGAGCACCAAAGGGTCTAATATAAAGTCTTTGTGGGCACCAAAGGGTCTAATATAAAGTCTGTGTGATCACCAAAGGGTCTAATATAAAGTCTGTGTGATCACCAAAGGGTCTAATATAAAGTCTTTGTGAGTACCAAAGGGTCTAATATAAAGTCTTTGTGATCACCAAAGGGTCTAATATAAAGTCTTTGTGGGCACCAAAGGGTCTAATATAAAGTCTTTGTGAGTACCAAAGGGTCTAATATAAAGTCTTTGTGATCACCAAAGTGTCTAATATAAAGTCTTTGTGATCACCAAAGTGTCTAATATAAAGTCTTTGTGATCACCAAAGTGTCTAATATAAAGTCTTTGTGAGCACCAAAGGGTCTAATATAAAGTCTTTGTGATCACCAAAGTGTCTAATATAAAGTCTTTGTGATCACCAAAGTGTCTAATATAAAGTCTTTGTGATCACCAAAGGGTCTAATATAAAGTCTTTGTGGGCACCAAAGGGTCTAATATAAAGTCTTTGTGATCACCAAAGTGTCTAATATAAAGTCTTTGTGATCACCAAAGTGTCTAATATAAAGTCTTTGTGATCACCAAAGTGTCTAATATAAAGTCTTTGTGGGCACCAAAGGGTCTAATATAAAGTCTTTGTGGGCACCAAAGGGTCTAATATAAAGTCTTTGTGAGCACCAAAGGGTCTAATATAAAGTCTTTGTGGACACCAAAGGGTCTAATATAAAGTCTTTGTGGGCACCAAAGTGTCTAATATAAAGTCTTTGTGATCACCAAAGTGTCTAATATAAAGTCTTTGTGAGCACCAAAGGGTCTAATATAAAGTCTTTGTGATCACCAAAGTGTCTAATATAAAGTCTTTGTGATCACCAAAGTGTCTAATATAAAGTCTTTGTGATCACCAAAGGGTCTAATATAAAGTCTTTGTGGGCACCAAAGGGTCTAATATAAAGTCTTTGTGATCACCAAAGTGTCTAATATAAAGTCTTTGTGATCACCAAAGTGTCTAATATAAAGTCTTTGTGATCACCAAAGTGTCTAATATAAAGTCTTTGTGGGCACCAAAGGGTCTAATATAAAGTCTTTGTGGGCACCAAAGGGTCTAATATAAAGTCTTTGTGAGCACCAAAGGGTCTAATATAAAGTCTTTGTGGGCACCAAAGGGTCTAATATAAAGTCTTTGTGAGTACCAAAGGGTCTAATATCAAGTCTTTGTGGGCACCAAAGGGTCTAATATCAAGTCTTTGTGGGCACCAAAGTGTCTAATATAAAGTCTTTGTGGGCACCAAAGGGTCTAATATAAAGTCTTTGTGGGCACCAAAGGGTCTAATATAAAGTCTTTGTGAGCACCAAAGGGTCTAATATAAAGTCTTTGTGGGCACCAAAGGGTCTAATATAAAGTCTTTGTGAGTACCAAAGGGTCTAATATCAAGTCTTTGTGGGCACCAAAGTGTCTAATATAAAGTCTTTGTGAGCTCCAAAGGGTCTAATATCAAGTCTTTGTGAGTATCAAAGTGTCTAATATAAAGTCTTTGTGGGCACCAAAGGGTCTAATATCAAGTCTGTGTGGGCACCAAAGGGTCTAATATCAAGTCTTTGTGAGCACCAAAGGGTCTGATATAAAGTCTTTGTGAGCACCAAAGGGTCTAATATCAAGTCTTTGTGAGTATCAAAGTGTCTAATATAAAGTCTTTGTGGGCACCAAAGGGTCTAATATCAAGTCTGTGTGGGCACCAAAGGGTCTAATATCAAGTCTTTGTGAGTATCAAAGTGTCTAATATAAAGTCTTTGTGGGCACTAAAGGGTCTAATATCAAGTCTTTGTGAGTATCAAAGGGTCTAATATAAAGTCTTTGTGAGCATCAAAGGGTCTAATATTAAGTCTTTGTGAGCACCAAAGGATCTAATATAAAGTCTTTGTGAGTATCAAAGGGTCTAATATAAAGTCTTTGTGAGTATCAAAGGGTCTAATATAAAGTCTGTGTGAGTATCAAAGTGTCTAATATAAAGTCTTTGTGAGTATCAAAGGGTCTAATATAAAGTATTTGTGAGCACCAAAGGATCTAATATAAAGTCTTTGTGGGCACCAAAGGGTCTAATATAAAGTCTTTGTGGGCACCAAAGGGTCTAATATAAAGTCTTTGTGATCACCAAAGGGTCTAATATAAAGTCTTTGTGAGCACCAAAGGATCTAATATAAAGTCTTTGTGAGCACCAAAGTGTCTAATATAAAGTCTTTGTGAGCACCAAAGGGTCTAATATAAAGTCTTTGTGAGTATCAAAGTGTCTAATATAAAGTCTTTGTGAGCACCAAAGGGTCTAATATCAAGTCTTTGTGAGTATCAAAGTGTCTAATATAAAGTCTTTGTGAGTACCAAAGGATCTAATATAAAGTCTTTGTGAGTATCAAAGGGTCTAATATAAAGTCTTTGTGAGCACCAAAGGATCTAATATAAAGTCTTTGTGAGTATCAAAGTGTCTAATATAAAGTCTTAGTGAGTACCAAAGGATCTAATATAAAGTCTTTGTGAGTATCAAAGGGTCTAATATTAAGTCTTTGTGAGCACCAAAGGATCTAATATAAAGTCTTTGTGAGTATCAAAGGGTCTAATATAAAGTTTTTGTGGGCACCAAAGGGTCTAATATAAAGTCTGTGTGAGCACCAAAGGGTCTAATATAAAGTCTTTGTGAGTATCAAAGGGTCTAATATAAAGTCTTTGTGGGCACCAAAGGATCTAATATAAAGTCTTTGTGAGTATCAAAGGGTCTAATATAAAGTCTTTGTGGGCACCAAAGGGTCTAATATAAAGTCTTTGTGGGCACCAAAGGGTCTAATATCAAGTCTTTGTGAGTATCAAAGGGTCTAATATAAAGTCTTTGTGGGCACCAAAGGGTCTAATATAAAGTCTTTGTGGGCACCAAAGTGTCTAATATAAAGTCTTTGTGGGCACCAAAGGGTCTAATATAAAGTATTTGTGAGCACCAAAGGGTCTAATATAAAGTCTTTGTGAGTACCAAAGGGTCTAATATCAAGTCTTTGTGGGCACCAAAGGGTCTAATATAAAGTGTTTGTGAGTACCAAAGGGTCTAATATCAAGTCTTTGTGGGCACCAAAGGGTCTAATATAAAGTCTTTGTGGGCACCAAAGTGTCTAATATAAAGTCTTTGTGATCACCAAAGTGTCTAATATAAAGTCTTTGTGAGCACCAAAGGGTCTAATATAAAGTCTTTGTGATCACCAAAGTGTCTAATATAAAGTCTTTGTGATCACCAAAGTGTCTAATATAAAGTCTTTGTGATCACCAAAGGGTCTAATATAAAGTCTTTGTGGACACCAAAGGGTCTAATATAAAGTCTTTGTGATCACCAAAGTGTCTAATATAAAGTCTTTGTGATCACCAAAGTGTCTAATATAAAGTCTTTGTGATCACCAAAGTGTCTAATATAAAGTCTTTGTGGGCACCAAAGGGTCTAATATAAAGTCTTTGTGGGCACCAAAGGGTCTAATATAAAGTCTTTGTGAGCACCAAAGGGTCTAATATAAAGTCTTTGTGGGCACCAAAGGGTCTAATATAAAGTCTTTGTGAGTACCAAAGGGTCTAATATCAAGTCTTTGTGGGCACCAAAGGGTCTAATATCAAGTCTTTGTGGGCACCAAAGTGTCTAATATAAAGTCTTTGTGGGCACCAAAGGGTCTAATATAAAGTCTTTGTGGGCACCAAAGGGTCTAATATAAAGTCTTTGTGAGCACCAAAGGGTCTAATATAAAGTCTTTGTGGGCACCAAAGGGTCTAATATAAAGTCTTTGTGAGTACCAAAGGGTCTAATATCAAGTCTTTGTGGGCACCAAAGTGTCTAATATAAAGTCTTTGTGAGCACCAAAGGGTCTAATATCAAGTCTTTGTGAGTATCAAAGTGTCTAATATAAAGTCTTTGTGGGCACCAAAGGGTCTAATATCAAGTCTGTGTGGGCACCAAAGGGTCTAATATCAAGTCTTTGTGAGCACCAAAGGGTCTGATATAAAGTCTTTGTGAGCACCAAAGGGTCTAATATCAAGTCTTTGTGAGTATCAAAGTGTCTAATATAAAGTCTTTGTGGGCACCAAAGGGTCTAATATCAAGTCTGTGTGGGCACCAAAGGGTCTAATATCAAGTCTTTGTGAGTATCAAAGTGTCTAATATAAAGTCTTTGTGGGCACTAAAGGGTCTAATATCAAGTCTTTGTGAGTATCAAAGGGTCTAATATAAAGTCTTTGTGAGCATCAAAGGGTCTAATATTAAGTCTTTGTGAGCACCAAAGGATCTAATATAAAGTCTTTGTGAGTATCAAAGGGTCTAATATAAAGTCTTTGTGAGTATCAAAGGGTCTAATATAAAGTCTGTGTGAGTATCAAAGTGTCTAATATAAAGTCTTTGTGAGTATCAAAGGGTCTAATATAAAGTATTTGTGAGCACCAAAGGATCTAATATAAAGTCTTTGTGGGCACCAAAGGGTCTAATATAAAGTCTTTGTGGGCACCAAAGGGTCTAATATAAAGTCTTTGTGATCACCAAAGGGTCTAATATAAAGTCTTTGTGAGTACCAAAGGATCTAATATAAAGTCTTTGTGAGTATCAAAGGGTCTAATATTAAGTCTTTGTGAGCACCAAAGGATCTAATATAAAGTCTTTGTGAGTATCAAAGGGTCTAATATAAAGTTTTTGTGGGCACCAAAGGGTCTAATATAAAGTCTGTGTGAGCACCAAAGGGTCTAATATAAAGTCTTTGTGAGTATCAAAGGGTCTAATATAAAGTCTTTGTGGGCACCAAAGGATCTAATATAAAGTCTTTGTGAGTATCAAAGGGTCTAATATAAAGTCTTTGTGGGCACCAAAGGGTCTAATATAAAGTCTTTGTGGGCACCAAAGGGTCTAATATCAAGTCTTTGTGAGTATCAAAGGGTCTAATATAAAGTCTTTGTGGGCACCAAAGGGTCTAATATAAAGTCTTTGTGGGCACCAAAGTGTCTAATATAAAGTCTTTGTGGGCACCAAAGGGTCTAATATAAAGTATTTGTGAGCACCAAAGGGTCTAATATAAAGTCTTTGTGAGTACCAAAGGGTCTAATATCAAGTCTTTGTGGGCACCAAAGGGTCTAATATAAAGTGTTTGTGAGTACCAAAGGGTCTAATATCAAGTCTTTGTGGGCACCAAAGGGTCTAATATAAAGTCTTTGTGGGCACCAAAGTGTCTAATATAAAGTCTTTGTGATCACCAAAGTGTCTAATATAAAGTCTTTGTGAGCACCAAAGGGTCTAATATAAAGTCTTTGTGATCACCAAAGTGTCTAATATAAAGTCTTTGTGATCACCAAAGTGTCTAATATAAAGTCTTTGTGATCACCAAAGGGTCTAATATAAAGTCTTTGTGGACACCAAAGGGTCTAATATAAAGTCTTTGTGATCACCAAAGTGTCTAATATAAAGTCTTTGTGATCACCAAAGTGTCTAATATAAAGTCTTTGTGATCACCAAAGTGTCTAATATAAAGTCTTTGTGGGCACCAAAGGGTCTAATATAAAGTCTTTGTGGGCACCAAAGGGTCTAATATAAAGTCTTTGTGAGCACCAAAGGGTCTAATATAAAGTCTTTGTGGGCACCAAAGGGTCTAATATAAAGTCTTTGTGAGTACCAAAGGGTCTAATATCAAGTCTTTGTGGGCACCAAAGGGTCTAATATCAAGTCTTTGTGGGCACCAAAGTGTCTAATATAAAGTCTTTGTGGGCACCAAAGGGTCTAATATAAAGTCTTTGTGGGCACCAAAGGGTCTAATATAAAGTCTTTGTGAGCACCAAAGGGTCTAATATAAAGTCTTTGTGGGCACCAAAGGGTCTAATATAAAGTCTTTGTGAGTACCAAAGGGTCTAATATCAAGTCTTTGTGGGCACCAAAGTGTCTAATATAAAGTCTTTGTGAGCACCAAAGGGTCTAATATCAAGTCTTTGTGAGTATCAAAGTGTCTAATATAAAGTCTTTGTGGGCACCAAAGGGTCTAATATCAAGTCTGTGTGGGCACCAAAGGGTCTAATATCAAGTCTTTGTGAGCACCAAAGGGTCTGATATAAAGTCTTTGTGAGCACCAAAGGGTCTAATATCAAGTCTTTGTGAGTATCAAAGTGTCTAATATAAAGTCTTTGTGGGCACCAAAGGGTCTAATATCAAGTCTGTGTGGGCACCAAAGGGTCTAATATCAAGTCTTTGTGAGTATCAAAGTGTCTAATATAAAGTCTTTGTGGGCACTAAAGGGTCTAATATCAAGTCTTTGTGAGTATCAAAGGGTCTAATATAAAGTCTTTGTGAGCATCAAAGGGTCTAATATTAAGTCTTTGTGAGCACCAAAGGATCTAATATAAAGTCTTTGTGAGTATCAAAGGGTCTAATATAAAGTCTTTGTGAGTATCAAAGGGTCTAATATAAAGTCTGTGTGAGTATCAAAGTGTCTAATATAAAGTCTTTGTGAGTATCAAAGGGTCTAATATAAAGTATTTGTGAGCACCAAAGGATCTAATATAAAGTCTTTGTGGGCACCAAAGGGTCTAATATAAAGTCTTTGTGGGCACCAAAGGGTCTAATATAAAGTCTTTGTGATCACCAAAGGGTCTAATATAAAGTCTTTGTGAGTACCAAAGGATCTAATATAAAGTCTTTGTGAGTATCAAAGGGTCTAATATTAAGTCTTTGTGAGCACCAAAGGATCTAATATAAAGTCTTTGTGAGTATCAAAGGGTCTAATATAAAGTTTTTGTGGGCACCAAAGGGTCTAATATAAAGTCTGTGTGAGCACCAAAGGGTCTAATATAAAGTCTTTGTGAGTATCAAAGGGTCTAATATAAAGTCTTTGTGGGCACCAAAGGATCTAATATAAAGTCTTTGTGAGTATCAAAGGGTCTAATATAAAGTCTTTGTGGGCACCAAAGGGTCTAATATAAAGTCTTTGTGGGCACCAAAGGGTCTAATATCAAGTCTTTGTGAGTATCAAAGGGTCTAATATAAAGTCTTTGTGGGCACCAAAGGGTCTAATATAAAGTCTTTGTGGGCACCAAAGTGTCTAATATAAAGTCTTTGTGGGCACCAAAGGGTCTAATATAAAGTATTTGTGAGCACCAAAGGGTCTAATATAAAGTCTTTGTGAGTACCAAAGGGTCTAATATCAAGTCTTTGTGGGCACCAAAGGGTCTAATATAAAGTGTTTGTGAGTACCAAAGGGTCTAATATCAAGTCTTTGTGGGCACCAAAGGGTCTAATATAAAGTCTTTGTGGGCACCAAAGTGTCTAATATAAAGTCTTTGTGATCACCAAAGTGTCTAATATAAAGTCTTTGTGAGCACCAAAGGGTCTAATATAAAGTCTTTGTGATCACCAAAGTGTCTAATATAAAGTCTTTGTGATCACCAAAGTGTCTAATATAAAGTCTTTGTGATCACCAAAGGGTCTAATATAAAGTCTTTGTGGGCACCAAAGGGTCTAATATAAAGTCTTTGTGATCACCAAAGTGTCTAATATAAAGTCTTTGTGATCACCAAAGTGTCTAATATAAAGTCTTTGTGATCACCAAAGTGTCTAATATAAAGTCTTTGTGGGCACCAAAGGGTCTAATATAAAGTCTTTGTGGGCACCAAAGGGTCTAATATAAAGTCTTTGTGAGCACCAAAGGGTCTAATATAAAGTCTTTGTGGGCACCAAAGGGTCTAATATAAAGTCTTTGTGAGTACCAAAGGGTCTAATATCAAGTCTTTGTGGGCACCAAAGGGTCTAATATCAAGTCTTTGTGGGCACCAAAGTGTCTAATATAAAGTCTTTGTGGGCACCAAAGGGTCTAATATAAAGTCTTTGTGGGCACCAAAGGGTCTAATATAAAGTCTTTGTGAGCACCAAAGGGTCTAATATAAAGTCTTTGTGGGCACCAAAGGGTCTAATATAAAGTCTTTGTGAGTACCAAAGGGTCTAATATCAAGTCTTTGTGGGCACCAAAGTGTCTAATATAAAGTCTTTGTGAGCACCAAAGGGTCTAATATCAAGTCTTTGTGAGTATCAAAGTGTCTAATATAAAGTCTTTGTGGGCACCAAAGGGTCTAATATCAAGTCTGTGTGGGCACCAAAGGGTCTAATATCAAGTCTTTGTGAGCACCAAAGGGTCTGATATAAAGTCTTTGTGAGCACCAAAGGGTCTAATATCAAGTCTTTGTGAGTATCAAAGTGTCTAATATAAAGTCTTTGTGGGCACCAAAGGGTCTAATATCAAGTCTGTGTGGGCACCAAAGGGTCTAATATCAAGTCTTTGTGAGTATCAAAGTGTCTAATATAAAGTCTTTGTGGGCACTAAAGGGTCTAATATCAAGTCTTTGTGAGTATCAAAGGGTCTAATATAAAGTCTTTGTGAGCATCAAAGGGTCTAATATTAAGTCTTTGTGAGCACCAAAGGATCTAATATAAAGTCTTTGTGAGTATCAAAGGGTCTAATATAAAGTCTTTGTGAGTATCAAAGGGTCTAATATAAAGTCTGTGTGAGTATCAAAGTGTCTAATATAAAGTCTTTGTGAGTATCAAAGGGTCTAATATAAAGTATTTGTGAGCACCAAAGGATCTAATATAAAGTCTTTGTGGGCACCAAAGGGTCTAATATAAAGTCTTTGTGGGCACCAAAGGGTCTAATATAAAGTCTTTGTGATCACCAAAGGGTCTAATATAAAGTCTTTGTGAGCACCAAAGGATCTAATATAAAGTCTTTGTGAGCACCAAAGTGTCTAATATAAAGTCTTTGTGAGCACCAAAGGGTCTAATATAAAGTCTTTGTGAGTATCAAAGTGTCTAATATAAAGTCTTTGTGAGCACCAAAGGGTCTAATATCAAGTCTTTGTGAGTATCAAAGTGTCTAATATAAAGTCTTTGTGAGTACCAAAGGATCTAATATAAAGTCTTTGTGAGTATCAAAGGGTCTAATATAAAGTCTTTGTGAGCACCAAAGGATCTAATATAAAGTCTTTGTGAGTATCAAAGTGTCTAATATAAAGTCTTAGTGAGTACCAAAGGATCTAATATAAAGTCTTTGTGAGTATCAAAGGGTCTAATATTAAGTCTTTGTGAGCACCAAAGGATCTAATATAAAGTCTTTGTGAGTATCAAAGGGTCTAATATAAAGTTTTTGTGGGCACCAAAGGGTCTAATATAAAGTCTGTGTGAGCACCAAAGGGTCTAATATAAAGTCTTTGTGAGTATCAAAGGGTCTAATATAAAGTCTTTGTGGGCACCAAAGGATCTAATATAAAGTCTTTGTGAGTATCAAAGGGTCTAATATAAAGTCTTTGTGGGCACCAAAGGGTCTAATATAAAGTCTTTGTGGGCACCAAAGGGTCTAATATCAAGTCTTTGTGAGTATCAAAGGGTCTAATATAAAGTCTTTGTGGGCACCAAAGGGTCTAATATAAAGTCTTTGTGGGCACCAAAGTGTCTAATATAAAGTCTTTGTGGGCACCAAAGGGTCTAATATAAAGTATTTGTGAGCACCAAAGGGTCTAATATAAAGTCTTTGTGAGTACCAAAGGGTCTAATATCAAGTCGTTGTGGGCACCAAAGGGTCTAATATAAAGTGATGGTGAGTACCAAAGGGTCTAATATCAAGTCTTTGTGGGCACCAAAGGGTCTAATATAAAGTCTTTGTGAGTACCAAAGGGTCTAATATCAAGTCTTTGTGGGCACCAAAGTGTCTAATATAAAGTCTTTGTGAGTACCAAAGGGTCTAATATCAAGTCTTTGTGGGCACCAAAGGGTCTAATATAAAGTCTTTGTGAGTACCAAAGTGTCTAATATAAAGTCTTTGTGAGTACCAAAGGGTCTAATATAAAGTCTGTGTGGGCACCAAAGGGTCTAATATAAAGTCTGTGTGAGCACCAAAGGGTCTAATATCAAGTCTTTGTGAGTATCAAAGTGTCTAATATAAAGTCTTTGTGAGCACCAAAGGGTCTAATATAAAGTCTGTGTGAGCACCAAAGGGTCTAATATTAAGTCTTTGTGGGCACCAAAGGGTCTAATATCAAGTCTTTGTGAGTATCAAAGTGTGTAATATAAAGTCTTTGTGAGTATCAAAGTGTGTAATATAAAGTCTTTGTGAGCACCAAAGGGTCTAATATTAAGTCTTTGTGGGCACCAAAGTGTCTAATATAAAGTCTTTGTGGGCACCAAAGGGTCTAATATAAAGTCTTGTGAGTACCAAAGGGTCTAATATCAAGTCTTTGTGGGCACCAAAGGGTCTAATATAAAGTCTTTGTGGGCACCAAAGGGTCTAATATAAAGTCTTTGTGGGCACCAAAGGGTCTAATATAAAGTCTTGTGAGTACCAAAGGGTCTAATATCAAGTCTTTGTGGGCACCAAAGGGTCTAATATAAAGTCTTTGTGGGCACCAAAGGGTCTAATATAAAGTCTTTGTGAGCATCAAAGTGTCTAATATAAAGTCTTTGTGAGTACCAAAGGGTCTAATATAAAGTCTTTGTGAGTACCAAAGGGTCTAATATAAAGTCTTTGTGAGTACCAAAGGGTCTAATATCAAGTCTTTGTGAGCACCAAAGTGTCTAATATAAAGTCTTGTGAGTACCAAAGGGTCTAATATAAAGTCTTTGTGAGTACCAAAGGGTCTAATATAAAGTCTTTGTGAGTACCAAAGGGTCTAATATCAAGTCTTTGTGAGCACCAAAGTGTCTAATATAAAGTCTTTGTGAGTACCAAAGGGTCTAATATAAAGTCTTTGTGGGCACCAAAGGGTCTAATATAAAGTCTTTGTGAGCACCAAAGGGTCTAATATTAAGTCTTTGTGAGCACCAAAGGGTCTAATATAAAGTCTTTGTGAGTACCAAAGGGTTTAATATAAAGTCTTTGTGATCACCAAAGGGTCTAATATAAAGTCTGTGTGAGCACCAAAGGGTCTAATATTAAGTCTTTGTGAGCACCAAAGGGTCTAATATAAAGTCTTTGTGAGCACCAAAGGGTCTAATATTAAGTCTTTGTGAGCACCAAAGGGTCTAATATAAAGTCTTTGTGAGCACCAAAGGGTCTAATATAAAGTCTTTGTGAGTACCAAAGGGTCTAATATAAAGTCTGTGTGAGCACCAAAGGGTCTAATATTAAGTCTTTGTGAGCACCAAAGGGTCTAATATAAAGTCTTTGTGAGCACCAAAGGGTCTAATATAAAGTCTTTGTGGGCACCAAAGTGTCTAATATAAAGTCTGTGTGAGCACCAAAGGGTCTAATATAAAGTCTGTGTGAGTACCAAAGGGTCTAATATTAAGTCTT
This sequence comes from Bathymodiolus septemdierum, assembly GCA_963383655.1. Classification (NCBI taxonomy): domain Eukaryota; kingdom Metazoa; phylum Mollusca; class Bivalvia; order Mytilida; family Modiolidae; genus Bathymodiolus; species Bathymodiolus septemdierum. The sequence continues at coordinate 62,728,379 of OY726527.1, read as the reverse complement.
TGTGGGCACCAAAGGGTCTAATATAAAGTCTTTGCGAGCACCAAAGGATCTAATATAAAGTCTTTGTGAGCACCAAAGGATCTAATATCAAGTCTTTGTGGGCACCAAAGTGTCTAATATAAAGTCTTTGTCATCACCAAAGGGTCTAATATTAAGTCTTTGTGGGCACCAAAGGGTCTAATATTAAGTCTTTGTGAGCACCAAAGGGTCTAATATTAAGTCTTTGTGAGCACCAAAGGGTCTAATATTAAGTCTTTGTGGGCACCAAAGGGTTTAATATAAAGTCTTTGTGAACACCAAAGGGTCTAATATCAAGTCTTTGTGGGCACCAAAGGGTCTAATATAAAGTCTTTGTGAGTATCAAAGGGTCTAATATTAGTCTTTGTGAGCACCAAAGGATCTAATATAAAGTCTTTGTGAGCACCAAAGGGTCTAATATAAAGTCTGTGTGAGCACCAAAGGGTCTAATATAAAGTCTTTGTGAGTATCAAAGGGTCTAATATAAAGTCTTTGTGGGCACCAAAGGGTCTAATATCAAGTCTTTGTGAGCACCAAAGGGTCTAATATCAAGTCTTTGTGAGCACCAAAGTGTCTAATATAAAGTCTGTGTGGGCACCAAAGGGTCTAATATAAAGTCTTTGTGATCACCAAAGGGTCTAATATAAAGTCTTTGTGGGCACCAAAGGGTCTAATATCAAGTCTTTGTGAGCACCAAAGGATCTAATATAAATTCTTTGTGAGCACCAAAGGGTCTAATATAAAGTGTGTGTGAGCACCAAAGGGTCTAATATCAAGTCTTTGTGAGCACCAAAGGATCTAATATAAAGTCTTTGTGAGCACCAAAGGGTCTAATATAAAGTGTGTGTGAGCACCAAAGGGTCTAATATAAAGTCTGTGTGAGCACCAAAGGGTCTAATATAAAGTCTTTGTGAGTATCAAAGGGTCTAATATAAAGTCTTTGTGGGCACCAAAGGGTCTAATATAAAGTCTTTGTGAGTATCAAAGTGTCTAATATAAAGTCTTTGTGGGCACCAAAGGGTCTAATATAAAGTCTTTGTGAGCACCAAAGGATCTAATATAAAGTCTTTGTGGGCACCAAAGGGTCTAATATAAAGTCTTTGTGGGCACCAAAGGGTCTAATATAAAGTTTGTGTGAGCACCAAAGGGTCTAATATAAAGTCTTTGTGAGCACCAAAGTGTCTAATATAAAGTCTTTGTGAGCACCAAAGGGTCTAATATCAAGTCTTTGTGGGTATCAAAGTGTCTAATATAAAGTCTTTGTGAGTACCAAAGGATCTAATATAAAGTCTTTGTGAGTATCAAAGGGTCTAATATAAAGTCTTTGTGAGCACCAAAGGATCTAATATAAAGTCTTTGTGAGTATCAAAGTGTCTAATATAAAGTCTTTGTGAGTACCAAAGGATCTAATATAAAGTCTTTGTGAGTATCAAAGGGTCTAATATTAAGTCTTTGTGAGCACCAAAGGATCTAATATAAAGTCTTTGTGAGTATCAAAGGGTCTAATATAAAGTCTTTGTGGGCACCAAAGGGTCTAATATAAAGTCTGTGTGAGCACCAAAGGGTCTAATATAAAGTCTTTGTGAGTATCAAAGGGTCTAATATAAAGTCTTTGTGGGCACCAAAGGGTCTAATATAAAGTCTTTGTGAGTATCAAAGGGTCTAATATAAAGTCTTTATGGGCACCAAAGGGTCTAATATAAAGTCTTTGTGGGCACCAAAGGGTCTAATATTAAGTCTTTGTGGGAACCAAAGTGTCTAATATAAAGTCTTTGTGGGCACCAAAGGGTCTAATATAAAGTATTTGTGAGCACCAAAGGGTCTAATATCAAGTCTTTGTGAGCACCAAAGGGTCTAATATAAAGTCTTTGTGAGTACCAAAGGGTCTAATATCAAGTCTTTGTGGGCACCCAAGGGTCTAATATAAAGTCTTTGTGAGTACCAAAGGGTCTAATATCAAGTCTTTGTGGGCACCAAAGGGTCTAATATAAAGTCTTTGTGAGTACCAAAGGGTCTAATATTAAGTCTTTGTGAGCACCAAAGGGTCTAATATAAAGTCTTTGTGAGCACCAAAGGGTCTAATATAAAGTCTTTGTGAGTATCAAAGTGTCTAATATAAAGTCTTTGTGAGTACCAAAGGGTCTGATATAAAGTGTTTGGGTGTACCAAAGGGTCTACTATAAAGTCTTTTTGAGCACCAAAGGGTCTAATATAAAGTCTTTGTGAGTACCAAAGGGTCTAATATCAAGTCTTTGTGGGCACCAAAGGGTCTAATATAAAGTCTTTGTGAGTACCAAAGGGTCTAATATAAAGTCTTTGTGGGCACCAAAGGGTCTAATATAAAGTCTTTGTGAGCACCAAACGGTCTAATATAAAGTCTCTGTGAGTACCAAAGGTTCTAATATAAAGTCTTTGTGAGCACCAAAGGGTCTAATATAAAGTCTTTGTGATCACCAAAGGGTCTAATATAAAGTCTTTGTGGGCACCAAAGGGTCTAATATCAAGTCTTTGTGAGCACCAAAGGATCTAATATAAAGTCTTTGTGAGCACCAAAGGGTCTAATATAAAGTGTGTGTGAGCACCAAAGGGTCTAATATCAAGTCTTTGTGAGCACCAAAGGATCTAATATAAAGTCTTTGTGAGCACCAAAGGGTCTAATATAAAGTGTGTGTGAGCACCAAAGGGTTTAATATAAAGTCTGTGTGAGCACCAAAGGGTCTAATATAAAGTCTTTGTGAGTATCAAAGGGTCTAATATAAAGTCTTTGTGGGCACCAAAGGGTCTAATATAAAGTCTTTGTGAGTATCAAAGTGTCTAATATAAAGTCTTTGTGGGCACCAAAGGGTCTAATATAAAGTCTTTGTGAGCACCAAAGGATCTAATATAAAGTCTTTGTGGGCACCAAAGGGTCTAATATAAAGTCTTTGTGGGCACCAAAGGGTCTAATATAAAGTTTGTGTGAGCACCAAAGGATCTAATATAAAGTCTTTGTGGGCACCAAAGTGTCTAATATAAAGTCTTTGTGAGCACCAAAGGGTCTAATATCAAGTCTTTGTGAGTATCAAAGTGTCTAATATAAAGTCTTTGTGAGTACCAAAGGATCTAATATAAAGTCTTTGTGAGTATCAAAGGGTCTAATATAAAGTCTTTGTGAGCACCAAAGGATCTAATATAAAGTCTTTGTGAGTATCAAAGTGTCTAATATAAAGTCTTTGTGAGTACCAAAGGATCTAATATAAAGTCTTTGTGAGTATCAAAGGGTCTAATATTAAGTCTTTGTGAGCACCAAAGGATCTAATATAAAGTCTTTGTGAGTATCAAAGGGTCTAATATAAAGTCTTTGTGGGCACCAAAGGGTCTAATATAAAGTCTGTGTGAGCACCAAAGGGTCTAATATAAAGTCTTTGTGAGTATCAAAGGGTCTAATATAAAGTCTTTGTGGGCACCAAAGGGTCTAATATAAAGTCTTTGTGAGTATCAAAGGGTCTAATATAAAGTCTTTGTGGGCATCAAAGGGTCTAATATAAAGTCTTTGTGGGCACCAAAGGGTCTAATATTAAGTCTTTGTGGGAACCAAAGTGTCTAATATAAAGTCTTTGTGGGCACCAAAGGGTCTAATATAAAGTATTTGTGAGCACCAAAGGGTCTAATATCAAGTCTTTGTGAGCACCAAAGGGTCTAATATAAAGTCTTTGTGAGTACCAAAGGGTCTAATATCAAGTCTTTGTGGGCACCAAAGGGTCTAATATAAAGTCTTTGTGAGTACCAAAGGGTCTAATATCAAGTCTTTGTGGGCACCAAAGGGTCTAATATAAAGTCTTTGTGAGTACCAAAGGGTCTAATATTAAGTCTTTGTGAGCACCAAAGGGTCTAATATAAAGTCTTTGTGAGCACCAAAGGGTCTAATATAAAGTCTTTGTGAGTATCAAAGTGTCTAATATAAAGTTTTTGTGAGTACCAAAGGGTCTGATATAAAGTGTTTGGGTGTACCAAAGGGTCTACTATAAAGTCTTTTTGAGCACCAAAGGGTCTAATATAAAGTCTTTGTGGAGTACCAAAGGGTCTAATTCAAGTCTTTGTGGGCACCAAAGGGTCTAATATAAAGTCTTTGTGAGTACCAAAGGGTCTAAATATAAAGTCTTTGTGGGCACCAAAGGGTCTAATATAAAGTCTTTGTGAGCATCAAAGTGTGTAATATAGTCTGTGTGGGCCCCAAAGTGTCAAATATAAAGTCTGTGTGAGCACCAAAGGGTCTATATAAGTCTGTGTGAGCACCAAAGGTTCTAATATAAAGTCTTTGTGGGTACCAACGTGTCTAATATAGAGTCTGTGTGAGCACCAAAGGGTCTAATATAAGCTCTGTGTGGGCACCAAGGGGTTAATATAAAGTCTGAATGGGCACCAAAGGGTCTAATATAAAGTCTTTGTGGGCACCAACGTGTCTAATATAGAGTCTGTGTGAGCACCAAAGGGTCTAATATAAGCTCTATGTGGGCACCAAGGGGTCTAATATAAAGTCTGAATGGGCACCAAAGGGTCTAATATAAAGTCTTTGTGAGCACCAATGTGTCTAATATAAAGTTTGTGTGAGCACCACAAAGGGTCTAATATAAAGTGTTTGTGAGCACCAAAGGGTCTAATATAAAGTTTGTGTGAGCACCAAAGGGTCTAATATAAAGTCTGTGTGAGCCCAAAGGGTCTAATAAAAAAGTCTTTGTGAGCACCAACAGGGTCTAATATAAAGTTTGTGTGAGCACCAAAGGGTCTAATATAAAGTCTTTGTGAGCACCAAAGGGTCTAATATAAAGTCTTTGTGAACACCAAAGGGTCTAATATCAAGTCTTTGTGGGTGCCAAAGGGTCTAATATAAAGTCTTTGTGAGTACCAAAGGTTCTAATATTAAGTCTTTGTGAGCACCAAAGGATCTAATATAAAGTCTGTGTGAGCACCAACGGGTCTAATATAAAGTCTTTGTGGGCACTAACGTGTCTAATATAGAGTCTGTGTGAGCACCAAAGGGTCTAATATAAGCTCTGTGTGGGCACCAAGGGGTCTAATATAAAGTCTGAATGGGCACCAAAGGGTCTAATATAAAGTCTTTGTGAGCACCAATGTGTCTAATATAAAGTTTGTGTGAGCACCAAAGGGTCTAATATAAAGTTTTTGTGGGCGCCAATGGGTCTAATATAAAGTTTGTGTGAGCACCAAAGGGTCTAATATAAAGTATGTGTGATCACCAAAGGGTCTAATATAAAGTCTTCGTGAGTACCAAAGTGTGTAATATAAAGTATGTGTGATCACCAAAGGGTCTAATATAAAGTCTTTGTGAGCACCAAAGGTTCTAATATAAAGTCTTTGTGAGTACCAAAGTGTGTAATATAAAGTTTGTGTGAGCACCAAAGGGTCTAATATAAAGTGTTTGTGAGCACCAAAGGGTCTAATATAAAGTTTGTGTGAGCACCAAAGGGTCTAATATAAAGTGTGTGTGAGCACCAAAGGGTCTAATAAAAAGTCTTTGTGAGCACCAAAGGGTCTAATATAAAGTTTGTGTGAGCACCAAAGGGTCTAATATAAAGTCTTTGTGAGCACCAAAGGATCTAATATAAAGTCTTTGTGAGCACCAAACGGTCTAATATAAAGTCTGTGTGAGTACCAAAGGTTCTAATATTAAGTCTTTGTGAGCACCAAAGGGTATAATATAAAGTCTGTGTGAGCACCAAAGGGTCTAATATAAAGTATTTGTGAGCACCAAAGGGTCTAATATAAAGTCTGTGTGAGTACCAAAGGATCTAATATAAAGTCTTTGTGGGCACCAAAGGGTCTAATATAAAGTATGTGTGATCACCAAAGGGTCTAATATAAAGTCTTTGAGAGCACCAAAGGGTCTAATATAAAGTCTTTGAGAGCAACAAAGGGTCTAATATAAAGTCTTTGTGAACACCAAAGGGTCTAATATAAAGTCTTTGTGAACACCAAAGGGTCTAATATTAAGTCTTGTGAGCACCAAAGGGTCTAATATAAAGTATTTGTGAGCACCAAAGGGTCTAATATAAAGTCTGTGTGAGCACCAAAGGGTCTAATATAGAGTCTTTGTGGACACCAAAGGGTCTAATATAAAGTCTGTGTGAGTACCAAAGGGTCTAATATAAAGTCTTTGTGAGCACCAAAGGGTCTAATATAAAGTCTGTGTGAGTACCAATGGTTCTAATATAAAGTCTTTGTGAGCACCAAAGGGTCTAATATAAAGTATTTGTGAGCACCAAAGGGTCTAATATAAAGTCTGTGTGAGTACCAAAGGGTCTAATATAAAGTCTGTGTGGGCAAAAAGGGTCTAATATAAAGTATGTGTGATCACCAAAGGGTCTAATATAAAGTCTTTGAGAGCACCAAAGGGTCTAATATAAAGTCTTTGTGGACACCAAAGGGTCTAATATAAAGTCTCTGTGAGTACCAAAGGGTCTAATATTAAGTCTTGTGAGCACCAAAGGATCTAATATAAAGTATTTGTGAGCACCAAAGGGTCTAATATAAAGTCTTTGTGAACACCAAAGGGTCTAATATCAAGTCTTTGTGGGTGCCAAAGGGTCTAATATAAAGTCTTTGTGAGTACCAAAGGGTCTAATATTAAGTCTTTGTGAGCACCAAAGGATCTAATATAAAGTCTGTGTGAGCACCAAAGGGTCTAATATAAAGTCTTTGTGGGCACCAACGTGTCTAATATAGAGTCTGTGTGAGCACCAAAGGGTCTAATATAAGCTCTGTGAGGGCACCAAGGGGTCTAATATAAAGTCTGAATGGGCACCAAAGGGTCTAATATAAAGTCTTTGTGAGCACCAATGTGTCTAATATAAAGTTTGTGTGAGCACCAAAGGGTCTAATATAAAGTTTTTGTGGGCGCCAATGGGTCTAATATAAAGTTTGTGTGAGCACCAAAGGGTCTAATATAAAGTATGTGTGATCACCAAAGGGTCTAATATAAAGTCTTCGTGAGTACCAAAGTGTGTAATATAAAGTATGTGTGATCACCAAAGGGTCTAATATAAAGTCTTTGTGAGCACCAAAGGTTCTAATATAAAGTCTTTGTGAGTACCAAAGTGTGTAATATAAAGTTTGTGTGAGCACCAAAGGGTCTAATATAAAGTGTTTGTGAGCACCAAAGGGTCTAATATAAAGTTTGTGTGAGCACCAAAGGGTCTAATATAAAGTGTGTGTGAGCACCAAAGGGTCTAATAAAAAGTATTTGTGAGCACCAAAGGGTCTAATATAAAGTTTGTGTGAGCACCAAAGGGTCTAATAAAAAGTATTTGTGAGCACCAAAGGGTCTAATATAAAGTCTTTGTGGGCACCAAAGGATCTAATATAAAGTCTTTGTGAGCACCAAACGGTCTAATATAAAGTCTGTGTGAGTACCAAAGGTTCTAATATAAAGTCTTTGTGAGCACCAAAGGGTATAATATAAAGTCTGTGTGAGCACCAAAGGGTCTAATATAAAGTATTTGTGAGCACCAAAGGGTCTAATATAAAGTCTGTGTGAGTACCAAAGGGTCTAATATAAAGTCTTTGTGGGCACCAAAGGGTCTAATATAAAGTATGTGTGATCACCAAAGGGTCTAATATAAAGTCTTTGAGAGCACCAAAGGGTCTAATATAAAGTCTTTGTGAACACCAAAGGGTCTAATATAAAGTCTTTGTGAACACCAAAGGGTCTAATATTAAGTCTTGTGAGCACCAAAGGGTCTAATATAAAGTATTTGTGAGCACCAAAGGGTCTAATATAAAGTCTGTGTGAGCACCAAAGGGTCTAATATAAAGTCTTTGTGGACACCAAAGGGTCTAATATAAAGTATTTGTGAGCACCAAAGGGTCTAATATAAAGTCTTTGTGAGTACCAAAGGGTCTAATATAAAGTCTTTGTGAGCACCAAAGGGTCTAATATAAAGTCTGTGTGAGTACCAATGGTTCTAATATAAAGTCTTTGTGAGCACCAAAGGGTCTAATATAAAGTATTTGTGAGCACCAAAGGGTCTAATATAAAGTCTGTGTGAGTACCAAAGGGTCTAATATAAAGTCTGTGTGGGCAAAAAGGGTCTAATATAAAGTATGTGTGATCACCAAAGGGTCTAATATAAAGTCTTTGAGAGCACCAAAGGGTCTAATATAAAGTCTTTGTGGACACCAAAGGGTCTAATATAAAGTCTCTGTGAGTACCAAAGAGTCTAATATTAAGTCTTGTGAGCACCAAAGGATCTAATATAAAGTATTTGTGAGCACCAAAGGGTCTAATATAAAGTCTTTTTGAGCACCAAAAGGTCTAATATAAAGTCTTTGTGAACACCAAAGGGTCTAATATCAAGTCTTTGTGGGCGCCAAAGGGTCTAATATAAAGTCTTTGTGAGTACCAAAGGGTCTAATATAAAGTCTTTGTGAGCACCAAAGTGTCTAATATAAAGTCTTTGTGGGCACCAAAGGGTCTAATATAAAGTCTTTGTGAGCACCAAAGGGTCTAATATAAAGTCTTTGTGGGCACCAAAGGGTCTAATATCAAGTCTTTGTGGGCACCAAAGGATCTAATATAAAGTATTTGTGAGCATCAAAGGGTCTAATATAAAGTCTTTGTGAGCACCAAAGGGTCTAATATAAAGTCTTTGTGAACACCAAAGGGTCTAATATCAAGTCTTTGTGGGCGCCAAAGGGTCTAATATAAAGTCTTTGTGAGTACCAAAGGGTCTAATATTAAGTCTTTGTGAGCACCAAAGGATCTAATATAAAGTCTTTGTGGGCACCAAAGGATCTAATATAAAGTCTTTGTGAGTATCAAAGGGTCTAATATAAAGTCTTTGTGAGTACCAAAGGGTCTAATATTAAGTCTTTGTGAGCACCAAAGGATCTAATATAAAGTCTTTGTGGGCACCAAAGGGTCTAATATAAATTCTTTGTGAGTACCAAAGGGTCTAATATTAAGTCTTTGTGAGCACCAAAGTGTCTAATATAAAGTCTTTGTGAGTACCAAAGGGTCTAATATAAAGTCTTTGTGAGCACCAAAGGGTCTAATATAAAGTCTTTGTGTGAGCATCAAAGGGTCTAATATAAAGTCTTTGTGAGCACCAAAGGTTCTAATATAAAGTCTTTGTGAGTACCAAAGTGTGTAATATAAAGTTTGTGTGAGCACCAAAGGGTCTAATATAAAGTGTTTGTGAGCACCAAAGGGTCTAATATAAAGTTTGTGTGAGCACCAAAGGGTCTAATATAAAGTGTGTGTGAGCACCAAAGGGTCTAATAAAAAGTCTTTGTGAGTACCAAAGTGTGTAATATAAAGTTTGTGTGAGCACCAAAGGGTCTAATATAAAGTGTTTGTGAGCACCAAAGGGTCTAATATAAAGTTTGTGTGAGCACCAAAGGGTCTAATATAAAGTGTGTGTGAGCACCAAAGGGTCTAATAAAAAGTATTTGTGAGCACCAAAGGGTCTAATATAAAGTTTGTGTGAGCACCAAAGGGTCTAATATAAAGTATTTGTGAGCACCAAAGGGTCTAATATAAAGTCTTTGTGGGCACCAAAGGATCTAATATAAAGTCTTTGTGAGCACCAAACGGTCTAATATAGAGTCTGTGTGAGTACCAAAGGTTCTAATATAAAGTCTTTGTGAGCACCAAAGGGTATAATATAAAGTCTGTGTGAGCACCAAAGGGTCTAATATAAAGTATTTGTGAGCACCAAAGGGTCTAATATAAAGTCTGTGTGAGCACCAAAGGGTCTAATATAAAGTCTTTGTGGACACCAAAGGGTCTAATATAAAGTATTTGTGAGCACCAAAGGGTCTAATATAAAGTCTGTGTGAGCACCAAAGGGTCTAATATAAAGTCTGTGTGAGTACCAATGGTTCTAATATAAAGTCTTTGTGAGCACCAAAGGGTCTAATATAAAGTATTTGTGAGCACCAAAGGGTCTAATATAAAGTCTGTGTGAGTACCAAAGGGTCTAATATAAAGTCTGTGTGGGCAAAAAGGGTCTAATATAAAGTATGTGTGATCACCAAAGGGTCTAATATAAAGTCTTTGAGAGCACCAAAGGGTCTAATATAAAGTCTTTGTGGACACCAAAGGGTCTAATATAAAGTCTCTGTGAGTACCAAAGAGTCTAATATTAAGTCTTGTGAGCACCAAAGGATCTAATATAAAGTATTTGTGAGCACCAAAGGGTCTAATATAAAGTCTTTTTGAGCACCAAAGGGTCTAATATAAAGTCTTTGTGAACACCAAAGGGTCTAATATCAAGTCTTTGTGGGCGCCAAAGGGTCTAATATAAAGTCTTTGTGAGTACCAAAGGGTCTAATATAAAGTCTTTGTGAGCACCAAAGTGTCTAATATAAAGTCTTTGTGGGCACCAAAGGGTCTAATATAAAGTCTTTGTGAGCACCAAAGGGTCTAATATAAAGTCTTTGTGGGCACCAAAGGGTCTAATATCAAGTCTTTGTGGGCACCAAAGGATCTAATATAAAGTATTTGTGAGCACCAAAGGGTCTAATATAAAGTCTTTGTGAGCACCAAAGGGTCTAATATAAAGTCTTTGTGAACACCAAAGGGTCTAATATCAAGTCTTTGTGGGCGCCAAAGGGTCTAATATAAAGTCTTTGTGAGTACCAAAGGGTCTAATATTAAGTCTTTGTGAGCACCAAAGGATCTAATATAAAGTCTTTGTGGGCACCAAAGGATCTAATATAAAGTCTTTGTGAGTATCAAAGGGTCTAATATAAAGTCTTTGTGAGTACCAAAGGGTCTAATATTAAGTCTTTGTGAGCACCAAAGGATCTAATATAAAGTCTTTGTGGGCACCAAAGGGTCTAATATAAATTCTTTGTGAGTACCAAAGGGTCTAATATTAAGTCTTTGTGAGCACCAAAGTGTCTAATATAAAGTCTTTGTGAGTACCAAAGGGTCTAATATAAAGTCTTTGTGAGCACCAAAGGGTCTAATATAAAGTCTTTGTGTGAGCATCAAAGGGTCTAATATAAAGTCTTTGTGAGCACCAAAGGTTCTAATATAAAGTCTTTGTGAGTACCAAAGTGTGTAATATAAAGTTTGTGTGAGCACCAAAGGGTCTAATATAAAGTGTTTGTGAGCACCAAAGGGTCTAATATAAAGTTTGTGTGAGCACCAAAGGGTCTAATATAAAGTGTGTGTGAGCACCAAAGGGTCTAATAAAAAGTCTTTGTGAGCACCAAAGGGTCTAATATAAAGTTTGTGTGAGCACCAAAGGGTCTAATATAAAGTCTTTGTGAGCACCAAAGGGTCTAATATAAAGTCTTTGTGAGCACCAAAGGGTCTAATATAAAGTCTTTGTGGGCACCAAAGGATCTAATATAAAGTCTTTGTGAGCACCAAACGGTCTAATATAAAGTCTGTGTGAGTACCAAAGGTTCTAATATAAAGTCTTTGTGAGCACCAAAGGGTACAATATAAAGTCTGTGTGAGCACCAAAGGGTCTAATATAAAGTATTTGTGAGCACCAAAGGGTCTAATATAAAGTCTGTGTGAGTACCAAAGGGTCTAATATAAAGTCTTTGTGGGCACCAAAGGGTCTAATATAAAGTATGTGTGATCACCAAAGGGTCTAATATAAAGTCTTTGAGAGCACCAAAGCGTCTAATATAAAGTCTTTGTGAACACCAAAGGGTCTAATATAAAGTCTTTGTGAACACCAAAGGGTCTAATATTAAGTCTTGTCAGCACCAAAGGGTCTAATATAAAGTATTTGTGAGCACCAAAGGGTTTAATATAAAGTCTGTGTGAGCACCAAAGGGTCTAATATAAAGTCTTTGTGGACATCAAAGGGTCTAATATAAATATTTGTGAGCACCAAAGGGTCTAATATAAAGTCTGTGTGAGTACCAAAGGGTCTAATATAAAGTCTTTGTGAGCACCAAAGGGTCTAATATAAAGTCTGTGTGGGCACCAAAGGGTCTAATATAAAGTATGTGTGATCACCAAAGGGTCTAATATAAAGTCTTTGAGAGCACCAAAGGGTCTAATATCAAGTCTTTGTGGACACCAAAGGGTCTAATATAAAGTCTCTGTGAGTACCAAAGGGTCTAATATTAAGTCTTGTGAGCACCAAAGGATCTAATATAAAGTATTTGTGAGCACCAAAGGGTCTAATATAAAGTCTTTGTGAGCACCAAAGGGTCTAATATAAAGTCTTTGTGAACACCAAAGGGTCTAATATCAAGTCTTTGTGGGCGCCAAAGGGTCTAATATAAAGTCTTTGTGAGTACCAAAGGGTCTAATATTAAGTCTTTGTGAGCACCAAAGGGTCTAATATAAAGTCTTTGTGAGCACCAAAGGGTCTAATATAAAGTCTTTGTGAGTATCAAAGTGTCTAATATAAAGTCTGTGTGAGCACCAAAGTGTCTAATATAAAGTCTTTGTGAGTATCAAAGTGTCTAATATAAAGTCTTTGTGAGCACCAAAGGATCTAATATTCAGTCTTTGTGAGCACCAAAGGGTCTAATATAAAGTCTTTGTGAGTATCAAAGTGTCTAATATAAAGTCTTTGTGAGTATCAAAGTGTCTAATATAAAGTCTTTGTGAGTATCAAAGTGTCTAATATAAAGTCTTTGTGAGCACCAAAGGATCTAATATTAAGTCTTTGTGGGCACCAAAGGGTCTAATATAAAGTCTTTGTGAGTACCAAAGGGTCTGATATAAAGTGTTTGTGTGTACCAAAGGGTCTACTATAAAGTCTTTTTGAGCACCAAAGGGTCTAATATAAAGTCTTTGTGATCACCAAAGGGTCTAATATAAAGTCTTTGTGAGTACCAAAGGGTCTAATATAAAGTCTTTGTGGGCACCAAAGGGTCTAATATAAAGTCTTTGTGAGCATCAAAGTGTGTAATATAGTCTGTGTGGGCCCCAAAGTGTCTAATATAAAGTCTGTGTGAGCACCAAAGGGTCTAATATAAAGTCTGTGTGAGCACCAAAGGGTCTAATATAAAGTCTTTGTGAGCACCAAAGGGTCTAATATAAAGTCTGTGTGAGTACCAAAGGGTCTAATATAAAGTCTTTGTGAGCACCAAAGGGTCTAATATAAAGTCTGTGTGAGCACCAAAGGGTCTAATATAAAGTCTTTGTGAGCACCAAAGGGTCTAATATAAAGTCTGTGTGAGTACCAAAGGGTCTAATATAAAGTCTTTGTGAGCACCAAAGGGTCTAATATAAAGTCTGTGTGGGCACCAAAGGGTCTAATATAAAGTATGTGCGATCACCAAAGGGTCTAATATAAAGTCTTTGAGAGCACCAAAGGGTCTAATATAAAGTCTTTGTGGACACCAAAGGGTCTAATATAAAGTCTCTGTGAGTACCAAAGGGTCTAATATTAAGTCTTGTGAGCACCAAATGATCTAATATAAAGTATTTGTGAGCACCAAAGGGTCTAATATAAAGTCTTTGTGAGCACCAAAGGGTCTAATATAAAGTCTTTGTGAACACCAAAGTGTCTAATATCAAGTCTTTGTGGGCGCCAAAGGGTTTAATATAAAGTCTTTGTGTGCACCAAAGGATCTAATATAAAGTCTGTGTGAGCACCAAAGTGTCTAATATAAAGTCTTTGTGAGCACCAAAGGGTTTAATATAAAGTCTTTGTGAGCACCAAAGGGTCTAATATAAAGTCTTTGTGAGCACCAAGGGGTCTAATATAAAGTCTGTGTGAGCACCAAAGGGTTTAATATAAAGTCTTTGTGAGCACCAAAGGGTCTAATATAAAGTCTTTGTGAGCACCAAGGGGTCTAATATAAAGTCTTTGTGAGCACCAAGGGGTCTAATATAAAGTCTGTGTGAGTACCAAAGGTTCTAATATAAAGTCTGTGTGGGCACCAAAGGGTCTAATATAAAGTATGTGTGATCACCAAAGGGTCTAATATAAAGTCTTTGAGAGGACCAAAGGGTCTAATATAAAGTCTTTGTGGACACCAAAGGGTCTAATATGAAGTCTGTGTGAGTACCAAGGGGTCTAATATTAAGTCTTGTGAGCACCAAAGGATCTAATATAAAGTATTTGTGAGCACCAAAGGGTCTAATATAAAGTCTTTGTGAGCACCAAAGGGTCTAATATAAAGTCTTTGTGAACACCAAAGGGTCTAATATCAAGTCTTTGTGGGTGCCAAAGGGTCTAATATAAAGTCTTTGTGAGTACCAAAGGGTCTAATATAAAGTTTTTGTGAGCACCAAAGTGTGTAATATTGTCTGTATGGGCACCACAGTGTCTAATATAGAGTCCGTGTGAGCACCAAAGGGTCTGATATAAGCTCTGTGTGGGCACCAATGGGTCTGATATAAAGTTTTTGTGGGCACTAAAGGGTCTAATATAAAGTATGTGTGATCACCAAAGGGTCTAATATAAAGTTTTTGTGAGTACCAAAGTGTGTAATATAAAGTATGTGTAATCACCAAAAGGTCTAATATAAAGTCTTTGTGAGCACAAAGGTTCTAATATAAAGTCTTTGTGAGCACCAAAGGTTCTAATATAAAGTCTTTGTAAGCACAAAGGGTCTAATATAAAGTCTTTGTGAGCACCAAAGGTTCTAATATAAAGTCTTTGTGAGTACCAAAGTGTGTAATATAAAGTTTGTGTGAGCACCAAAGGGTCTAATATAAAGTCTTTGTGAGCACCAAAGGGTCTAATATAAAGTTTGTGTGAGCACCAAAGGGTCTAATATAAAGTGTGTGTGAGCACCAAAGGGTCTAATAAAAAGTCTTTGTGAGCACCAAAGGGTCTAATATAAAGTTTGTGTGAGCACCAAAGGGTCTAATATAAAGTCTTTGTGAGCACCAAAGGGTCTAATATAAAGTCTTTGTGAGCACCAAAGGGTCTAATATAAAGTCTTTGTGAGCACCAAAGGGTCTAATATAAAGTCTTTGTGGGCACCAAAGGGTCTAATATAAAGTCTTTGTGAGCACCAAAGGGTCTAATATAAAGTCTATGTGAGCACCAAAGGGTCTAATATAAAGTCTTTGTGATCACCAAAGGGTCTAATATAAAGTCTTTGTGAGCACCAAAGGGTCTAATATAAAGTCTTTGTGAGCACCAAAGGGTCTAATATAAAGTCTTTATGAGTACCAAAGGGTCTAATATAAAGTCTTTGTGAGCACCAAAGGGTCTAATATAAAGTCTTTGTGAGCACCAAAGGGTCTAATATAAAGTCTTTGTGGGCACCAACGTGTCTAATATAAAGTATGTGTGATCACCAAAGGGTTTAATATAAAGTCTTTGTGAGCACCAAAGGGTCTAATATAAAGTCTTTGTGAGCACCAAGGGGTCTAATATAAAGTCTGTGTGAGTCCCAAAGGGTCTAATATAAAGTCTGTGTGGGCACCAAAGGGTCTAATATAAAGTATGTGTGATCACCAAAGGGTCTAATATAAAGTCTTTGAGAGCACCAAAGGGTCTAATATAAAGTCTTTGTGAGCACCAAAGGGTCTAATATAAAGTCTTTGTGAGCACCAAAGGCTCTAATATAAAATCCATGTGAGCACCAAAGGGTCTAATATAAAGTCTTTGTGAGCACCAAAGGGTCTAATATAAAGTCTTTGTGAGCACCAAAGGGTCTAATATAAAGTCTTTGTGAGCACCAAAGGGTCTAATATAAAGTCTTTGTGAGCACCAAAGGGTCTGATATAAAGTCTTTGTGAGCACCAAAGGGTCTAATATAAAGTCTGTGTGATCACTAATTAGGAACAAAGTCAGTAAAAATGTATTACACGACGTGTTCCACCATAGCTTTGTTTTCTTGACAATTTTTGTATTTTACTATTGCTAAATATATATGGTTATTTATATACAGGTGGAACAGCAGATATCACCGTTGTGAAGGTGATTAAAAGAGTAGAGAAACTGACCTACATAGAACATGTTTACAGGGTAACAGGCGGAGCCTGGGGAGCGAATCAGGTCAACAATAATTATGAAGTATTTTTAAATAAGGTGCTTGGTAGCGATGTTATGGACGAATTTAAGAGGAAATATACATTACAGTATATTGAAATGATGAGAGATTTCGAGATTCAAAAGAAAACACTTTCTACTTCCGGTGAGAAGCGCACTGTGGGTGTTAAACTTCCTGGTGAACTCAAAGAGTTGTTTAGAAATATACGGAAGATAGACATAAAACGGGCATTAGACGAGAAACTAAAGGATAAAGTAAAAGTGGTTGGCGATAAATTAAAAATTGATGTGTCAATCTTCAAAAGATTTTTTCAGGACTGTGTACATAAAATTATCGGTCATATCAACAGCACCTTCATGGAAAGAGGCTGTGCTTTTCCGTCTGCTATGATTTTGGTTGGAGGATTCTCAGATGCACCTATCATCCGCGAAGCCATAGTGGATGCGTTTCCGGTTATAAAAGATATTGTTTCACCGTTGGCGTCATCTTTAGCTGTTTTAAAAGGATCAGTGGTATTCGGACACCAACCAAATATCGTTACCGGAAGAGTATGCAGAGAAACCATAGGTGTATCGCTTCAGCGCACATTTATTCCAGAAGCCGGTAAAATTGAGAGAACAATTAAAATTGACGGGAAATTAAGAGCTGATAAAAGTTTTGAAAAGATGTTTTCTGTAAATGAAATAGTTAAGCTTGGACAGATACGAACAAAAGAGTTTCAGGATTTACATGAAGACAAGGCATTAAGTTTTCTGCGCACGCAGCCCAAAATTTTTGAAGTTTATTCTTCAGATGAAGAAGACCCAACGTATATTACTGATCCTGGGTGTAAACTTAAAGGCAGGATTACAGTTAATCCACCGAACGGTAAATGGCCAAAAAGGGTGGAAGGATATATAGATTTGGAAACAGGAGGGACTGAAATCATTGTTCGATACAGAGACAAACACACTAGTCAAGTTACAGAGGAAAAAATAAACTTCATGTAGCCTCTTAATACATTATTATGTAAAACGCACTGATGAGCACCTTCCATTTGAACTTTGACCTAATTGCACTTATAATTGTTGGATCTTTTTTGGAATAAAGTAACTTATTATGCAGTTACATTTTTGTATAATTTTAATCCAATAAAATAAACGTTAGAGAATTCCGAAGGGGCAATCAAAAATTGACAATCCAGAGAAACTGGCAACATAGGGTACACAAGACGAAGTGAAAAACAAAACAAAAAAACACAATACAATATGTGCTGGACACCACTATGCACAAACAACACATATCATGATATAATGTAAATAAGCCCCGATCCCTCATACAAACAAATGAAGGTAAAAACGAATCCAGCATCGTTTTTATACGGAAATCGTAGGGCAACCAAAACACCATCGTCGGTAACCCACCGTTGATTCCGATACGTTACTCTCTCTCCATCACCCGTGAGTCAAATCGCTTGTAAACATTCGTACTCGTGAATAATTCATAAATCGTCACATTACAAACTTCAAATGCAATTCAACCAATCAAATCGTTCCTTTCATAATGAGTTTGATTAAAAGTTAAAAATGTCGGACCTGTTGCAAAAATTTGGAGTGAAAGAATTGAGGGACTTTCAACAAGAATCTGTAGACAATTTGCTTGAGGGAAAGGATGTTTATTTGTCAGATTTTTACCTCCGATACCAAAGAGTTTCACTTTCATAAACGTGATTTTGATTGGTTAATTCGAAACTTTGAATATTCATGAAAACGAATGTTTACAAGCGATTTGACCCACGGGTGATGGAGAGAGAGGAACGTATCGGAATCAACCGTGGGTTCCCGACGATGCCACAACACGGAACTCAGAACGTAAAGACACATAATAGGACACACACAAAAACAAACTAAACAGATGAGCAACACGGACACCAACAAAAACCGGGTGTGAACTCGGATGCTCGTGAAGGGTAAGCAGCTTCTTATAAGACACCCGTCGTGTTACTAATATATACATTGTTTAATCAAGTCCGGTATAAGGCTTGGGGGTGTTAGAGGAAAAAAAACATCTACGTAAAAAGTAAAAGATTCATTGTCATTTGAGATAAACATTCATTTGTGATACGTGACCACACATTATTTTTGTCTGTATTGTATGAAGAGTTTGAAGATACCAAAGGGGCAACATGTACATTTACGACGGGAAAGTCGGTATGAACCGGCGCATGTGCTAATGAGATTATACCTAATCGATAAATCACTCGTTTATTTACAAAGCGAAAGAAGGACGTCATTTTAGAATTTGTTATATTTGTCTCTATAGTGCAATACTTTGCTCAAAATGGGCGACAGGTGAACTTATAAATACGTAAGACAAAATAAAAGGCAAATGACAGATAAACTGGAAAGTGTCTTTGTCACAGTACTGGTCAAGCTGGTGATTTATCAAATTTGCTGGGGTAAACTTGGGACACGCTTAGAAAAGCAACGGAAATAAGAAATTACCTTGTTCACAATCTTCTAGAACACTAGAGGAATGTGGGTCCAATGGATGAGTACCACAGGCGATGTTATCAAGCTTTCACCGGCAAACGTAATCTGAAGTATCCATGGAAACGCAAAATGGACAACAATGTCAAAGTAACAGTCACAAGAAACCAGAAAAACCAGAAAAAGTACCTAGAACATATCATCGTTCAAAAGTACCCAGAACATATCATCGTTCAAAAGTACCTAGAACATATCATCGTTCAAAAGTACCTAGAACATATCATCGTTCAAAAGTACCTAGAACATATCATCGTTCAAAAGTACCTAGAACATATCATCGTTCAAAAGTACCTAGAACATATCATCGTTCAAAAGTACCTAGAACATATCATCGTTCAAAAGTACCTAGAACATATCATCGTTCAAAAGTACCTAGAACATATCATCGTTCAAAAGTACCTAGAACATATCATCGTTCAAAAGTACCTAGAACATATCATCGTTCAAAAGTACCTAGAACATATCATCGTTCAAAAGTACCTAGAACATATCATCGTTCAAAAGTACCTAGAACATATCATCGTTCAAAAGTACCTAGAACATATCATCGTTCAAAAGTACCTAGAACATATCATCGTTCAAAAGTACCTAGAACATATCATCGTTCAAAAGTACCTAGAACATATCATCGTTCAAAATGTGTTATTTGCTTAGAAGACAAGTAACTTACTGAAAGTTACGCCAATGTTCAACGGAATACGCCGTTCCTTCATTGAAGAGAGCTGTGTAAATGAGTGTTATCTCGTGAAAAGACTGGAATTGGGTTATGTATTTTATATCATAAATAATGCTACAAAAAACTGACAAGGCTTCTTTACAACGCTAAATTGCCGTTGTCAGAAGTCAAGTCGTCAGTTTCATGGTCTCCGACTGGTAGCTTTATACCGTTGTCAGAAGTCAAGTCGTCAGTTTCATGGTCTCCGACTGGTAGCTTTATACCGTTGTCAGAAGTCAAGTCGTCAGTTCCATGGTCTCCGACTGGTAGCTTTATACCGTTGTCAGAAGTCAAGTCGTCAGTTCCATGGTCTCCGACTGGTAGCTTTATACCCTTGTCAGAAGTCAAGTCGTCAGTTTCATGGTCTCCGACTGGTAGCTTTATACCGTTGTCAGAAGTCAAGTCGTCAGCTTCATGGTCTCCGACTGGTAGCTTTATACCGTTGTCAGAAGTCAAGTCGTCAGTTCCATGGTCTCCGACTGGTAGCTTTATACCGTTGTCAGAAGTCAAGTCGTCAGTTTCATGGTCTCCGACTGGTAGCTTTATACCCTTGTCAGAAGTCAAGTCGTCAGTTCCATGGTCTCCGACTGGTAGCTTTATACCCTTGTCAGAATTCAAGTCGTCAGTTTCATGGTCTCCGACTGGTAGCTTTATACCGTTGTCAGAAGTCAAGTCGTCAGTTCCATGGTCTCCGACTGGTAGCTTTATACCGTTGTCAGAATTCAAGTCGTCAGTTTCATGGTCTCCGACTGATAGCTTTATACCGTTGTCAGAAGTCAAGTCGTCAGTTCCATGGTCTCCGACTGGTAGCTTTATACCGTTGTCAGAAGTCAAGTCGTCAGTTCCATGGTTTCCGACTGATAGCTTTATACCCTTGTCAGAATTCAAGTCGTCAGTTTCATGGTCTCCGACTGATAGCTTTATACCGTTGTCAGAAGTCAAGTCGTCAGTTCCATGGTCTCCGACTGGTAGCTTTATACCGTTGTCAGAAGTCAAGTCGTCAGTTTCATGGTCTCCGACTGGTAGCTTTATACCCTTGTCAGAATTCAAGTCGTCAGTTTCATGGTCTCCGACTGGTAGCTTTATACCCTTGTCAGAATTCAAGTCGTCAGTTTCATGGTCTCCGACTGGTAGTTTATACCGTTGTCAGAAGTCAAGTCGTCAGTTTCATGGTCTCCGACTGGTAGCTTTATACCCTTGTCAGAAGTCAAGTCGTCAGTTCCATGGTCTCCGACTGGTAGCTTTATACCGTTGTCAGAAGTCAAGTCGTCAGTTCCATGGTCTCCGACTGGTAGCTTTATACCGTTGTCAGAAGTCAAGTCGTCAGTTCCATGGTCTCCGACTGGTAGCTTTATACCGTTGTCAGAAGTCAAGTCGTCAGTTTCATGGTCTCCGACTGGTAGCTTTATACCCTTGTCAGAAGTCAAGTCGTCAGTTTCATGGTCTCCGACTGGCAGCTTTATAAATGAGCAATATGTGACCATACCGAATTTGTTGTATAACTTGATTGGGTGGGTTCTGACTGAGGACCAATCAGATCGACCTATTTCAAACTTAAGGGTTGAAATGTCAGAGGCAACCAATAGGCGTGTTGTATCATTCGCATAGGGCATTATATACGATGCCACTCGTGGTAAGGTGAAAACCCCGAAACGTGTAGGTCTGGTTATACTGTTAAAAAGTAAACGTGTAGGTCTGGTTGTACTGTTAAAAAGTAAACGTGTAGGTCTGGTTGTACTGTTAAAAAGTAAACGTGTAGGTCTGGTTGTACTGCTAAAAAGTAAACGTGTAGGACTGGTTGTACTGTTAAAAAGTAAACGTGTAGGTTTGGTTGTACTGTTAAAAAATAAACGTGTAGGTCTGGTTGTACTGTTAAAAAGTAAACGTGTAGGACTGGTTGTACTGTTAAAAAGGAAACGTGTAGGTTTGGTTATACTGTTAAAAAGTAAACGTGTAGGTCTGGTTGTACTGTTAAAAAGTAAACGTGTAGGTTTGGTTGTACTGTTAAAAAGTAAGCGAAAAGTAAACGTGCAGGTCGGGTTGTACTGTTAAAAAGTAAACGTGTAGGTTTGGTTGTACTGTTAAAAAGTAAACGTGTAGGTATGGTTGTACAGTTAAAATGTAAACGTGTAGGTTTGGTTGTACTGTTAAAAAGTAAACGTGTAGGTCTGGTTGTACTGTTAAAAAGTAAACGTGTAGGTCTGGTTGTACTGTTGAAAAGTAAACGTGTAGGTCTGGTTGTACTGTTAAAAAGTAAACGTGCAGGTCTGGTTGTACTGTTAAAAAGTAAACGTGTAGGTTTGGTTGAACTGTTAAAAAGTAAACGTGTATGTCTGGTTGTACTGTTAAAAAGTAAACGTGTAGGTATGGTTGTACTGTTAAAAAGTAAACGTGTAGGTCTGGTTGTACTGTTAAAAAGTAAACGTGTAGGTCTGGTTGTACTGTTAAAAGGTAAACGTGTAGGTTTGGTTGTACTGTTAAAAAGTAAACGTGTAGGTCTGGTTGTACAGTTAAAAAGTAAACGTGTAGGTCTGGTTGTACTGTTAAAAAGTAAACTGTAGGTCTGGTTGTACTGTTAAAAAGTAAACGTGTAGGTCTGGTTGTACTGTTAAAAAGTAAACGTGTAGGTTTGGTTGTACTGTTAAAAATTAAACGTGTAGGTTTGGTTGTACTGTTAAAACGTGTAGGACTGGTTGTACTGTTAAAAAGTAAACGTGTAGGTCTGGTTGTACTGTTAAAAGTAAACGTGTAGGTCTGGTTGTACTGTTAAAAAGTAAACGTGTAGGTTTGGTTGAACTGTTAAAAAGTAAACGTGTATGTCTGGTTGTACTGTTAAAAAGTAAACGTGTAGGTCTGGTTGTACTGTTAAAAAGTAAACGTGTAGGTTTGGTTGTACTGTTAAAAAGTAAACGTGTAGGTTTGGTTGTACTGTTAAAAAGTAAACGTGTAGGTCTGGTTGTACTGTTAAAAGGTAAACGTGTAGGTCTGGTTGTACTGTTAAAAAGTAAACGTGTATGTCTGGTTGTACTGTTAAAAAGGAAACGTGTAGGTCTGGTTGTACTGTTAAAAAGTAAACGTGTAGGCCTGGTTGTACTGTTAAAAAGTAAACGTGTAGGTCTGGTTATACTGTTAAAAAGTAAACGTGTAGGTATGGTTGTACTGTTAAAAAGTAAACGTGTAGGTTTGGTTGTACTGTTAAAAAGTAAACATGTAGGTATGGTTGTACTGTTAAAAAGTAAACGTGTAGGTTTGGTTGTACTGTTAAAAAGTAAACTGTAGGTATGGTTGTACTGTTAAAAAGTAAACGTGTAGGTCTGGTTGTACTGTTAAAAAGTAAACGTGTAGGACTGGTTGTACTGTTAAAAAGTAAACGTGTAGGTTTGGTTGTACTGTTAAAAAATAAACGTGTAGGTCTGGTTGTACTGTTAAAAAGTAAACGTGTAGGTCTGGTTGTACTGTTAAAAAGTAAACGTGTAGGTCTGATTGTACTGTTAAAAAGGAAGCGAAAAGTAAACGTGCAGGTCTGGTTGTACTGTTAAAAAGTAAACGTGTAGGTTTGGTTGTACTGTTAAAAAGTAAACGTGTAGGTCTGGTTGTACTGTTAAAAAGTAAACGTGTAGGTTTGGTTGTACTGTTAAAAAGTAAACGTGTAGGTATGGTTGTACTGTTAAAAAGTAAACGTGTAGGTTTGGTTGTACTGTTAAAAAGTAAACGTGTAGGTCTGGTTGTACTGTTAAAAAGTAAACGTGTAGGTCTGGTTGTACTGTTAAAATGTAAACGTGTAGGTCTGGTTGTACTGTTAAAAAGTAAACGTGTAGGTCTGGTTGTACTGTTAAAAAGTAAACGTGTAGGTCTGGTTGTACTGTTAAAAAGTAAACGTGTAGGTTTGGTTGAACTGTTAAAAAGTAAACGTGTAGGTCTGGTTGTACTATTAAAAAGTAAACGTGTAGGTATGGTTGTACTGTTAAAAAGTAAACGTGTAGGTTTGGTTGTACTGTTAAAAAGTAAACGTGTAGGTCTGGTTGTACTGTTATAAGGTAAACGTGTAGGTTTGATTGTACAGTTAAAAAGTAAACGTGTAGGTATGGTTGTACAGTTAAAAAGTAAACGTGTAGGTTTGGTTGAACTGTTAAAAAGTAAACGTGTATGTCTGGTTGTACTATTAAAAAGTAAACGTGTAGGTATGGTTGTACTGTTAAAACGTAAACGTGTAGGTCTGGTTGTACTGTTAAAAAGTAAACGTGTAGGTCTGGTTGTACTGTTAAAATGTAAACGTGTAGGTTTGGTTGTACTGTTAAAAAGGAAGCGAAAAGTAAACGTGCAGGTCTGGTTGTACTGTTAAAAAGTAAACGTGTAGGTTTGGTTGTACTGTTAAAAAGTAAACGTGTAGGTCTGGTTGTACTGTTAAAAAGTAAACGTGTAGGTTTGGTTGTACTGTTAAAAAGTAAACGTGTAGGTATGGTTGTACTGTTAAAAAGTAAACGTGTAGGTTTGGTTGTACTGTTAAAAAGTAAACGTGTAGGTCTGGTTGTACTGTTAAAAAGTAAACGTGTAGGTCTGGCTGTATTGTTAAAATGTAAACGTGTAGGTCTGGTTGTACTGTTAAAAGGTAAACGTGTAGGTCTGGTTGTACTGTTAAAAAGTAAACGTGTAGGTCTGGTTGTACTGTTAAAAAGTAAACGTGTAGGTTTGGTTGAACTGTTAAAAAGTAAACGTGTATGTCTGGTTGTACTATTAAAAAGTAAACGTGTAGGTTTGGTTGTACTGTTAAAAAGTAAACGTGTAGGTCTGGTTGTACTGTTAAAAAGTAAACTGTAGGTCTGGTTGTACTGTTAAAAAGTAAACGTGTAGGTCTGGTTGTACTGTTAAAAAGTAAACGTGTAGGTTTGGTTGTACTGTTAAAAAGTAAACGTGTATGTCTGGTTGTACTGTTAAAAAGGAAACGTGTAGGTCTGGTTGTACTGTTAAAAAGTAAACGTGTAGGCCTGGTTGTACTGTTAAAAAGTAAACGTGTAGGTCTGGTTATACTGTTAAAAAGTAAACGTGTAGGTATGGTTGTACTGTTAAAAAGTAAACGTGTAGGTTTGGTTGTACTGTTAAAAAGTAAACATGTAGGTATGGTTGTACTGTTAAAAAGTAAACGTGTAGGTTTGGTTGTACTGTTAAAAAGTAAACTGTAGGTATGGTTGTACTGTTAAAAAGTAAACGTGTAGGTCTGGTTGTACTGTTAAAAAGTAAACGTGTAGGACTGGTTGTACTGTTAAAAAGTAAACGTGTAGGTTTGGTTGTACTGTTAAAAAATAAACGTGTAGGTCTGGTTGTACTGTTAAAAAGTAAACGTGTAGGTCTGGTTGTACTGTTAAAAAGTAAACGTGTAGGTCTGGTTGTACTGTTAAAAAGGAAGCGAAAAGTAAACGTGCAGGTCTGGTTGTACTGTTAAAAAGTAAACGTGTAGGTTTGGTTGTACTGTTAAAAAGTAAACGTGTAGGTCTGGTTGTACTGTTAAAAAGTAAACGTGTAGGTTTGGTTGTACTGTTAAAAAGTAAACGTGTAGGTATGGTTGTACTGTTAAAAAGTAAACGTGTAGGTTTGGTTGTACTGTTAAAAAGTAAACGTGTAGGTCTGGTTGTACTGTTAAAAAGTAAACGTGTAGGTCTGGTTGTACTGTTAAAATGTAAACGTGTAGGTCTGGTTGTACTGTTAAAAAGTAAACGTGTAGGTCTGGTTGTACTGTTAAAAAGTAAACGTGTAGGTCTGGTTGTACTGTTAAAAAGTAAACGTGTAGGTTTGATTGTACAGTTAAAAAGTAAACGTGTAGGTATGGTTGTACAGTTAAAAAGTAAACGTGTAGGTTTGGTTGAACTGTTAAAAAGTAAACGTGTATGTCTGGTTGTACTATTAAAAAGTAAACGTGTAGGTATGGTTGTACTGTTAAAAAGTAAACGTGTAGGTCTGGTTGTACTGTTAAAAAGTAAACGTGTAGGTCTGGTTGTACTGTTAAAATGTAAACGTGTAGGTTTGGTTGTACTGTTAAAAAGGAAGCGAAAAGTAAACGTGCAGGTCTGGTTGTACTGTTAAAAAGTAAACGTGTAGGTTTGGTTGTACTGTTAAAAAGTAAACGTGTAGGTCTGGTTGTACTGTTAAAAAGTAAACGTGTAGGTTTGGTTGTACTGTTAAAAAGTAAACGTGTAGGTATGGTTGTACTGTTAAAAAGTAAACGTGTAGGTTTGGTTGTACTGTTAAAAAGTAAACGTGTAGGTCTGGTTGTACTGTTAAAAAGTAAACGTGTAGGTCTGGTTGTACTGTTAAAATGTAAACGTGTAGGTCTGGTTGTACTGTTAAAAGGTAAACGTGTAGGTCTGGTTGTACCGTTAAAAAGTAAACGTGTAGGTCTGGTTGTACTGTTAAAAAGTAAACGTGTAGGTTTGGTTGAACTGTTAAAAAGTAAACGTGTATGTCTGGTTGTACTATTAAAAAGTAAACGTGTAGGTATGGTTGTACTGTTAAAAAGTAAACGTGTAGGTTTGGTTGTACTGTTAAAAAGTAAACGTGTAGGTCTGGTTGTACTGTTAAAAGGTAAACGTGTAGGTTTGATTGTACAGTTAAAAAGTAAACGTGTAGGTATGGTTGTACAGTTAAAAAGTAAACGTGTAGGTTTGGTTGAACTGTTAAAAAGTAAACGTGTATGTCTGGTTGTACTGTTAAAAAGTAAACGTGTAGGTATGGTTGTACTGTTAAAAAGTAAACGTGTAGGTCTGGTTGTACTGTTAAAAAGTAAACGTGTAGGTCTGGTTGTACTGTTAAAAAGTAAACGTGTAGGTCTGGTTGTACTGTTAAAAAGTAAACGTGTAGGTCTGGTTGTACTGTTAAAAAGTAAACGTGTAGGTTTGGTTGTTCTGTTAAAAAGTAAACGTGTAGGTCTGGTTGTACTGTTAAAAAGTAAACGTGTAGGTTTGGTTGTACTGTTAAAAAGTAAACTGTAGGTATGGTTGTACTGTTAAAAAGTAAACGTGTAGGTCTGGTTGTACTGTTAAAAAGTAAACGTGTAGGTCTGGTTGTACTGTTAAAAAATAAACGTGTAGGTGTGGTTGTACTGTTAAAAAGTAAACGTGTAGGTCTGGTTGTACTGTTAAAAAGTAAACGTGTAGGTTTGGTTGTACTGTTAAAAAGTAAACGTGTAGGTCTGGTTGTACTGTTAAAAAGTAAACGTGTAGGTTTGGTTGTACTGTTAAAAAGTGTTATTGGTTCAGTTCACCAAACACTTTGTAGAGTATGTGATAGTTTTGACATATGATGTGTACGTTCACCAAACACTTTGTAGAGTATATGATAGTTTTGACATGCGCTGTGTACGTTCACCAAACACTTTGTAGAGTATGTGATAGCTTTGACATGTGCTGTGTACGTTCACCAAACACTTTGTGGAGTTTGTGGTAGTTTTGACATGTGCTGTGTACGTTCACCAAACACTTTGTAGAGTATGTGATGGTTTTGCTGTGTACGTTCACCAAACACTTTGTAGAGTATGTGATGGTTTTGCTGTGTACGTTCACCAAACACTTTGTAGAGTATGTGATAGTTTTGAGATGTGCTGTGTACGTTCACCAAACACTTTGTAGAGTATGTGATAGTTTTGACATGTGCTGTGTACGTTCACCAAATACTTTGTAGAGTATGTGATAGTTTTGACATGTGCTGTGTACGTTCACCAAACACTTTGTAGAGTATTTGATGGTTTTGACATGTGCTGTGTACGTTCACCAAACACTCTGTAGAGTATGTGATAGCTTTGACATGTGCTGTGTACGTTCACCAAACATTTTGTAGAGTATGTGATAGCTTTGGCATGTGCTGTGTACGTTCACCAAACACTTTGTAGAGTATGTGATAGTTTTGACATGTGCTGTGTACGTTCACCAAACACTTTGTAGAGTATGTGATAGTTTTGATATGTGCTGTGTACGTTCATCAAATACTTTGTAGAGTATGTGATAGCTTTGACATGTGCTGTGTATGTTCACCAAATACTTTGTAGAGTATGTGATAGTTTTGACATGTGCTGTGTACGTTCATCAAATACTTTGTAGAGTATGTGATAGTTTTGACATGTGCTGTGTACGTTCACCAAATACTTTGTAGAGTATGTGATAGTTTTGACATGTGCTGTGTACGTTCACCAAACACTTTGTAGAGTATGTGATAGCTTTGACATGTGCTGTGTACGTTCACCAAACACTTTGTAGAGTATGTGATGGTTTTGCTGTGTACGTTCACCAAACACTTTGTAGAGTATGTGATAGTTTTGACATGTGCTGTGTACGTTCACCAAACACTTTGTAGAGTATGTGATAGCTTTGACATGTGCTGTGTACGTTCACCAAACACTTTGTAGAGTATGTGATAGTTTTGACATGTGCTGTGTACGTTCACCAAACACTTTGTAGAGTATGTGATAGTTTTGACATGTGCTGTGTACGCTCACCAAATACTTTGTGGAGTATGTGATAGTTTTGACACGTGCTGTGTACGTTCACCAAACACTTTGTAGAGTATGTGATAGTTTTGGCATGTGCTGTGTACGTTCACCAAACACTTTGTAGAGTATGTGATAGTTTTGACATGTGCTGTGTACGTTCACCAAACACTTTGTAGAGTATGTGATAGTTTTGACACGTGCTGTGTACGTTCACCAAACACTTTGTAGAGTATGTGATAGTTTTGACATGTGCTGTGTACGTTCAACAAACACTTTGTAGAGTATGTGATAGCTTTGACATGTGCTGTGTACGTTCACCAAACACTTTGTAGAGTATGTGATAGTTTTGACATGTGCTGTGTACGTTCACCAAACACTTTGTAGAGTATGTGATAGTTTTGACATGTGCTGTGTACGTTCACCAAACACTTTGTAGAGTATGTGATAGTTTTGACATGTGCTGTGTACGTTCACCAAACACTTTGTAGAGTATGTGATAGTTTTGACATGTGCTGTGTATGTTTTTCCGTCATTTGACTGTCTGTATTGTTTATATTTATATTTTCTAAGCTTTGAATATTCACGATTTAACTTATAAAAGTGATTTTTTACTACAGGGTCTTTTGGAAATTTTGAATATATTTTCCCATAATTAAGCAAATTTCCTCTTACATTATGTAAATTTGCATCAAACCATTTCTTATTTGTTGGTTTATCTGTTATCTTTTTAAATCGACGTTACAGTGACATAGTTGCAGCAGATATAAATATATTTGACAGTTCCGCTGCAGCATCATCAACAGAAGTCTGATTTTGTTGTATTTGTATATTGTTAAATTTAGATATACAGTTTTGAATTTGGTCTGACGACAAAGCACATTGAAATTCTGTTGCCGAGTCATCAGACCAAATACAATTTTGTGATATGTCATATGTTTTAATTGGGACATCTAGTTCTCCAGAAACACAATAATTTGCAAATATTTCCCACTCTAATTTACAATGACAATCAGACATTAAGGGTATAGCAAGTGTAGTTACCAAATATATCCCCAAAGACTCTCCCATTGAGAATTCTTTATTGGTTACTTATGCAAAGATCAAGAAGTTCTTTTCCTCTTTGGTCTATTTTTGTGTCTCTGCTTTGTCTTTTAAGGATGTTTTTATCTGTTTTATAATCCTCATAAGTTGGAGTAAATTTTGATTCATCGTTAAGAATGAAATCATTTTCACATGATATTCTTGCATTAAAATTTCCAGATAGTAAAATATTTCCAAGCTTATTGTAATGTGTTATATCCTTTTCTATGCAATCAAGAACATCATGTTTTAGCTCCTGAGTGTATTTAGAAGAAATAGGCGGATTATAAGTAACACAGATGAATAGATCTTTTTTTAATCCAAAGAAGGTCTTTTCCAGTTTTACCCACTGATAATCTACATTTGTATTTTTTAAGATTTTCACATGTGGCTTAATGTAGCTTTTAATTAAAATTGCTATACCCCCAAAATGTCTATTATTATTCGATATATTTCTACAAATAGAATGATAATGGAAATTACCTATGTTATGAATTTTGGAGTTGTATTCTATATGTGTTTATACTAAGAACATGATATCGTATGGTTCAATATTTTTTAAGAAAATTGAATCCTCACAGCTTTGTTCATATCCCTTGTAAATAAACCTCCTATGTTCCAGAACCCAAATTTAATGGATGAGTGGCTAGATTTTGGCATTTTATCAATTTTGTAAAAAATCAAAAAAACAAAATAAAAGAAGTATAAATTCAGCAGATAATACTATCTACCTATCTAATAAAAATATACATTTTTTTTTAATAATCTACCAATAGGATGTGAAAAAAAAAAAAAAAAACAAAAAACATCTATCCTTCGATGTGTGCCCCCAAAAATGCGGTCTACAGGAGTACCCATAATACTTTTTTTTTCCCGATCTAGCTGACGGACTATAAGTACAGAAGCAGTGCCAGATTTAGGACAAATGAGGCCCTGTGGCTGTGCTACTTAAGTTTTGAGGCCCCTTACTTGGGCCCCGAAGGAGGTAGATCCGGTAGGCCTACACAGCCACAGGCTATTCTATCATTACGTCTGGAATCGCTCGGCTGAATCAGTACACCTTCAAATTTAAAATTGCACCACATAAGCAAAAATCCATCGTAAAAAACATTGTTAGTTAGGAAGATGTCCCCCCCCCCCCCGGGCCAACGAGGCCCTGTGCTGAAGCACGCAAAAGCACAATGGTAAAAGCACTGTGCCGAAGTCCGAAGTGAATTTGAAGGGAAATAATTTGGCGCGAAAATTTCATTCGGAATATTGGATTCTTCGATAACTGCAAAATGCAATTATTTGGTAACATATTTTAAGACATTTTAAAACTGGGGGATTTATAATAAACAACGTATATTGATCCACGATTGGAGGTGAAGATAAAGAATACAGAATACAGGTAAACACAGGTAAGTAAGCTAATAATACACAAAATTACAAATACACAAAGTTTTATTTATACTCAGATATACATACAAATTAAAGCTCCAATGACTAATGTCTAATGAGCCTTTTTCCCTTTTATCCGACATACATGACACATGTTGACATATTCATATATAGACAAATACAAATGTACATTTTTATTAAAATGATACAAAAATTAAACAACGACCACATTAAAAAATCAGACCATGGCCACTAGAAATTAATTAGCTACTACAATTCAATCCAAAGTCATACACAGGTCCTACTTAAAATAAAATGCACACACATTGTAGTGTCATAAATAGCTGCGGAATCATATATGGTCCTTAGGCTGGCTTTAGGTCATGATATAAGAGTTACGGTTACCAAGCGATGTCACAATCTGTCATTCCTGGAATTCTATGCCAGATTTATAGGATAAGAACTCTGCTATAACATTTTGTCAACATGCCAATCGTACAAGTTGTGTGAATTTTTATTGTCACTAAGGATCACTTGTACTTTGGGACAACAATACTGGAATACCAGTATTGTCCACGATACTGGTATCATAAAAAACGTACCAGTATTGTATTCTAGTATTGTACCAGTATTGTATTCTAGTATTGTACCAGTATTGTATTCTAGTATTGTACCAGTATTGTATTCTAGTATTGTACCAGTATTGTATTCTAGTATTGTACCAGTATTGTATTCTAGTATTGTACCAGTATTGTATTCTAGTATTGTACCAGTATTGTATTCTAGTATTGTACCAGTATTGTATTCTAGTATTGTACCAGTATTGTATTCTAGTATTGTACCAGTATTGTATTCTAGTATTGTACCAGTATTGTATTCTAGTATTGTACCAGTATTGTATTCTAGTATTGTACCAGTATTGTATTCTAGTATTGTACCAGTATTGTATTCTAGTATTGTACCAGTATTGTATTCTAGTATTGTACCAGTATTGTATTCTAGTATTGTACCAGTATTGTTGTACAAAATTATAAATATTGTATATAACTGAGCTATTGAGAAAAGGGAAAGTTAAAAAAATGAATTGTAAAATTAATATTTATAAAAACAAACAATGCTACAGATGGTATTAAAGGAAAAATGATTTTTATAAGAAAATATATAGAATTATTAAGTAATTATTGAAATTTGAAGAATTTCTCTGAATGCAAGTAATATTAATATCTAATATTATGATGTCCTGTAAATCTATGGTATATTGAGATACTATAACTTACAACATGATAGATAATGCTATTTTATAATTTTACATTTGTATTTAGCATGAAAGGTGATGGGACAGGACATTGTTGACTCTAATAGACAAATATTCAATTAACATGAAAGGTGATGGGACAGGACATTGTTGACTATCTAATAGACAAATATTCAATTAACATGAAAGGTGATGGGACAGGACATTGTTGACTCTAATAGACAAATATTCAATTAACATGAAAGGTGATGGGACAGGACATTGTTGACTATCTAATAGACAAATATTCAATTAACATGAAAGGTGATGGGACAGGACATTGTTGACTCTAATAGACAAATATTCAATTAACATGAAAGGTGATGGGACAGGACATTGTTGACTCTAATAGACAAATATTCAATTAACATGAAAGGTGATGGGACAGGACATTGTTGACTATCTAATAGACAAATATTCAATTAACATGAAAGGTGATGGGACAGGACATTGTTGACTCTAATAGACAAATATTCAATTAACATGAAAGGTGATGGGACAGGACATTGTTGACTATCTAATAGACAAATATTCAATTAACATGAAAGGTGATGGGACAGGACATTGTTGACTCTAATAGACAAATATTCAATTAACATGAAAGGTGATGGGACAGGACATTGTTGACTATCTAATAGACAAATATTCAATTAACATGAAAGGTGATGGGACAGGACATTGTTGACTCTAATAGACAAATATTCAATTAACATGAAAGGTGATGGGACAGGACATTGTTGACTCTAATAGACAAATATTCAATTAACATGAAAGGTGATGGGACAGGACATTGTTGACTCTAATAGACAAATATTCAATTAACATGAAAGGTGATAGGAAAGGACATTGTTGACTCTAATAGACAAATATTCAATTAACATGAAAGGTGATAGGAAAGGACATTGTTGACTCTAATAGACAAATATTCAATTAACATGAAAGGTGATGGGACAGGACATTGTTGACTCTAATAGACAAATATTCAATTAACATGAAAGGTGATGGGACAGGACATTGTTGACTCTAATAGACAAATATTCAATTAACATGAAAGGTGATGGGACAGGACATTGTTGACTCTAATAGACAAATATTCAATTAACATGAAAGGTGATAGGAAAGGACATTGTTGACTCTAATAGACAAATATTCAATTAACATGAAAGGTGATGGGACAGGACATTGTTGACTCTAATAGACAAATATTCAATTAACATGAAAGGTGATGGGACAGGACATTGTTGACTCTAATAGACAAATATTCAATTAACATGAAAGGTGATGGGACAGGACATTGTTGACTCTAATAGACAAATATTCAATTAACATGAAAGGTGATGGGACAGGACATTGTTGACTCTAATAGACAAATATTCAATTAACATGAAAGGTGATGGGACAGGACATTGTTGACTCTAATAGACAAATATTCAATTAACATGAAAGGTGATAGGAAAGGACATTGTTGACTCTAATAGACAAATATTCAATTAACATGAAAGGTGATAGGAAAGGACATTGTTGACTCTAATAGACAAATATTCAATTAACATGAAAGGTGATGGGACAGGACATTGTTGACTCTAATAGACAAATATTCAATTAACATGAAAGGTGATGGGACAGGACATTGTTGACTCTAATAGACAAATATTCAATTAACATGAAAGGTGATGGGACAGGACATTGTTGACTCTAATAGACAAATATTCAATTAACATGAAAGGTGATAGGAAAGGACATTGGTGACTCTAATAGACAAATATTCAATTAACATGAAAGGTGATAGGAAAGGACATTGTTGACTCTAATAGACAAATATTCAATTAACATGAAAGGTGATAGGACAGGACATTGTTGACTATCTAATAGACAAATATTCAATTAACATAAAAGGCGATGGGACAGGACATTGTTGACTCTAATAGAAAAATATTCAATTAACATGAAAGGCGATGGGACAGGACATTGTTGACTATCTAATAGACAAATATTCAATTAACATGAAAGGTGATGGGACAGGACATTGTTGACTCTA
Organism: Bathymodiolus septemdierum; assembly: GCA_963383655.1. Lineage (NCBI taxonomy): Eukaryota > Metazoa > Mollusca > Bivalvia > Mytilida > Modiolidae > Bathymodiolus > Bathymodiolus septemdierum. The sequence goes on along the minus strand of OY726527.1, from coordinate 62,694,914 downwards.
ATAGACAAATATTCAATTAACATGAAAGGTGATGGGACAGGACATTGTTGACTATCTAATAGACAAATATTCAATTAACATGAAAGGTGATTGGACAGGACATTGTTGACTATCTAATAGACAAATATTCAATTAACATGAAAGGTGATTGGACAGGACATTGTTGACTATCTAATAGACAAATATTCAATTAATATGAAAGGTGATGGGACAGGACATTGTTGACTATCTAATAGACAAATATTCAATTAACATGAAAGGTGATGGGACAGGACATTGTTGCCTCTAATAGACAAATATTCAATTAACATGAAAGGTGATGGGACAGGACATTGTTGACTATCTAATAGACAAATATTCAATTAACATGAAAGGTGATGGGACAGGACATTGTTGATTCTAATAGACAAATATTCAATTAACATGAAAGGTGATGGGACAGGACATTGTTGACTATCTAATAGACAAATATTCAATTAACATGAAAGGTGATAGGAAAGGACATTGTTGACTATCTAATAGACAAATATTCAATTAACATGAAAGGTGATGGGACAGGACATTGTTGACTATCTAATAGACAAATATTCAATTAACATTAAAGGTGATGGGACAGGAAATTGTTGACTCTCCACGAATATTACTGTCACTGTGTAACAATTAACATGCCTGTGATGGGACAGGACATTGTTGACTATCCACGAATATTACTGTCACTGTGTAACAATTAACATGCCTGTGATGGGACAGGACATTGTTGACTATCCACAAATATTACTGTCACTGTGTAACAATTAACATGCCTGTGATGGGACAGGACATTGTTGACTATCCACAAATATTACTGTCACTGTGTAACAATTAACATGCCTGTGATGGGACAGGACATTGTTGACTATCCACGAATATTACTGTCACTGTGTAACAATTAACATGCCTGTGATGGGACAGGACATTGTTGACTCTCCACGAATATTACTGTCACTGTGTAACAATTAACATGCCTGTGATGGGACAGGACATTGTTGACTATCCACGAATATTACTGTCACTGTGTAACAATTAACATGCCTGTGATGGGACAGGACATTGTTGAATATCCACGAATATTACTGTCACTGTGTAACAATTAATATGCCTGTGATGGGACAGAACATTGTTGACTATCCACGAATATTACTGTCACTGTGTAACAATTAACATTCCTGTGATGGGACAGGACATTGTTGACTCCACAAATATTACTGTCACTGTGTAAGAATTAACATGCCTGTGATGGGACAGGACATTGTTGACTATCCACAAATATTACTGTCACTGTGTAACAATTAACATGCCTGTGATGGGACAGGACATTGTTGACTATCCACAAATATTACTGTCACTGTGTAACAATTAACATGCCTGTGATGGGACAGGACATTGTTGACTCTCCACGAATATTACTGTCACTGTGTAACAATTAACATGCCTGTGATGGGACAGGACATTGTTGACTATCCACGAATATTACTGTCACTGTGTAACAATTAAAATGCCTGTGATGGGACAGGACATTGTTGAATATCCACGAATATTACTGTCACTGTGTAAGAATTAACATGCCTGTGATGGGACAGGACATTGTTGACTATCCATGAATATTACTGTCACTGTGTAACAATTAACATGCCTGTGATGGGACAAGACATTGTTGACTATCCATGAATACTACTGTCACTGTGTAAGAATTAACATGCCTGTGATGGGACAGGACATTGTTGACTATCCACAAATATTACTGTCACTGTGTAACAATTAACATGCCTGTGATGGGACAGGACATTGTTGACTATCCACGAATATTACTGTCACTGTGTAAACACAAACAAGGAAGGCACCGTTGTGGTCGTGATCGTATGGTAGTTGGATTTACGACTACCTGTGCAATCAGTGACTGTCACCACTAAAGTTATGAGTTTGAATCCTGCTCAAAGCGAGGTGTACTCGATACAACTTTATGTGATAAAGTTTGTCAGTGACTTGCAGCAGGTCGGTGATTTTCTGCTGGTACTCCGGTTTGCTCCACAAGTAAGACTGACCACCACGATATAGCTGAAATATTGTTGAAAGTGGCGTTAAACACCATTACCTAACCCTTACCCACAAACAAGGTTAGATCAAGGATTCCCGTTGACAAACGATAGAAAAATAAGATACAACTTTTAATTATCTGCCTAAAGTAGCTTTTAAAAGTGCCATCAGATGGGATCAATCATCTAACGTCCGTCGTAATTTCTCATATTTAAATCTTCTCCTCTGAAACATCTAGGTTAGTAATGTATGATCCAAACCTGTTTAACGCCAATTCAGCAATTTTTCAGCTATACCATTGCGAGAACAGGCTAATTTTCAATGAGATGATGATAAGATCTGCTTTGTAGTAGACCAACATGCTGAAACAATAGTCCACGGGTAGACATGTCGCTGCACTCTGACACATTATTCTGATTCCGAGCCAACAAGTCTTTGCTCTTTCTCTAATCCTAACCCTAGCGGAGAAGCAACAAATACCAATTTTATATTCTTTGGTTTGACCCGACCGGGGCTCGATCCCATGATCTTACCGCACTCGAGGCGAGCACGCTAGCCATTAAGCCACCGATGCGGTTTTTAATTATGAGCTCTTTAACATATATCCTGTGTACATGAATGTATATTCATTTTCAGACTTTTGGCTAATTCGGTAAAATTAAAAATCATTAAAAATCTTCATCTCTGAAACTATTCAGACAATTTGAACCAAACTTGGCAGAATATTCATTGGTTGGTCCCTATGACCCAATCATTATCCCCTCGCCAACGAAGTTGCGAAGGGATATAGTCCTTAAATAATACTTTGATCGGCTTTGGTCCCAAACAAGCCATAACAACTCAATCCGAGATAAATTCATTGCACGTTTGATCGAAATAAGAAGTTTTCTTCAGCATCAAAGGTTGTCCGACTCCTGTTTGCACAACGGTTTATAACTATTTTTAATTGCCGCTATCACACTTCTAATCATCTAAGTGTGTGCCACAAACCCACTTCCTTATCCCCAATTAACTGTCAATCAGTGAATAATTGTTGTATAATCATCAACACCTTAATTAATCTCCATGACCTAATTTACCTGTAAATGTGTCAAACAGATCAATAACCGGATGTCATTTAAACACCTTTACCATTCGTATCTCTCGGCGTTTTTCATCAGCGCGGGAGTTCCAAATGGGGAATTTCCAGAAATATTGATCGCAAAATGTAGGTCAAGATTTTATTGTACTTGATCTTTTTGTTGGGGGAAGATCGTGCGGGAGATTAATGTCTCCCGCGCAGGAGACCCAGTCCATGCGGGAGATAAGGCTCTTACGCGGTAGACTCCCGTGCAAAGGGGGAGGGTTATCAGGTATGAGGTCACTCGCATGTGACTTGTAATGGGGTTTCATCAGATCTCCCGTAAAGAGAAGTAATTGAGAGATCTGATCTTAATCAGACAGGGTTAATATTGAAAGTTGTTTTTATTACCCTTTCAGATCTAAAGCCAGTTTTAGCTCTGAAAATACCCTTTGGGAATCTCAAACTGATACATTTACTATTTTTCATCTACCAGTATGCCATGTCCGAAAAATCAGTTTAAGATGTGCATGTAATTAAGATAAGGCAAAGAAAAAATTACCTGTGCTTCCGCTAACATGTTCTAAAATATTAGGGTCACTAGCCTACTGAGTAGGTAGGAAAAAGATTTTATTTTTTTTAATAATTTCAGCTAGTTTCTACAAGGGACACATTCTGACTTTAATAGTGCTTGTTCAAATGTGGTAAGAAAAACCTTTAGGGTAGGCACAAAAACTTTAGGACTTTAGGGTAGGCACAAAAACTTTAGGGTAGGCACAAAAACTTTAGGGTAGGCACAAAAAATTAGGGTAGGCACAAAAACTATAGGGTAGGCACAACAACTTTAGGGTAGGCACAAAAACTTTAAGGTAGGCACAACAACTTTAGGGCAGGCACAAAAAATTAAGATCGGTAGGGATAGCAGGAACACATATAATTTTTTTTTGGCCTAATTAATTTTAAATTTATTGCCAGTACCTTGCTGTTAATTTTGATTTGAATTGGTTAAAAATGAAATCTACTTATTACCAAATTTTGTAAAATTAATTGCTAATAGCAACAGCGCTGCTGCCGTCATATCTTATCCTTGAGAATACATGGTAAGTTAGGTATATTGTAACGGTCAATTAACTTCTCACCTGTTGTAATTAGGCCAAGATATAAAAATACCTGTGCTTCTTTCACTAACATTCTTGAAAAAAACATTCTCCTGAACATTCCCATGGCAGAAAATGGTTCTTGTGAACATACCCATTGTTAAAAATAGTCTTCTCATGAACATACCATTGTTAAAAATAGTCTTCTCATGAACATACCCATTGTTAAAAATAGTCTTCTCATGAACATACCATTGTTAAAAATGGTCTTCTCATGAACATACATGTACCATTGTTAAAAATGGTCTTCTCATGAACATACCCATTGTTAAAAATAGTCTTCTCATGAACATACCATTGTTAAAAATGGTCTTCTCATGAACATACATGTACCATTGTTAAAAATGGTCTTCTCATGAACATACATGTACCATTGTTAAAAATGATCTTCTCATGAACATACCATTGTTAAAAATGGTCTTCTCATGAACATACATGTACCATTGTTAAAAATGGTCTTCTCATGAACATACATGTACCATTGTTAATAATGGTCTTCTCATGAACATACCATTGTTAATAATGGTCTTCTCATGAACATACCATTGTTAAAAATAGTCTTCTCATGAACATACATGTACCATTGTTAATAATGGTCTTCTCATGAACATACCATTGTTAATAATGATCTTCTCATGAACATACCATTGTTAAAAATAGTCTTCTCATGAACATACCATTGTTAATAATGGTCTTCTCATGAACATACCATTGTTAATAATGGTCTTCTCATGAACATACCATTGTTAATAATGGTCTTCTCATGAACATACCATTGTTAATAATGATCTTCTCATGAACATACCATTGTTAAAAATAGTCTTCTCATGAACATACATGTACCATTGTTAATAATGGTCTTCTCATGAACATACCATTGTTAATAATGATCTTCTCATGAACATACCATTGTTAAAAATAGTCTTCTCATGAACATACCATTGTTAATAATGGTCTTCTCATGAACATACCATTGTTAATAATGGTCTTCTCATGAACATACCATTGTTAATAATGGTCTTCTCATGAACATACCATTGTTAATAATGGTCTTCTCATGAACATACCATTGTTAATAATGATCTTCTCATGAACATACCATTGTTAAAAATGGTCTTCTCATGAACATACATGTACCATTGTTAAAAATGGTCTTCTCATGAACATACATGTACCATTGTTAATAATGGTCTTCTCATGAACATACCATTGTTAATAATGGTCTTCTCATGAACATACCATTGTTAAAAATGATCTTCTCATGAACATACCATTGTTAATAATGGTCTTCTCATGAACATACCATTGTTAATAATGGTCTTCTCATGAACATACCATTGTTAAAAATGGTCTTCTCATGAACATACCATTGTTAAAAATAGTCTTCTCATGAACATACATGTACCATTGTTAATAATGGTCTTCTCATGAACATACCATTGTTAATAATGATCTTCTCATGAACATACCATTGTTAAAAATAGTCTTCTCATGAACATACCATTGTTAATAATGGTCTTCTCATGAACATACCATTGTTAATAATGATCTTCTCATGAACATACCATTGTTAATAATAGTCTTCTCATGAACATACCATTGTTAATAATGATCTTCTCATGAACATACCATTGTTAAAAATAGTCTTCTCATGAACATACCATTGTTAATAATGGTCTTCTCATGAACATACCATTGTTAATAATGATCTTCTCATGAACATACCATTGTTAATAATAGTCTTCTCATGAACATACCATTGTTAAAAATAGTCTTCTCATGAACATACCATTGTTAATAATGATCTTCTCATGAACATACCATTGTTAAAAATAGTCTTCTCATGAACATACATGTACCATTGTTAATAATGGTCTTCTCATGAACATACCATTGTTAATAATGATCTTCTCATGAACATACCATTGTTAAAAATAGTCTTCTCATGAACATACCATTGTTAATAATGGTCTTCTCATGAACATACCATTGTTAATAATGGTCTTCTCATGAACATACCATTGTTAATAATGGTCTTCTCATGAACATACCATTGTTAATAATGGTCTTCTCATGAACATACCATTGTTAATAATGATCTTCTCATGAACATACCATTGTTTAAAATGATCTTCTCATGAACATACCATTGTTTAAAATGGTCTTCTCATGAACATACCATTGTTAATAATGATCTTCTCATGAACATACCATTGTTAAAAATAGTTTTCTCATGAACATACCATTGTTAATAATGGTCTTCTCATGAACATACCATTGTTAATAATGATCTTCTCATGAACATACATGTACCATTGTTAATAATGGTCTTCTCATGAACATACCATTGTTAATAATGGTCTTCTCATGAACATACTATTGTTAATAATGGTCTTCTCATGAACATACCATTGTTGATAATGATCTTCTCATGAACATACCTTGTTAATAATGGTCTTCTCATGAACATACCATTGTTAATAATGATCTTCTCATGAACATACCATTGTTAATAATGGTCTTCTCATGAACATACCATTGTTAATAATGGTCTTCTCATGAACATACATGTACCATTGTTGATAATGGTCTTCTCATGAACATACCATTGTTAATAATGATCTTCTCATGAACATACCATTGTTAATAATGGTCTTCTCATGAACATACATGTACCATTGTTGATAATGGTCTTCTCATGAACATACCATTGTTAATAATGGTCTTCTCATGAACATACCATTGTTAATAATGGTCTTCTCATGAACATACCATTGTTAATAATGGTCTTCTCATGAACATACCATTGTTAATAATGGTCTTCTCATGAACATACATGTACCATTGTTGATAATGGTCTTCTCATGAACATACCATTGTTAATAATGATCTTCTCATGAACATACCATTGTTAATAATGGTCTTCTCATGAACATACATGTACCATTGTTGATAATGGTCTTCTCATGAACATACCATTGTTAATAATGGTCTTCTCATGAACATACCATTGTTAATAATGGTCTTCTCATGAACATACATGTACCATTGTTAATAATGATCTTCTCATGAACATACCATTGTTAAAAATGGTCTTCTCATGAACATACCATTGTTAATAATGGTCTTCTCATGAACATACATGTACCATTGTTAATAATGGTCTTCTCATGAACATACCATTGTTAAAAATGGTCTTCTCATGAACATACCATTGTTAATAATGGTCTTCTCATGAACATACCATTGTTAAAAATGGTCTTCTCATGAACATACCTTGTTAATAATGATCTTCTCGTGAACATACCATTGTTAAAAATGGTCTTCTCATGAACATACCATTGTTAATAATGGTCTTCTCATGAACATACCATTGTTTAAAATGATCTTCTTATGAACATACCATTGTTAAAAATGGTCTTCTCATGAACATACCATTGTTAAAAATGATCTTCTCATGAACATACCATTGTTAATAATGATCTTCTCATGAACATACCATTGTTAATAATGATCTTCTTATGAACATACCATTGTTAATAATGATCTTCTCATGAACATACCATTGTTGATAATGGTCTTCTCATGAACATACCATTGTTAAAAATGGTCTTCTCATGAACATACCATTGTTAATAATGGTCTTCTCATGAACATACCATTGTTGATAATGGTCTTCTCATGAACATACCATTGTTAAAAATGGTCTTCTCATGAACATACCTTGTTAATAATGGTCTTCTCATGAACATACCATTGTTTAAAATGATCTTCTCATGAACATACCATTGTTAAAAATGATCTTCTCATGAACATACCATTGTTAATAATAGTCTTCTCATGAACATACCATTGTTTAAAATGATCTTCTTATGAACATACCATTGTTAATAATGATCTTCTCATGAACATACCATTGTTTAAAATGATCTTCTTATGAACATACCATTGTTGATAATGGTCTTCTCATGAACATACCCATAACTAAATATTGTTCTTCTCATGAATCCTATGGGAAAGTTGAAATTTCGTACATTAATGTTGATAACTTCTAAATAGATAATAATAGAGACATAAATTTTGACACAATGATAGGTCACCATCTGAGGAGTAATTCTGCATTTTAATATTTTTCAAGATGTCTGCCATTTTCAAAATGGCTGTCAAAACACGGCATAAAAAATCGGCGGTAAAATTTTTATTCCCGACATTGAAAAATTTCTACCGGTCGCCATTTTCAAAATGGTGGCCACAATACAGCACAAATTCAACATTGTCCGATTTCAACGACATTTCATATGTAGGTAGATTATGATGTCCCAAATTGATACCTGACATCGAAAAATTTCTACCTGTGGCCATTTTCAAAATGACCGCCACAATACCGAACAAATTCAACTTTGTTCGATTTCAATGAAATTTCATATGTAGGTAGATTATGATGTCCTGAATTGTGAATAATTGAAAGTCATCAGAGCTTCAAAATTTGTGTATTTATATGACAATAAAATAGATGATATCTTTCTCATTGCATCTTACACAGGAAAGCATTCATTTCAAGTCTATATATCAACCTGCCGTATATATTTTCTTGCTCAGAATTTGTCACAATGCAAAGTGTTCATTTAAACTTGTTGTCAGTGGCCGGTTTGGGAGACTTTATAATCGTTAGATTATAATCATATCTTGTTATTATTCTTCTCCTTTCTTTCTTTGCGACATTAGAGGAGCAATTCTGCGTTTTCAAAATTTTCAAGATGTCTGCCATTTTCAAAATGGCTGCCAAAACACGGCATAAAAATGGGGGTTGAAAATTCAACATTGTCCGATATCATCAAAATTTGATATGTGGGTAGATAGTGTCAATGGCCGGTTTGGGAGACTTCATAATCGTTAGATTATAATCATATCTTGTTATTATTATTCTTCTTTCTTCTCTTTCTCCTTTCTTTCCGCGGACCATGAACTTGTCCACAGCAGATCTCAGGAACTACTGGACAGAATTTCATGAAACTTGGTGGAGTTATAGACATATATTTCTAGTTGGTCCTAAAGTTTTCAGCTTTGTGGTAAAGGGGATTAAAGTCATATTTTGAGGGGTTCAAAGGGGGTGGTGTTCACTATAGAATCCTATGGGAAAGTTGAAATTTTCGTACATTAATGTTGATAACTTCTAAATGAATAATGATAGAGACATAAAATTTGACATAGTGATAGGTCACCATTAGAGGAGCAAGTATGCGTCTTCATAATTATAACAATTTCGGCCATTTTCAAAATGGCCTCCAAAACACACAAAAAAACGGCGACGTTTGGGAGATTTTCGGTAACAGCCTCCTGTTACTGTCATATCTTGTTAAAAATTGTTCTTCTGATGGACATACCCATAGTTAAAAAATTTTCTCATGAATATATCCATAGTAAAATTTGTTCTCATGAATATACATGTACCCATGGTTAAAAATTGTTCTTATGAATATACCCATAGTTAAAAATTGTTCTTCTCATGAACATACCCATACTGGCCATAGCTGGAAATGGTTCTTCTCATGCCTGTAGCTTTTATTGCTCACTTCAAACAGCAATCAATCAATCGATGTCAATTATAAGATTTAAAACTCAAATTGTTTGTGTCAGTTGAATATTTCCATCAGACCATGCATGCCTCTTGTTATTTTTAAATGCATAAATTGCCACTTTATCATATTTTCAGATCGTTGATGTGTTTGTTATAAACAACAACAAACCAGTGTAGATATTGTTACTGTTAAAAGGTGTGAAAGAGAAGAGTTTAACTATAGATAAAAGGTGAGAGATTTCATGTTTATGTTTATTTAAGATACTTTACATGTCTTAGCCAAACTAGTGCCATCTTAACATATGGGCACGATGGGCAGTTGCCCGGGGTCCCCACGAGCATAGGGGCTCCATGCTAATCTAGGTATGTTATGTATGACATGTTATTTAATGTTTCAACACTGATTTAGATGGGGGTACCAATACAATAAATATATCTTTAATTTTATCGACCATTTGCATTTTATTCCTGTGAGTGGTTGTAAAGGTAGGGGCTCCAGTACGCTAGTTTATTTTTTGTGGGGGGGGGGGGGGGGGGGGTGGAGGGTGGAGCTAAGATGCTGTTAAAACACCCCTGTTTTAACCCAGTTACAGGTTACATCAACTTTTGGTTATCAGACATTATTTGAAGATTTCTTGGTTGCAGATTTATTTTTCACAAATTCCTGATCTCATTGGTCATAAAAGAGCGGGTACGTGTAATATTCTGATTTTTTGAACTATTTTGGATTTAAAACCCTTGAGGGGGAGGGGGTAGATCATTTGTTTGGAGAACCAGAGGTAAAGATATGGTCTGTTGATGATAATTTTTGGTGACTGACACTGATACAGTATGGAGAGTCGGGTATGGACAAACACTTTAGTTGTTTACAGTGGCTACAATGTGCTCAACTCTTTTTTTCTAAATCTACAAAAGACATCTTTAGTGTGCAGGCAGAGTGGCACTCTCCAAACAGGTTACCGGGTTTGTAACTAGATTAACAGGACTGGTGCCACTAGTGGAGCTGGTACTGCTTACACTTCCGGAGCACCTGAGTTCACCCGTGGTTTTTAGTGGGGTTCGTGTTACTCGATCTTTAATTTTATATGTATGTTTTGTAGATCGTTGTTTGTCCTTTTGTGCTTTTTCTTTTGGCCATTGTTTCTTCTGTTCTTCTTTGATATACGGATTCTGATTGCCCCTTTGGTATCTTCAAGCTCTTCTTACCTACTATGGCCCATGGGCATGCTTATCAGCTGAAAAATCCCCCCTCTCAGGAGAACTGCCTTTATCCGCCACATTTGGTTGTGCTGAGCAGGTCTACTGGTTTGAACTTTGTGTATTGCTGTAGTGTTTGTAATTGTAAGAGTAGCCTCGTCCCCTTTATCCTAGTCCTCAGTATCATGTTAGACTGAGGTTACCTAGCCTGAGGGAGGTAAACAATTTGTTGAAAATGGTGATAAATTCCCCTAATCCTTCACCATTACCTATTTACTGCTATAGAATTATTTCCTATGGGAAATGAACTTCTGTATTTATATTGAGTTTAGAACTATTAATTTGTATTGCAAATTACATGCTTTATTTTAACTGGTTGTAGATTTTGGTCATTCATTGCATTTTAAATTACATGCTTCATTTCAACTGGGTGTAAAATTTAAACACTTTATTGGGAATTTAAGGTTAAATTTAGACTGAGGGTAGAATTACATGTATAGTTATTAGGAATTTGACACTTCTTTTATTGTTTACCTGGTATTTACCTGAACTTGTACTTCAAAGTTAATAGAAAGATATAGAAAATAGGTCACAATGGTAAGTCAATACTAAAGCTTCTATCTGTAAGTTTGTTTTTATTTTAAAATTGCTTAAAGTACAATTGTTTGTTTTGATGATTTGTACATGTACACTGATTGATTACCAGTCTTTACTGAAGACAGGCAGAAATTCTACACCCATTCAGTTAAAATACAAATATTTCTCTTGAATCTTATTAAAGCAATTCCCTACCATATATCTTAAATCATTGGTTAATTTGAATTATGGCAAATCTTATCATCTTAAATTTTAAATGATCGTCAGAGTAGGCCCCCCTCCCCCCTTCCCTTCTGCTCTGAAATAGTAAAATACAACTAAATTGTCCCCCTCCCCCAAGAGAGGCCAGGTTTTCATTGTAAGGGGTGGCCTTTTAAGAGTGTGGGGGGGGGGGGGGGGAGGGGAGCTGTGGATTTGTGATATAATATATATGACAACACTGAGTAGAAACTTCTTCTCTTTATCAATGCTAACATTGAACTACTAAATTCCCCCTCCACCTTCCCCCTCCCTACCAAGTATACAAATAATATCAAACCTTATCTTAAATTTTAAATGATTTTCAATCTTAAATAATATATGACAACACTAAGTGGAAACTTCTCTTTATCAGTGCTAACATTGAACTACTAAATCCCCCCTCCCCCTCAAGTATACAATTAGTATCAAACCTTATCAAGGTTGAACTACTAAATCCCCCTCCCCCTCATGTATACAATAAGTATCAAACCTTATCAAGGTTGAACTACTAAATCCCCTCTCCCCCTCATGTATACAATTAGTATCAAACCTTATCAAGGTTGAACTACTAAATCCCCCCTCCCCCTCAAGTATACAATTAGTATCAAGCCTTATCAAGGTTGAACTACTAAATCCCCCGTATCAAACCTTATCAAGGTTGAACTACTAAATCCCCCCTCCCCCTCATGTATACAATTAGTATCAAACCTTATCAAGGTTGAACTACTAAATCCCCCCTCCCCCTCAAGTATACAATTAGTATCAAACCTTATCAAGGTTGAACTACTAAATCCCCCCTCCCCCTCAAGTATACAATTAGTATCAAACCTTATCAAGGTTGAACTACTAAATCCCCCCTCCCCCCCATGTATACAATTAGTATCAAACCTTATCAAGGTTGAACTACTAAATCCCCCCTCCCCCTCAAGTATACAATTAGTATCAAACCTTATCAAGGTTGAACTACTAAATCCCCCGTCCCCCTCAAGTATGCAATTAGTATCAAACCTTATCAAGGTTGAACTACTAAATCCCCTCTCCCCCTCATGTATACAATAAGTATCAAACCTTATCAAGGTTGAACTACTAAATCCCCTCTCCCCCCCATGTATACAATTAGTATCAAACCTTATCAAGGTTGAACTACTAAATCCCCCCCCCCCCCCATGTATACAATTAGTATCAAACCTTATCAAGGTTGAACTACTAAATCCCCCCTCCCCCTCAAGTATACAATTAGTATCAAGCCTTATCAAGGTTGAACTACTAAATCCCCCGTATCAAACCTTATCAAGGTTGAACTACTAAATCCCCCCTCCCCCTCATGTATACAATTAGTATCAAACCTTATCAAGGTTGAACTACTAAATCCCCCCTCCCCCTCAAGTATACAATTAGTATCAAACCTTATCAAGGTTGAACTACTAAATCCCCCCTCCCCCTCAAGTATACAATTAGTATCAAACCTTATCAAGGTTGAACTACTAAATCCCCCCTCCCCCCCATGTATACAATTAGTATCAAACCTTATCAAGGTTGAACTACTAAATCCCCCCTCCCCCTCAAGTATACAATTAGTATCAAACCTTATCAAGGTTGAACTACTAAATCCCCCCTCCGCCCTCAAGTATACAATTAATGTCAAATCTTATCATCTTGAATTTTAAATGATCTTCAATCTTAAATAATATATGACAACACTGGGTGGAAACTTCACCTTATCAGTGCTAAGTTTATATTTATTGACCTTGAACCCTATCTCGTGTGCTGCATACCTACGTTTCTCTAATCAGTAGACAACAGTATCCTGTCTTTACTCTTTATTTTAACTTTTTATTTGATTTCAATAAGAATTTGTTTACCACCTTATTATAGCTCCTGTGATTTCTTCATCAATTTGCATTTTTAAATGAATATTTAAATATTCGACACTTTATTTTTTTGCTACATGGATTAAAAACTTTATTTTTAAAGTTCACGTTTAATAGGAATAGACACCTTGTTTACACAGGTATGTAACACATTTCTGCAGGTTTTACAAACAAAGTCAAAAACAGGAAGTTAGATGATTAGTTGGTTTTTTTTGTTACTAAGTGAAGCATTTTGTGTTGTTTTTTTATTGAAAAATAATTTAGTTCTAGATGAACACAAAAGAAAATCAGGTACAGTCAAACATTTATTAAGAGTCCACATTTGGGACAAAGAAAAAGTGGCCTTATAAGACAGGTGACCTCTTAAAAGAAGTTGAATTCATAAGAAGTTTTCAAATGACAGGATAAGAAAAAAAAATTATACCATACTGTACAAGAACCTGACTTTTACCAGTCCTTGTTTATACTGTACAAGAACCTGACTTGTACCAGTCCTTGTTTATACTGTACAAGAACCTGACTTACCAGTCCTTGTTTATACTGTACAAGAACCTGACTTTTACCAGTCCTTGTTTATACTGTACAAGAACCTGACTTTTACCAGTCCTTGTTTATACTGTACAAGAATCTGACTTTTACCAGTCCTTGTTTATACTGTACAAGAATCTGACTTTTACCAGTCCTTGTTTATACTGTACAAGAACCTGACTTTTACCAGTCCTTGTTTATACTGTACAAGAATCTGACTTTTACCAGTCCTTGTTTATACTGTACAAGAACCTGACTTTTACCAGTCCTTGTTTATAGTGTACAAGAACCTGACTTTTACCAGTCCTTGTTTATAGTGTACAAGAACCTGACTTTTACCAGTCCTTGTTTATACTGTACAAGAATCTGACTTTTACCAGTCCTTGTTTATAGTGTACAAGAACCTGACTTTTACCAGTCCTTGTTTATACTGTACAAGAACCTGACTTTTACCAGTCCTTGTTTATACTGTACAAGCATCTGACTTTTACCAGTCCTTGTTTATACTGTACAAGAACCTGACTTTTACCAGTCTTTGTTTATACTGTACAAGAACCTGACTTTTACCAGTCCTTGTTTATACTGTACAAGAATCTGACTTTTACCAGTCCTTGTTTATACTGTACAAGAACCTGACTTTTACCAGTCCTTGTTTATACTGTACAAGAACCTGACTTTTACCAGTCCTTGTTTATACTGTACAAGAATCTGACTTTTACCAGTCCTTGTTTATACTGTACAAGAACCTGACTTTTACCAGTCCTTGCTTATACTGTACAAGAACCTGACTTTTACCAGTCCTTGTTTATAGTGTACAAGAACCTGACTTTTACCAGTCCTTGTTTATACTGTACAAGAATCTGACTTTTACCAGTCCTTGTTTATACTGTACAAGAACCTGACTTTTACCAGTCCTTGTTTATACTGTACAAGAATCTGACTTTTACCAGTCCTTGTTTATACTGTACAAGAACCTGACTTTTACCAGTCCTTGTTTATACTGTACAAGAACCTGACTTTTACCAGTCCTTGTTTATAGTGTACAAGAATCTGACTTTTACCAGTCCTTGTTTATACTGTACAAGAACCTGACTTTTACCAGTCCTTGTTTATACTGTACAAGAACCTGACTTTTACCAGTCCTTGTTTATACTGTACAAGAACCTGACTTTTACCAGTCCTTGTTTATACTGTACAAGAACCTGACTTTTACCAGTCCTTGTTTATACTGTACAAGAACCTGACTTTTACCAGTCCTTGTTTATAGTGTACAAGAACCTGACTTTTACCAGTCCTTGTTTATAGTGTACAAGAATCTGACTTTTACCAGTCCTTGTTTATACTGTACAAGAATCTGACTTTTACCAGTCCTTGTTTATACTGTACAAGAACCTGACTTTTACCAGTCCTTGTTTATACTGTACAAGAACCTGACTTTTACCAGTCCTTGTTTATACTGTACAAGAATCTGACTTTTACCAGTCCTTGTTTATACTGTACAAGAACCTGACTTGTTTATACTGTACAAGAATCTGACTTTTACCAGTCCTTGTTTATACTGTACAAGAACCTGACTTTTACCAGTCTTTGTTTATACTGTACAAGAACCTGACTTTTACCAGTCCTTGTTTATACTGTACAAGAATCTGACTTTTACCAGTCCTTGTTTATACTATACCAGAACCTGACTTTTACCAGTCCTTGTTTATACTGTACAAGAACCTGACTTTTACCAGTCCTTGTTTATACTGTACAAGAACCTGACTTTTACCAGTCCTTGTTTATACTGTACAAGAACCTGACTTTTACCAGTCCTTGTTTATACTGTACAAGAACCTGACTTTTACCAGTCCTTGTTTATACTATACCAGAACCTGACTTTTACCAGTCCTTGTTTATACTGTACAAGAACCTGACTTTTACCAGTCCTTGTTTATACTGTACAAGAACCTGACTTTTACCAGTCCTTGTTTATACTGTACAAGAACCTGACTTTTACCAGTCCTTGTTTATACTGTACAAGAACCTGACTTTTACCAGTCCTTGTTTATACTGTACAAGAACCTGACTTTTACCAGTCCTTGTTTATACTGTACAAGAACCTGACTTTTACCAGTCTTTGTTTATACTGTACAAGAACCTGACTTTTACCAGTCCTTGTTTATACTGTACAAGAATCTGACTTTTACCAGTCCTTGTTTATACTATACCAGAACCTGACTTTTACCAGTCCTTGTTTATACTGTACAAGAATCTGACTTTTACCAGTCCTTGTTTATACTGTACAAGAATCTGACTTTTACCAGTCCTTGTTTATACTGTACAAGAACCTGACTTTTACCAGTCCTTGTTTATACTGTACAAGAACCTGACTTTTACCAGTCCTTGTTTAAAAATGGTAATCAAAACGGTAGGATAAGCACAGAGAGTCGGTAGGTTTAGCGGAAAGAAAGGTATTTTCATATTTTTTTTGTCTTATAAGAAGCAATAAACTTTATTAATTTTTTTCATTTCATTGTCATTGTGAGATCTTCAATGTTAAGCTGTAGTTTTAAACCTTGAAGTTCAATGTTAAACTGTAGTTTTAAAACTTGAAGAAATGGAGTATGAGGCCAGATCTTAAATACACACTCAGGTAGTGAAATTATACTAAATTGTCCCCCTCTTACAAAGTCATTGATTGTTTCATTGCAGAAGGTGGGGAACATTTTGGTTAATTTCTTATTAATTGTCTACAACGTTTTCCGGGTTTGACCAGTGTTTATTATCCTTCACTATATAAGATATGAGGTACCAGGAGACTTTATATGTCTAGTAGGTGTATACAGTGTTTATGATCCTTCACTATATAAGATATGAGGTACCAGGAGACTATATGTCTAGTAGGTGTATACAGTGTTTATTATCCTTCACTATATAAGATATGAGGTACCAGAAGACTTTATATGTCTAGTAGGTGTATACAGTGTTTATGATCCTTCACTATATAAGATATGAGGTACCAGGAGACTTTATATGTCTAGTAGGTGTATACAGTGTTTATGATCCTTCACTATATAAGATATGAGGTACCAGAAGACTTTATATGTCTAGTAGGTGTATACAGTGTTTATGATCCTTCACTATATAAGATATGAGGTACCAGAAGACTTTATATGTCTAGTAGGTGTATACAGTGTTTATGATCCTTCACTATATAAGATATGAGGTACCAGGAGACTTTATATGTCTAGTAGGTGTATACAGTGTTTATTATCCTTCACTATATAAGATATGAGGTACCAGAAGACTTTATATGTCTAGTAGGTGTATACATTGGTTATTATCCTTCACTATATAAGATATGAGGTACCAGGAGACTTTATATGTCTAGTAGGTGTATACAGTGTTTATTATCCTTCACTATATAAGATATGAGGTACCAGAAGACTTTATATGTCTAGTAGGTGTATACAGTGTTTATGATCCTTCACTATATAAGATATGAGGTACCAGGAGACTTTATATGTCTAGTAGGTGTATACAGTGTTTATTATCCTTCACTATATAAGATATGAGGTACCAGAAGACTTTATATGTCTAGTAGGTGTATACAGTGTTTATGATCCTTCACTATATAAGATATGAGGTACCAGAAGACTTTATATGTCTAGTAGGTGTATACAGTGTTTATGATCCTTCACTATATAAGATATGAGGTACCAGAAGACTTTATATGTCTAGTAGGTGTATACATTGGTTATTATCCTTCACTATATAAGATATGAGGTACCAGAAGACTTTATATGTCTAGTAGGTGTATACAGTGTTTATGATCCTTCACTATATAAGATATGAGGTACCAGGAGACTTTATATGTCTAGCAGGTGTATACAGTGAAGGCGGTGCCAGACTTACCATTGTGCTTAGGTGTACTTAATTACAGGGCCCCGTTTGCCAGAGGGGGGGGGGGGGGAGCATCTTCCTGCAAAAAAATGCAGTGTACCTGTCTGGCCTAATATAACTTAATTTTTTAACTATTCCTAAATTTCCTGAGCATGTATGCTTGACTGCCTCTGATGGACTACCGGGTCTACCTCCTTCAGGGCCCAAGTAAGAGGCCTCATTTGTCCTAAATCTTGCAATGAGTGAAGGTACATTTTATATGTACACATTTATATAGACAGTAAATGGCATGGGTTCACGGCCGGCTTTGTAAGTTGCAAAAAAGGGTGCACTCGACTCGCAGTCGCAAGTAAGAAAATTTACCTGTCTCTTGCCCATGGTCGATGGTTCTCTCTGGGTACTCCGGCATCTTCCACCACTAAAATTGATCGCCATATAGCTGAAATATAGGTGAACATGGAGTTAAGCACGATAAATAAATAAATTAAGCTTCACTATATAAGATGTCAGGTACCAGGAGACTTTATAACTACACAATTATATAGATAGTAAATGCATTGCAGTAAATATATAGGTATGGACTTGAATTTACCTTAGGTGTACTTAAGCACAGGGCACCATTGTCCAAGGGGCGGGGGGGGGGGAGCATCTTCCTGCCAAAAAATGCAGTGTACATGTCTGGCCTTATATAACTTAATTTTTTAATATTCCTAAATTTCTTGAGCATGTATGCCTAACTGCCTGTGTAGGTCTACCAGGTGTACCTCCTTCAGGGCCCAAGTAAGGGGCCTCATAACTTAACTAGCGCAGGGCCTGATTTGTCCTAAATCCGGCAATGAGTGAAGGTATATATATGTACACATTTATATAAACAGTAAATGGATTGCAGTAAATAAATAGGTATGGACTTGAATATGTAAGTTGTAACCTAATAAGGACCTGGGTGGCTCAATGAGTTAGGTAGTTGTAGGGCCTGGGTGGCTCAATGAGTTAGGTAGTTGTAGGGCCTGGGTGGCTCAATGAGTTAGGTAGTTGTAGGGCCCGGGTGGCTCAATGAGTTAGGTAGTTGTAGGGCCTGGGTGGCTGAATGAGTTAGGTAGTTGTAGGGCTTGGGTGGCTGAATGAGTTAGGTAGTTGTAGGGCCTGGGTGGCTCAATGAGTTAGGTAGTTGTAGGCCTGGGTGGCTCAATGAGTGAGGTAGTTGTAGGGCCTGGGTGGCTCAATGAGTTAGGTAGTTGTAGGGCACGGATGGCTCAATGAGTTAGGTAGTTGTAGGGCCTGGGTGGCTCAATGAGTTAGGTAGTTGTAGGGCCTGGGTGGCTCAATGAGTTAGGTAGTTGTAGGGCCCGGCTGGCTCAATGAGTTAGGTAGTTGTAGGGCCTGGGTGGCTCAATGAGTTAGGTAGTTGTAGGGCCCGGGTGGCTCAATGAGTTAGGTAGTTGTAGGGCCTGGGTGGCTCAATGAGTTAGGTAGTTGTAGGGACTGGGTGGCTCAGTGAGTTAGGTAGTTGTAGGGCCTGGGTGGCTCAATGAGTTAGGTAGTTGGATTACCTAACAAGTCATGCAAGCCTATCACCAATACGGCGTGGGTTCGCGCCCTATTTTGTAAATTACAAAAAAGGATGCACTCGATTCGCAGCCGCAAGTGATAAAGTTTACCAGTTGCTTGCCCATAGTCGGTGGTTCTCTCCGGGTACTCCCGCTTCTTCCACCACTGGTCGCCATGATATACCTGTAGCTGAAGTATTGCTGAAAGTGGTGTTAAACACCAAAAATCAAATCAAATCAAATGTAACCTAATAATCGATATAAAAATGTATTTATTATTTATAAACTAGAAAGGAGAATTATCCTCAGAAAGTCATTGTAGTGTATAGAGGAATTATAAATGATATACATTGAATGGTATTAAACTGTATTATAAAGTTGACCTTTTATGAAACAGAAGATCTATTTCTATAGACTGTTTATAATAAGTATTATAATGTCTGCTTTATTTTAGTGAATACATTATTTTTATGCTATAATTTAAATGTTTTAAGACTTTATTAAGTAAACATTAGGTCCTTTAACTGTTAAATTGATGTTTTCATTTCCAGACAAATCCTTTCTACTATGCCCTACTTTAAGCTGTGAGTTTCATAATTAAAAAAAAAGACTTAAAAGGAAATAGTAAGGGTACCCATGATTTATTTTTGTTTTCTGTATCTTGACCGATTCACTAAAAGTTGAAGTACACCCTCCCCTACTCTACAGATTAAAAAAAAGTAGGAAAAATAGATTCTGTTGTTAAGAAGTCATTATAACTAACAAATTTAGTGGTAATAGCACAATAGGCACTGATTGCACACTTAGTTGTAAATCCAACTACCATACAATCTATGACATGACGGCCTCCCTCAGTAATCATCAGATAAATTAAATATCTTTAATCACATTTACATACACATCAATAAAACAAAACTCATGTATTTAATTTATGACAGAGATTTTGATCATAGTCAGTGGTGCACTTGACATGTCTGATCATAGTCAGTTGTGCACTTGACATATCTGATCATAGTCAGTGGTGCACTTGACATGTCTGATCATAGTCAGTGGTGCACTTGACCTTTACCTGTCAAATTTGAAAGGGGCTCAAAGAGGAGATTTATGTTTGAATAAATCTCTTTTAATTGTACATTCCTGTTATTTCCTGTATGGCAGACAAAATGGTAAAGTTCTAGCAACAGCAAGAAATACAGAAATACAATCAAACCGGTCCTATGTGACCTTGCAATTGTATGTAGAAATAGGATGATATAAGACGTCGCTATATGAATAGTAAGGGTTATTGTGTTTAATGCTACTTTAAACAATATTTCAGTTATATTGTGACGGTCAGTTTTATTGGTGGAGGAAACCGGAGTACCCGGAGAAAACCATTCACCTGCCTCAAACTTTGTCACATACATGTAACTAATGTTGTATCTAGTACACCTCGCCGGAGTGGGATTCTCTGGGCAGTTGCCCGGGGCCCCACAAACATAGGGTCCCATGCTAGTCTATATATATAGTGTACTACATGTTTTTTAATGTTTAAACACTAAATTTGTTGAAAGTACCAATACAATAAATATATGTTTAATTTTATCGACCATTTAAATTGTTATTCTTGTGAGTTGCTGTGTAGGTATAGGCCCCAGTGCACTGCAGTGCAGAGAGATGCACCTAATGGTCAAACTCACAACGTTAGTGGTGATAGGCACTGATTACATAGGTAGTTGTAAATCCAACTACCATATGATCATCACCATGACGACTCCTTTGCTATAGATTTAATTAATATGCAATGCACTGATTATTGCTGTAAAGGGAAATTAAAATAAGGTCACATAAAACAAGTTATTGTGTAATACAGGTGGTTACTAATGGAAACGTAGATATCATATTTCTGGAATAATTTCCTTCATCAAATAATATATATGCTCAAATCCTAAATATATGAAAGCCAAATAATTTAAAAGTCTGAGCAAGACAATCAAATCTCTCAGTATTATCTTCAAAGGGAGATAACCGTTGCCTGACTTCCTGTAAAGGGAGACAATCAAATCTCTCAGTATTATCTACATGTATGTATGTACATTTTTTGGTAACGTTATTGTTTATCTAAGGTGAGATGTCTTGGTGGTTTATAAATACACATTTGATGTTGTGTACACACAGCTAAAGCCAAAGACATGTTATAAAATACCCTGTTTATCTAAGGCCAAAGGAAAAACAATATCTGTATTTCCGTTAACAACCTTGAAAAAAAATATTGAGGCAATTTCTTGGATGAACAGCGGGTTGAGGTAAGAAACCACATTAAAAATAAAATATTGTCCTTTTCAAAATTACTAATTTAATCAGGCACGGAAAATGACACAAACTCTTGATTTTTAAAAGGATGCTATTTTAACTTCTCTAGCTGACCCATATTTATAAAGGGAGGGAATCCTTGCAGCCACAGATCTGTGAAGGAATCGACGTTCCTTGTCTGACTTCTATGTGTAAAGGAAGATAACCCTTTTACTTCTATCTGTAAAGGGAGGTAACCCTTGCCTGACTTCTATCTGTAAAGGGAGATAACTCTTGTCTAACTTCTATCTGTAAAGGGAGGTAACCCTTGCCTGACTCAAATCTGTGAAGGAATCGATGTACCCCTTCCTGACTTCTATCTGTAAAGGGAGATAGCCCTTGCCTGACTTCTATCTGTAAAGGGAGATAACCATTGCCTGACTTCTATCTGTAAAGGGAGATAACCCTTGTCTGATGTCTATCTGTAAAGTGAGATAATCCTTGTCTTCTATCTGTAAAGGGAGATAACCCTTGTCTGACTTCTATCTGTTAAGGGAGATAACCCTTGTCTGATTTCTATCTGTAAAGGGAGATAACCCTTATCTGACTTCTATCTGTAAAGGGAGATAACCCTTGTCTGATTTCTATCTGTAAAGGGAGATAACCGTTGTGTGACTTCTATCTGTAAAGGGAGATAACCCTTGTGTGACTTCTATCTGTAAAGGGAGATAACCCTTGTCTGATTTCTATCTGTAAATGGAGATAACCCTTGTCTGACTTCTATCTGTAAAGGGAGATAACCCTTATCTGACTTCTATCTGTAAATGGAGATAACCCTTGTCTGACTTCTATCTGTAAAGGGAGATAACCCTTGTCTGACTTCTATTTGAAAAGGGATATAATCTGTGAAGGGAGATAAACCTTGAGTGACCCAAGTCTTTGAAGAGAATTAACTTGATAATTCTTTTATTTGTCACAATTTCTTGCATGTTATATTGTGTATTCAATTTTAGAAATAAATTTAGATATTATGTTCATAAGTGTTTTCTTCCATTTACATTTATTTTAAGTTAATTCTTGAGTAGACAAGATATTTCTATTTGATAGGAGTACCCAAAAGCATTATTTACATTTTGAAATCTTCATGTCTACATATATAATGACCACATGTTTTACTTGTATAAAATAAGTACTTGAGATCTCTCATCTTTGTGTACCAAATATTAATAATCTATCTTTGTCCATTCAGGTATGTTGTAAACAGAACAAGTTATCATTTAAAGATTGACAGAAATCAGAACAACATTCAAAAATTGATAGAAGTCGCTCAACATTAGGGGGTAATAAATCAACGTTAAGCTGGATATTGACAAAATACCTGTTACAAGAGTCATCACCGGGGAAATTAAAGGTATGGAGAATTTTAGAGAACAACCATTTACCTTTAGGTTGGGGTGGGGGGACATGTTTTTTTTTATATTCCTGTCACCATATTTTATAAAAACATTCCACCCATCCCCATAAAGATAAATGTTTGATCTGTTCACTTTGTTGGTAGAGCTTGTATACATACCGGTATATACTGTAATTATATATAATGTATTTATACTTAAACAAATATTCCATGTTTATCGACCGCATCAGTGGTGTAATGGTTCACATGATCGCCTCGAGTGCGGTGGATCGTGGGTTCGAGTCTCGATCGGGTCAAACCAAAGACTATAAAATTGGTATTTGTTGCTTCTCTGCTAAGCACACAGCATTAAGGAGTAAGAACAAAGACTGGTTGGCTGGGATTCAGAATAATGTGTCCAAGTGGAGCGACATGTCTTCCTGCAGACTGTTCTTTCAGTGAGTTAGCACTATAATAATAATCCATCTCGGCGAGTTGGTCTAGAACAAAGCGGACCTCATCATCATCTCATTAAATATTAACTTGTTCTCGCCATGATATAGCTGAAAAATTGCTGAGTTGGCGTTAAACTACAATCACTCACTCACTCCATGTTTTTTGGTGACATTTTTCTTTCAGCAGATGTATATCGATTATGCAAATTAGGCATATTTTGATAAAAGATCCCAATTAAATCTTCTATGAAACTGCTGAACCATATTAAACAAAATTAGACTGGGATGGTCCTTGGGTGGCCCCCTTTCAAAATTGTTTTCGACAGCCCAGCCCTCCATTCAAGATGGCAGTCAATACTAAAAATAGAAATGTCTTTAATTGTCTATTGCAGCTTTATTATAGGTCAGAATGAGCTGAAATTTTAACTGCAGCTACGTGACAATGAGTAGTTTTTCAGCAAATTTATACTGATTAAACATATTATGAAAAATATTAAATCTCGTCAAAATCTGCTAATAAATTTGATTTGAAATGATCTTTGATTGGCCAACTTTCAAAATTATTTGTGACACTCCCATTTTCTATAAACTTTAGAAGTCAAATTTAAAATGAGGTGAGTGAACAAAAATATTGATTTTTCATGTCCAAAAAGAAAAAAAGGGCAGATCTTCATTTTGTTTAATAAAACAAAAATGCTGTCTGGAGGGAAAGCAAATTAAATGCCTTCTCCAAAAATTTAAATGGTTGGTCCTTAATTATTGTGTATTTATGTTGCAGTTAGCCTAATTTAAGATATGCTTTATGTTGCAGTTAGCCTAATATAAGATATGCTTTATGTCGGCCACATGAATCCTTACTTATATATTTCCATTATTACATAAGAGAAAGTGTTACATACTAAACTCTTGTACAATGTCTGTATCAGTACAATGTCTGTATCAGTACAATGTCTATATTAAAAATGTAGAAAATCCCAGGATAAAAAACAATTATTGACAATTGTGGTAAATGGCTTCACAGAGAGGTAAAGATGAATCAGAGAATGAATCATGTCCTCTAGAGATTCCAGGTTTTTATGTATTGTAATTTGTACCAGGTTTATATATATATTACTGTGTTAATTCACTAAGTTATTGTCACACTGCTATACCATGTGTTGTATCACCAGCTACAAATGGTTCAACAAACCTAGAATTCAGTAGGGAATGTGATGATGTAATCAGTCATATTATGTGCTGGATTAAAGATTACGTAACCAGATTTAGCTACATGTATTGATTTTGTAACACACGTTTCTGGCTGTTAATGTCAAAGTGAGTACTGATCAAAGAGGTAGCTGGGGAGGTGGTAAAATTTACATGTATGTTGTAGATAGATTGATATCTTTAGTGATGAGAGGTCCCACTGATGGCCAAGGTTTTTTTCTTCAGTTTAATGTAATAATGATGTTTTTATATGACATTCATTCTCTGTAGAGATTAGTCTTGGATGCAGTGCCGTCTTAACGCATGGGCACGCTGGATAGTTGCCCGCGGGCCCACGAACATAGGGCCCCATGCTAATCTATATTATGTTGTGTACAGCATGTTTTTTTAATGTTTAAATTCTGATTTTGTTGACAATTATTAATATGATAACATCATATATAATATTGAATCAGATTGATGAGCAGTTGGGTGGTCCTCAATCCTAGCTTAAAGCTGCATATGAAGTGGACAAACTATTAACTGTTAAAGAAAACTCCTGGGCAAATAATGTTATTCAATATTCTAAAGCCATGAAAATATCTTCCCTTGAAATATCAAAGGAATTATATAAACAAAAACTAGGGGGAGTTTTATAAATCCAAAATTAATTTCGAACTTTCTAAGATAAGAGAAGAATCCTCGGGGAAACTTCTTTTCTATAGTAAAATATACAAAAAGTTGGAACAACAAGAATATTTAAAATTTAATATTCAAAAAGAACTCCGAAAACAATTAACAAAACTGAGAATAAGTGCTCATCCATTGACAATTGAAACTGGAAGATATTCTAAGCCAAAAACTCCACATAATGAAAGATTTTGTAAATTCTGTAAGGATCAAGTTGAGGAAGAATCTCACTTCGTATTAAAATGTCCAAAATACAATCTACTAAGACAAAAATATGGAATCGATAACGAAAACAATGAGGATTATTTATCTTTCATAATAAATTTACTCAACCCATCATCATCAAGAAATTTAAAAACAATTTGTTTATTCCTAAAGGAAGCTTTTGAGGAGCGGGACCACCCGGCTGCTCTTAATGTTCCATGAACCTGTTTTATATCACAAACTCTATATTAAGAATGTATTTTATTTATTTCAACATGTTTTTGTATAGGATCATGCCTCTATTGTGCTCTTTCCAAATAAAATATTGAAATGAATTGAATATAAAGAAAAATAGACAATAAGAAAATAGAAATAACATTTGAATGTTTGTTGTTTGAACAGGTCTGATCCTACAAGATCTTTCCTCTATCAATATCTACCTCCAAAAATGAGCCAGGTTATTGATATACTTGTCATAACAAATATATCATGTAGTTTTGACATACATAATTATTTCTCATCAAGTTACAATACAGGTGTAATACCACTAAACATGGGTACCAGTCGAAAAGAACGTATGGGAAAGTAGTAGGTAAACACAAAATGGATTCCTACATTGTTGGATAAAAAATAAACCCTATTAGATACTGCAAAATACTGAATGTCAGCAGAAACCTACATATTTTAGGATAATTTTAAGCCCATATTTGATGTCCTTGTGGTTTTAAATAAAAAATTGATTGCATTGGAAAGAAATCACCTGAATTTGTGTTAAATTGAAAGTGAAAGTAGGATTTTTGACGGTAGACATCTTCAGACTGTCTGTTTTTTCTTATATGCCATTAAATGTATGTTGATTTTCGGAGTTAAGCTTCCAATTAGGAACCCTTTCCATGAGATGCGAGTGTCATCTAGATTAAACTTAAGATGAATCCTGTATGAAAGCTCAAATTTTTTTTAATTTAACATGCAAAAAATGTAGAAGGCTATGGAGAATTATTTAGTGGTATTACTCCTACAAGGAGAATACTAATATGTGTTTTATTTATCTATTTTGTCATTGTGTTGTCTGTGCTTCTTTGATTGACAGCTTCTGACCCTTTGGTGGCTTGGTCATTGTATACAGGGGTATTGTCTCTACTTCTTTGATTGACAGCTTCTGATTACCCCTTTGGTATCTTCAAACTTTTCTTATCAAATAAATATATTGATCAGCTGGATGTCTTTTCAAAATAAACAGTAAACTTAAGTATGACATAATCTATTTCACTGACCATGTTAACTTGTTGAAGAAATCAATATCTTAGTCTTCAGTATGTCAATGGTATGTGTGTACTTGTGTTTAATGGAGTGTGTCCTTGTAAACATAACCAGCCTGATATACTTGACACTGTCTAATGTGGTAGGGATCATGCATGTTTTTGTCAGGATATTAACAAATTTCTGTATTTTGTGGTAAGGACTGATTTATTTGTTTAATTACATAAATAGATATAAGTATACAACTTCATTTCAATAACTGTTGAGCAATAGATGAACCATGGTTTTGTTGGGTATACTATTTTTCTTATTTTATGGTTAAGACTTATGTTAAATCATTGTTTTGTTTGTTTACTTTATAAGTAAATAACTTGTTCATTTCAATAGGCTGTTGCACAATAGATGAACCATGATGCAATGTTTTGTTTGAATGGAATTAAATAAATAAATGATCAAAATTGTTGCTGGCACTCATGTTTATTATAAATACAGTCAAACCTGCCTTAAAGGACACCTGTATATAACATATCTCTGTCTATAAAGGACACCTGTATATAACATATCTCTGTCTATAAAGGACACCTGTATATAACATATTTCTATCTATAAAGGACACCTGTATATAACATATTTCTGTCTATAAAGGACACCTGTATATAACATATTTCTGTCTATAAAGGACATCTGTATATAACATATATATCTGTCTATAAAGGACACCTGTATATAACATATCTCTTGTCTATAAAGGACACCTGTATATAACATATTTCTATCTATAAAGGACACCTGTATATAACATATTTCTGTCTATAAAGGACACCTGTATATAACATATCTCTGTCTATAAAGGACACCTGTATATAACATATTTCTATCTATAAAGGACACCTGTATATAACATATTTCTGTCTATAAAGGACATCTGTATATAACATATATATCTGTCTATAAAGGACACCTGTATATAACATATCTCTTGTCTATAAACGACACCTGTATTTAACATATCTCTGTCTATAAAGGACACCTGTATATAACATATCTCTGTCTATTAAGGACACCTGTATATAACATATTTCTGTCTATAAAGGACACCTGTATATAACATATCTCTGTCTATAAAGGACACCTGTATATAGCATATCTCTGTCTATAAAGGACACCTGTATATAGCATATCTCTGTCTATAAAGGACACCTGTATATAACATATCTCTGTCTATAAAGGACATCTGTATATAGCATATCTCTGTCTATAAAGGACACCTGTATATAACATATCTCTATCTATAAAGGACACCTGTATATAACATATCTCTGTCTATAAAGGACATCTGTATATAACATATATATCTGTCTATAAAGGACACCTGTATATAACATATTTCTGTCTATAAAGGACATCTGTATATAACATATCTCTGTCTATAAAGGACACCTGTATATAACATATCTCTGTCTATAAAGGACACCTGTATATAACATATCTCTGTCTATAAAGGACACCTGTATATAGCATATCTCTGTCATTAAAGGACACCTGTATATAGCATATCTCTGTCTATAAAGGACACCTGTATATAACATATCTCTGTCTATAAAGGACACCTGTATATAACATATCTCTGTCTATAAAGGACACCTGTATATAACATATCTCTGTCATTAAAGGACACCTGTATATAGCATATCTCTGTCTATAAAGGACACCTGTATATAACATATCTCTGTCTATAAAGGACACCTGTATATAACATATCTCTGTCTATAAAGGACAGTTACATTTTCTCCATATAATGAATAGTTCATATAATTTGAACACATGTCTACCCGCGTGGAGCTACATGTCTACCCGCGGACTGTTGTTTCAGTGAGCTAGCACTATGAAAATCCAACTCAGCGTGTTGGTCTAGAACAAAGCAGACCTCATATGATCATCTCATTGAAAATTAACTTGTTATCGACGTGATATAGCTGAAAAGTTGCTGAATTGGCATTAAACAACAATCACTCACTCACTCAAGAGAGAGGGGCTAAAAGTGGGGCTATAAGGAAGAACTAAGTAAATCTTTAAATATTTTGGAGTGTTAACAATATGATAGTAATTAAACATCATTATATGTCAAGTTAATATCAAATAATACAGGCCCATAGTCTATGAGGTCTGAGTTTAGATGTTTAACATTAGGCTGCAGGGCAATGTAATATAGTTGTATGATATACATATATATCTGTCAATGCAGACTTGTTAATATTATCTGTAGTACCCAGTAGTATGATAGATAGTTTTAGTGTGTTAGCAAGAATTAAATTCTGTGGTCTATTTGTATGATATTTTATACCTTTTTTGCCTCTGTCGTTAGACATCAGGGTCATTGTCTTAGCAATGCCAGTATCTCAGTGACTGTCTGTCTTAGCAATGCCAGTATCTCAGTGACTGTCTGTCTTAGCAATGCCAGTATCTCAGTGACTGTCTGTCTTAGCAATGCCAGTATCTCAGTGACTGTCTGTCTTAGCAATGCCAGTATCTCAGTGACTGTCTGTCTTAGCAATGCTAGTATCTCAGTGACTGTCTGTCTTAGCAATGCCAGTATCTCAGTGACTGTCTGTCTTAGCAAAGCCAGTATCTCAGTTACTGTCTGTCTTAGCAAAGCCAGTATCTCAGTGACTGTCTGTCTTAGCAATGCCAGTATCTCAGTGGCTGTCTGTCTTCCTGTCCCCCCCACTTTGGTATGTCTTCAATAATCTGAGTTCCTCAAAAGCAAATAATGTTCATTTCCTAAAGATTTGGTATTATCAGTTATTTGGACATTTTTCTTTTGATTTTGGTATCAACAGAGGTGACTGATACTGTAAATTATTGATCAACGAGGTGACTGATACTGTAAATTATTGATCAGTGTGTGGGGCTCACCACACTCGGTAAAAACAGGGTGAGACAACTTCTCTTTCAATTGACTTATGAGCAAGATGAGGGAAAATTTGGGAGAATCTGAAAATCTTGATTATAATTGTAACATTTCGTTCACTTCTTGTATATGTCTCTCTACCTTTAACAAGATAAACGTGCTGCACAATGATTTTATGCAATCAACAAGTTTGGAATAAATATTGAATATCAAACCCTGTAAAGGTCAAATTTCAGGAACATGGGAGCTCCTTATTTGTGACTATTGAAGAAAAAGTATGATTATTGCTGAAAAAAATACAGATGTCCATAAACTGACAGGAACAGGGTGACTTCATCGAAACCAAGGCAAAAAAGTCACCTACGTCGCCTCATTTGGTGAGCCCTGGTGTGATGTCAAACACGTTATGAGGTTACCAATCTAAACAATAACATAAGTTTGACAGACATTATTTCTAGTATCACACAGATATTATTTCTAGTATCACACATACATTATTTCTAGTATCACACAGACATTATTTCTAGTAGTACACAGACATTATTTCTAGTATCACACAGACATTATTTCTAGTATCACACAGACATTATTTCTAGTATCACACAGACATTATTTCTAGTATTACACAGACATTATTTCTAGTATCACACAGACATTATTTCTAGTATCACACAGACATTATTTCTAGTATCACACAGACATTATTTCTAGTAGTACACAGACATTATTTCTAGTATCACACAGACATTATTTCTAGTATCACACAGACATTATTTCTAGTATCACACAGACATTATTTCTAGTATCACACAGACATTATTTCTAGTATCACACAGACATTATTTCTAGCATCACACAGACATTATTTCTAGTATTACACAGACATTATTTCTAGTATCACACAGACATTATTTCTAGTATCACACAGACATTATTTCTAGTATCACACAGACATTATTTCTAGTAGTACACAGACATTATTTCTAGTATCACACAGACATTATTTCTAGTATCACACAGACATTATTTCTAGTATCACACAGACATTATTTCTAGTAGTACACAGACATTATTTCTAGTATCACACAGACATTATTTCTAGTATCACACAGACATTATTTCTAGTATCACACAGACATTATTTCTAGTATCACACAGACATTATTTCTAGTATCACACAGACATTATTTCTAGCATCACACAGACATTATTTCTAGTATTACACAGACATTATTTCTAGTATCACACAGACATTATTTCTAGTATCACACAGACATTATTTCTAGTATCACACAGACATTATTTCTAGTAGTACACAGACATTATTTCTAGTATCACACAGACATTATTTCTAGTATCACACAGACATTATTTCTAGTATCACACAGACATTATTTCTAGTATCACACAGACATTATTTCTAGTATTACACAGACATTATTTCTAGTATCACACAGACATTATTTCTAGTATCACACAGACATTATTTCTAGTATTACACAGACATTATTTCTAGTATCACACAGACATTATTTCTAGTATCACAGACATTATTTCTAGTATCACACACTGTCATTTTAGATTCCATGGTATAGAAATTTCTGTCTCCTGGAGTCAACTGTTAAATCTGCCCTTATTCTTTATTTATTGCCAGTGTTTTCCAGTCAGTAAAGAAAGGATATAATCATATACACATGTTCTAAGCTTTTCTACTGACAATAAGCACAATCACTTTTCTGTTATTTGTTTTACCGGGAGGCAGGAGGGGTGGATAGAGGCAGGAGGGGTGGATGGATGCAGGAGGTGTGGATAGAGACAGGAGGGGTGGATAGAGGCAGGAAGGGTGGATAGAGACAGGAGGGGTGGATAGAGGCAGGAGGGGTGGATAGAGGCAGGAGGGGTAGATAGAGACTGGAGGGTGGATAGAGACAGGAGGGGTGGATAGAGACAGGAGGGGTGGATAGAGACAGGAGGATGGATAGAGACAGGAGGGGTGGATAGAGACAGGATGGGTGGATAGAGACAGGAGGGGTGGATAGAGACAGGAGGGTGGATAGAGACAGGAGGGGTGGATAGACAGGAGGGTGGATAGACAGGAGGGGTGGATAGAGACAGGAGAGGTGGATAGAGACAGGAGAGGTGGATAGAGACAGGAGAGGTGGATAGAGACAGGAGAGGTGGATAGAGACAGGAGGGTGAATAGAGACAGGAGAGGTGGATAGAGACAGGAGGGTGGATAGAGACAGGAGAGGTGGATAGAGACAGGAGGGTGGATAGAGACAGGAGAGGTGGATAGAGACAGGAGGGTGGATAGAGACAGGAGAGGTGGATAGAGACAGGAGAGGTGGATAGAGACAGGAGGGGTGGATAGAGACAGGAGGGGTGGATAGAAACAGGAGGGTGGATAGAGACAGGAGGGGTGGATAGTAAACATAAAATAATAAAGCAACTGTGAAGAATAAGTAGACATTTTAATTACCTTTTAAAGATTAACATTGAACTTGTTACATGATAATATACCTAAATATTATTTGGTTAAATAGACCATAAATAAGTTACATTGTATATACCTGATCTGTTATCTTATCTTATACATATTTTAAAGCCACTAAAAAGCTCTTATTTTATTTTATTATTCATAATACATGAAAAGGTCAAAGGTCATTAAGGTCAAGGATGAGAAAATAAATTTCTTTTATTCTATAACTCCTGTTAAAAGAAGATACTAAGATGTATAGAGCTTCAGTTAGTATAAACATTTAAGTCTTTTCTTGATGATTGTATCCACCCCTCCTGTCTCTCACGATTAAAGTTTATAGAGCTTCAGTTAGTATAAACATTTAAGTCTTTTCTTGATGATTGTATCCACCCCTCCTGTCTCTATCCACCCTCCTGTCTCTCACGATTAAAGTTTATAGAGCTTCAGTTAGTATAAACATTTAAGTCTTTTCTTGATGATTGTATCCACCCCTCCTGTCTCTATCCACCCTCCTGTCTCTCATGATTAAAGTTTATAGAGCTTCAGTTAGTATAAACATTTAAGTCTTTTCTTGATGATTGAATTATTAACAGTAAGAATATATAGAACAAAAACATTGCTTGATTTTGAAAAAAAAAGTATGACACCAGGATATAGTTCAACAGTTCACTTAATTCCCCCAAATGTTAACTTTTTTGATTGAATAGTTTTATTATGTTATGTATGATGGTCAATATAATTTATAAGTTATATAACAATGAACTATGACCTGAGGGAGAATGTTCTTAGTGTTAAATATAGGATTATAGATTTATAAGTCATAATATATCTTTATTTCTCTACAAACCATATACATATATGATGTGTTTTATAAGGCCATTAAGATATTATTGAATGATTGAACTCATGAATATAAAAAAAACCAAACAAGATACTCTATGAATGGTATGGATCCTGGATTTTCAGAGGAAGTTTATTAGCATATAAATTATTTGAATGGTACTGTTTGTTTAGGAATAGTATGGTACCAACCTTATATTATTTTTTCTCCATAATGAAAAATTGCTTGTTATTTTTCCTGCTAAAATTGTCTCAATATAACTTAGACACTACATTCAAAACAACAACAGAGTTATCTCCTCTTGTACATGATAATTGTGTTAATTCAGAGTTATCTCCTCTTGTACACGATAATTGTGTTAATTCAGAGTTATCTCCTCTTGTACATGATAATTGTGTTAATTCACAGTTATCTCCTCTTGTACATGATAATTGTGTTAATTCACAGTTATCTCCTCTTGTACATGCTAATTGTGTTAATTCACAGTTATCTCCTCTTGTACATCATAATTGTGTTAATTCAGAGTTATCTCCTCTTGTACATGATAATTGTGTTAATTCAGAGTTATCTCCTCTTGTACATGCTAATTGTGTTAATTCACAGTTATATCCTCTTGTACATGATCATTGTGTTAATTCAGAGTTATCTCCTCTTGTACATGATAATTGTGTTAATTCAGAGTTATCTCCTCTTGTACATGATAATTGTGTTAATTCACAGTTATCTCCTCTTGTACATGCTAATTGTGTTAATTCACAGTTATCTCCTCTTGTACATGATAATTGTGTTAATTCACAGTTATCTCCTCTTGTACATGCTAATTGTGTTAATTCAGAGTTATCTCCTCTTGTACATGATAATTGTGTTAATTCAGAGTTATCTCCTCTTGTACATGATCATTGTGTTAATTCAGAGTTATCTCCTCTTGTACATGATAATTGTGTTAATTCAGAGTTATCTCCTCTTGTACATGCTAATTGTGTTAATTCACAGTTATCTCCTCTTGTACATGCTCATTGTGTTAATTCACAGTTATCTCCTCTTGTACATGATAATTGTGTTATTTCAGAGTTATCTCCTCTTGTACATGATAATTGCGTTAATTCAGAGTTATCTCCCCTCATGCATGTTAAGGGGCCGTCATGCCATGATGGTTGTGATCGTATGGTAGTTAAATTTATTAGTGCCTATCACGATTAAAGTTGTGAGTTCGAACCCTGCTCAGGTGAGGTGAACTCTCTACAATATTATAATAATAATATGATAAAGTTTGTCAGTGACTTGCGACAGGTCAGTAGTTTTCTCTGGGTCCTCCGGTTTCTTCCTCTAATATAACTGACTGCCACGATATAACTGAAATATTGTTGAAAGTGTCGTTAAGCACCATAAACCAAACCATACATGTTAATTGAGTTTATTTAGAGTTATCTCCCCTCTTACATGATACTTGGTTTATTCAGAGTTATCTCCCCTCCTACAAGATAATAGGGTTGTTTCGAATCATGTCAATTCCGACCACGTTCCGTCTTTTTCGTGTCTTGACGTCTGAAATATTCGGCAGACAACTTCCAGTGTTTATGCTATTACTGTGACAACGTCAGCATATCAGTCGTAGATGCGGTAAATTATAAGTAATTGTAATATGGAGACGCCAAGGAAACGGCTGAATAAATACCGGTGTTTGGTACCTCATTATCTGTCTGATATCAGAAATATATACATAAAGGCAGATCGTTTTCCTTTCATGATGCCGACAGCTGCAAATAAAGAAAGAAAACAAATTTAATTTTAAAGAAGTAATTGTCTCTGCATTGAAGTCTTTGATACAAATAAAGTGATTTAATTTATATCTGTCTTTTACAGAAAATGCTAAGATTTTTTTAAGTTGAGGATCGAACGTTAAAACGGCACATATCAATTGGAGTTTTTGTTGTGTACATTGACATCGGAAGTCCAGTGTCTAACATTCCATCGAAATCACGTGATCTGGCAGACGAAAATAACAAAATTTTGACGGAATGGAAATGATTAACAAGACAAGGTTAGCAATGGACTATATTGACAAAAATTGACTGTTTCTACTAAACGAAATGAAAGTTAACTTGACTGAAACATTCTTCAGTCGGTCATCTACAAGCCTTGTTGATTGGAAATCCAAGATGGTTGACATTGCAAGACATTGTTAGACAGACATGTATGACCTCTGTTAGTAAAAATATAAGATTCTTAGATATGACATACCTGTCTGAACCGAACCCGGAATAAACTGCTTAAGTAAAAAAAAAGATGCAAATTTAATGTTTTATTTTAATTTGGATTTAAAAACTAATTTTATACAGTAAACCTGTATTAAGAGGTCACCTTAGTACAGTCAAACCTGTATTAAGAGGTCACCTTTCAGTCTTCACGCTTAACTTTTTACCTTACAAGCCCACCAGGCCTGTAAGTTCAAATATTTACAGGCCCACCATCAATTCTACAGGCCCGAATTTGAAAACTACATTAATGACCATAAAATAATTAAACCACCAAAACTCAAAACATGATGATGTACCAAATATTATGTGGACATGTCAATTATGCATTAGGTTAAGACCAGAATGCAAGTAAAAATAAACAAAAGGACACTTTATGTTGGATTCATGTTTATATTAATCTCCTGAAAATTCTAAAATCATATTGTCAATAGCATCCTCAGTATATTCCATATCATCACTGTCCACCTCCTCCTCCTCATCATCATCACAACCAATATTGTTATCAGACTCTTATAACAAAAACTTGTGATGTCATCATTGCGTGAGACATATAATTTGGTGATAATTTTTAATATGTACCCCCCTTTTTTTTTAAATATCACTGCGTTGGATTAATACCACACAAAATGCAAAAAGTCGTATTTCAGCAGAAGAAATATGTACAGTACATGTGTATATGCCAATCTGCTCAACGGTCCAACTATATATAGAAAGCTAGAGAATGCTAATACAGCACGAACGTATATTGACAATCGCTACCGGATGTTTCATCCCATAACCAAAACGGACCATAACCAAAACGGACCATTACCAAAACGGATCATAACAAAAACGGACTATTGAAATAAAAAATGTAAATTTCTTGAATAAATATGATATTTTATGTATTATTTCTATGATTTTATATGTATTTAAATATTTGTATTAATTTGTTTAGTGTGTTTTAATTATAAACATATGTTCGTTTGCACATAAAGAGGGAGAGGCGTTAATTATCGAAAATAACAAATCAAGGAAATTAAAATAATTTAAGTCGAAGCTTGAAACTGCGCTTTGGTTTGTAGAGTCATATGGCCTTGTACCCCAGTACTTAAAATTAGAAAGTACTGATGGGCAGACTGTTAAAGTCGATTTCAATCCGTCGTCCAGCAAATCTTCATACCAAGATTTGCCTGAATAAGAAGAAAGACAAAAAATTAAAGATTTGTTATTTATTTTGGAAAAAATTAATGTTAGCGCTAAAAGGGAACTGACAGTATTTTTTGATGGGCTACCACGAACATATCTGGTTTCATCAATGCCAGGAAGATATTAACAGTTTATATCATTTTGAAAGAATTTCGGGAAATATCCCTGATGCATATGTTACATCACATTTTCATAAATTATATAAAGTTTCCCCTTTTGCACCCAAATTAAACTTTTAACTTCTATCAGTTCCATTCTCTTAAATCAACCTCCAATGGACAAATGATGGATCAAAAGTTTGTGTATGTAGTGCATTGAAAATGCATTCTGTTATGTGCATAAGTTATTGTTTGCATGATTGACAGACAATATTCATTATATCGTTTTCTAGCTTCTGAACTGTCGATCGAGAAAAAAAAAATATTGTAGACAGGCAGCAAATAGTCAGTCAATGGGGTTTGCAATTAATATTTCGCATGCACAATAGCGATCCCACACCACAAGGTGTGGAAAATAGAAATATTCTTCTGTGGCTTAGAATGCGTATTAACTGCATTACATGTAAACTGTATGATTCTGTTTGATAAAGTCCTTTAACTAGAACAGGAAAAAAATGTACACTTGAGTAAAATAGTGTTGTAATAAAAGATCGTGAACGTGATATACAAGTATGAAAGAATGTCAAGGTATATTTTAAATGAGGTTGAAACAAGACACCATTTGATATTAATTCGGTTATATTTCATTTTGACGATTTTGATTACGGAAGATGATCACAACCATATTGTTTTTGATTGGATTAAAATTATTGCTGTATAATAATGTATAATAACCTATTATTATTAGAATCCTAACATCACTGCGAATTTGGCATAAATAAAATAACAAATGACTTCCTCTAGGAAAACGCCGACTTTATGTGAAAGGGACACCAGACAGCTATGATGAACAATTTTAATACATCCCTTAGCACGGGATGTAAAGGACACACTCCTTACACGTAAAAGACAACTTACAGCAGATTCTGATAGCAACAGTTTATTAGGAGTGTTGTTGTTTTATCCACATCTGAGGTGGGGCCGATTTTGGCCCTTATAGCTCCCAGTCCTTTGCAAAAAAAAACCATTGCAAGCACCTTTTTAAGCAAATCATACAATTAATTGTTACACACTTAATTTGATTTTTATTTGATTAAAAGTTAATTAATTTTAAAGAATTTGGTTTTAATTTACAAAGATTATTAAACCCTCTAGGCTTTAATCTTAGTTTCCCCCAAAGAATATGGGCTTGGGTTGATAAAAAGAAAAAAATAGTAATTAAGATATAATTAACCGATTGCAGTACATGGAATTTTGATAAGTAAATTCCATCACAAAAACGAGTAAATTTCTTTGATCTTTGGTTCATAGACAATAAAAGAACATGGGGTTTGTTTTCATTCATTATTATTCTCACAATGGGGACAGACCACTGTGCAGATTGCTCCAGAAAAGTAAATTCAAGACAACACACACTTACACAATCACCTGATAATCAAATCATTTAATCTAATTAAAAGTGATTTGGGTGTCATAAACCAATTAAAACACCAATAATTACTTGGCTTCACTAAGTTACCTGTACTAATTTGATTTATTCATAAATCTAGAAAGTAATTATCACAAATAAGATAAGTTTAAAAAAAAAACAATCAATGCACAATAAATAAAAAAAAACTAAATAAAGATTCTTGCAATACATATTTTTTTCTGGTAGTCTGTTTTGGTTATGGTCCATTTTAGTGTAGTCCGTTTTGGTAATGGTCCGTTTTGGTTATGGGATGAAACATCATGTAGTGTTGATACTGACAGTCATAAACTGAAGCAACTTAAAGTAAAGATTGTAATTATTATTTGTCAGACCTCAAATCAGAGTGCAACAATGGAACAAAACTACTGTAGTTCAAAGTCTATTTTCTAACTGCAGAGGTATTAACCCTTAACGTAGACACAGGTCTGTCAGCAACAGTTCTATAAATAGATCGCAATTAATAAAAAAAAATACCGATCGGATTTGGAAGCGGATCGAAAATAATCTGAAATGTCTCCGTGCATTTCAACAAATTTTGAATGACCAACCTTCTCAAATATGAACATATTATATATGAGAACTCAGACTTTATGTCACAGGATTGAGAAAAAAATTAATCAAAAGTTTGTTTGGTTAAAAGTAGCTTCGATCAACATTTCCCGTAGCACAGTGTCTGATTGCGCCCCATTTCTCGTGGTGCCATTTTTATTTGATATTGAACGAGATTAAAGTTTCTTTAAACCGAAATGGATTACTTTTCAAGAAAGTCACTTTCAAAATACTTAATGAATAACATAGAATTCAATAAACACGATGTCGATATTTTCATAAATGGCACGTGGCAAAAATACGCGGGCAACATAGGGCGACTCTTCAAAATTACAAGGCTACTTGAACTTCGCTTTTAACCAACGAGAAATCAAAGTCAACCTTCACAACGCAACTACTTCGCCCTCTAACTGCTTCTCGTCCTTTTTTAAAACCTACATGATAGTAATTTCCTAAAAATATCAACCAATCAAATTGCAAAAAACAGACACACCTAAATCTATTTTGAATATCGGAAATTCTTACAAGGACTTGTTTGCCTACCCATTTTTTGCATTGACTCGGCAGCAACTGAAAACGGAGAACAATGAACTAAATATCTACACACAATATCTTATGAAATCAACTTTTGAAACTATATGACTTTTTTTTCACAGGCCCGTCGGACTTGTAGAACTACTCATTTTATACGCCCGTGTACAATTTTACATGCCACGGGCTTCGGACTACCGCCTTATTTCGAAGACTGACCTTTGT
The DNA here is from genome assembly GCA_963383655.1 of Bathymodiolus septemdierum. NCBI lineage: Eukaryota > Metazoa > Mollusca > Bivalvia > Mytilida > Modiolidae > Bathymodiolus > Bathymodiolus septemdierum. The sequence goes on along the minus strand of OY726527.1, from coordinate 62,655,172 downwards.
ACAGTCAAACCTGTATTAAGAGGTCACCTTTGTAGTCAAACCTGTATTAAGAGGTCACCTTTGTACAGTCAAACCTGTATTAAGAGGTCACCTTTATACAGTCAAACCTGTATTAAAAGGTCACCTTTGTACCGTCAAACCTGTATTAAGAGGTCACCTTTGTACAGTCAAACCTGTATTAAGAGGTCACCTTTGTACAGTCAAACCTGTATTAAGAGATCACCTTTATACAGTCAAACTTGTATTAAGAGGTCACCTTTGTACAGTCAAACCTGTATTAAGAGGTCACCTTTGTACAGTCAAACCTGTATTAAGAGGTCACCTTTGTAGTCAAACCTGTATTAAGAGGTCACCTTTGTACAGTCAAACCTGTATTATGAGGTCACCTTTGAACAGTCAAACCTGTATTAAGAGGTCACCTTTATACAGTCAAACCTGTATTAAGAGGTCACCTTTGTACAGTCAAACCTGTATTAAGAGGTCACATTTGAAGTAAAACCTGTATTAAGAGGTCACCTTTGTACAGTCAAACCTGTATTAAGAGGTCACCTTTGAACAGTCAAACCTGTATTAAGAGGTCACATTTGGCACAACAAAAAAGTGTTTTTTGAAGACAGGTGGCTGCTTAATAAAGGTGACTGCTTTGGGATGTTTAACTATACATGTATGGCAAAATACCATTAGAAGAAACGTAAACCAGTTAAATATTACACAATTTGATTTTTATCTTTTTGCATTTTATTTTTGTGCTTTTCTAATATTAAATCAATACATGTAATTTATGAATCATAATTCACTTTTATTTATATCATATTTTATGATTTATTTTACCTATAATTGATCTGTTTAATCAATGTATTGATGATTTTTCCACACTACAGACACATGTTGTCAGACATTTATATATTAACCTCATGTATCATAATGATGATGATGATGACTTCTGGCTATTGAAATAACAGTGAAGTGAAATTATTTAGTAATATATGACTCCTATTTTTTGTTCGTCAGGTTACGAGGTCAAAATACATGTACTTATATTTGTTTATATAACATTTAGGGAAGTATGGTCTTCTAGAGGAAATTGAAGCTGGACAGTTTTTTGGGTAGGGTAAATATTTTTGTTTTGTTTTCATTTTTAATTATAACTCTGCAGAATCATGGCTGAAGCCATCCATAGAATATATCTCATGCATGATACTCTATGGGGAGGTTTTTTTTTACAACAGTGTTTTGTGAAGAATGTTCTCTGAGACATGCACTTGTAATTATATTCAAGAACAACGGGGGGTTGTGATGTTTTCATTTTAATATTAATTTCAACTGTAATGTAAATACTGTGACATAAATATTACATAATGGTTAGAGACACAGAAGAATTTTAATATGAAAATTATAGATCTTATTAACTGTACAGTCAAACCTGCACATGCAGTCACCTCTATTAAACAGTCACCTCTATTAAGCAGTCACCTCTATTAAACAGTCACCTCTATTAAACAGTCACCTCTATTAAACAGTCACCTGTATTAAACAGTCATCTGTATTAAACAGTCATCTCTATTAAGCAGTCACCTCTATTAGACAGTCACCTCTATTAAGCAGTCATCTGTATTAAGCAGTCACCTCTATTAGACAGTCACCTCTATTAAGCAGTCACCTGTATTAAGCAGTCACCTCTATTAAGCAGACACCTGTATTAAGCAGTCACCTGTATTAAACAGTCACCTCTATTTAGCAGTCATCTCTATTAAGCAATCGCCTGTATTAAGCAGTCACTTACTTGTATTAAGCAGTCACCTCTATTAAGCAGTCACCTGTATTATTTCTTTGTCCCAAGCGTGACCTTTTAATACAGGTTTGACTGTATATTCAAGAACACCGCGGGTTGTGACGTTGTAAACTCCCAAGTGAAACAAACTTCTTGGGATGTTTTCATTTTAATATCATTAATTTAAATACTGTGACATATAAATATTACATAACAGTTAGAAACGCAAAAGAATTTAAAAAATAAGAATTATAGATCTTATTCACTGTATTTATATATAATTCTATGCTCAGTAAACAGCGATCTTTATTTGAATAGAGAGTAAATTTCTTGACTTGAACTAAATTTGTATTTGCCTGTAAATCGTAAACAAGGTTTATTATTAATAGAGAGTGCTGGCTTTTATTATGTTTATATATTGAATCAAGTTACTTGTAGAAAATGTTTTAAAATAGAAATATGTTGTAATTTAATTTTGTGAATGTTTTAGTAAATGTGACTGTCTTTAAGAATTGGGGGGTTCTCCATGGGTATGATCGTGTGGTAGCTGGATTTACATCTGAAGAATTGAGGGGTTCTCCATGGGTATGATTGTGTGGTAGCTGGATTTACATCTGATATGACTGGACGATTGGTCCAGTATAAAGGTGTTCTTTACTAGACCAAAGCTTATTTAACTGGTCTAATAAATAGCCACCATTCAGAATGTATTAATTTCTGATATGACTGAACGATTGATCCAGTATAAAGGTGCTCTTTACTAGACCAAAGCTTATTTAACTGGTCTAATAAATAGCCACCATTCAGAATGTATTAATTTCTGATATGACTGGACGATTGGTTGAATAAATAAGTACACTTAACCTGACTGGACCAGTTTTTACTGGGCTTGGCCCAATGTCTGATGGACCTTCCAAATGACTGGGTACTGTTTCCTCCAATATATAAATAAAATATTTTAGCAGTAAAACATTTAATGTCAAAAACCTCATCTGTGGTGTAATGGTTAGTGTGCTCGCCTCAAGTGTGGTAGATCGTCCCAGGTCGGGTCACTGAATATGATTTCAGCAACAAAAAAAAATCATTTGAAAGTATTCGCTGAAACCAATAGACAAAGCCTTCAAACTTTTTATTCAATCTGGCATGCCTTCTAAATGCCCCATCCCATTTCTAAGTTCCATCCAGGCCTGTGAAATATGTTTGTGATTTGACTACTACAGACCCAGGACTTTAAATTCATTCTGGCCTCAAAAATAACATTAGATGACAATTAAAATCTGTAATCATAATTAATACATATGAATCTTTATGTCTAATTAGTCACTTTATCATGAAAACTACTAAATTCTATGAATATCTTTATCTTTTCAGATTTTTACAGTGTATTTATAAGACATGAAAACTACTAAATTCTATGAATATCTTTATCTTTTCAGATTTTTACAGTGTATTTATAAGACATGAAAACTACTAAATTCTATGAATATCTTTATCTTTTCAGATTTTTACAGTGTATTTGTAAGACATGAAGGCTGATAAATTCTGTGAATATCTTTATCTTTTCAGATTTTTACAGTGTATTTGTAAGACATGAAAACTACTAAATTCTATGAATATCTTTATCTTTTCAGATTTTTACAGTGTATTTATAAGACATGAAAACTACTAAATTCTATGAATATCTTTATCTTTTCAGATTTTTACAGTGTATTTATAAGACATGAAGGCTGATAAATTCTATGAATATCTTTATCTTTTCAGATTTTTACAGTGTATTTGTAAGACATGAAGAAAGAAAACACAGAAACAAATAGAACTCCATAATATTGGATCAGAGGTCTGTTATAATTGTATGTAGTATTTATGCCTCTGTCTGTAGGAAAAATTTGAAATTATAGACACAAAACAGTGGCCATCTGGTTGATATTGTGTTTTTATGACAGATGATTTCAGCCAGTGTTTTTTTCTCTCCAAATTCTGACTGAATGATGCACGTGCATTAAAATAGACAACAAGTAAAGAAAAGCAGAATCATGCATGCATACATTTTCATTTTCATTGTATAAGTACACCTGACATTTTTGAACTTTTTGACACCTGACATTTTGAACTTTTTGAAAGATTAAAATCTAGTATCAATCTTTTCACTCTCGTCGTTTCACTTTCATTTTTGTACTTCCGTGGTTCACTTCCCCGTTTTCAAAAACTGAGATAACTAAGCTAGTCAAAATCAAAATTATTACATACATGTATCTCTCTGGGTTTTCCTTTCTGTGACGGTCAGAACACTGAAAGATCTCGACTATCACGATCAACAATGTATTAAATATAAACCAGGATGTAACTCCAACATCTACGACAAGGTCAATCTCAGATCTTACATTTTGTATTTTAGATAAAAAATTGAATTTCATTATTCTATTTTTTTTGTTGATGATGATTGAACTGACCAAAAAATTGTTTGAAATGGTCATTTTGGCCGGCGACCAGTTCTTATTGAAAACAGTGTATACATGATTTGAAACTTGAAGCCATGCAATATCACATTTAGATCGTTGATTATTGCACGGCTCTTTGAGAAAAATAAAAATGCATCCCAGATTTAAAGTGTACAATAATTCTTAGCTGTTACTTACATTCTGGTATATGAACTATAAAAAGATCAAAGGAAAGGAATGCAATAACTACATTTAAAGCAGAGATGAAAGTTTTCCTCTAATCAGCCAATTTCTTCTTGCTTTAGCAAAATATTTTGAAATAAAATGTGTCAGACTTGGTCCAAACAGCTAGAAAATGAAAGATTATACATTTGTATGTGCACTTTATAGCACTGTATATGTGCACTGTATATAGCAGGATATATGGGCACTTTAGAGCACTGTATATAGCAGTATATATGGGCACTTTAGAGCCGTTTTCATCTTTTTTCATCAGTGAGCACTTTCATCTCTGTGAAAGGATTTACATATTGTTATGTCAGGGACATCTGAAAATTAAAAGAATGTGATTGGTTGAGAAAGTTGTAAAAAATTAAACACTGACCAATGAAGCTAATATGATTGAAAATTAGGTGTACCCCAGTTTCTACCAGTAAATATATCTATGTCAAGTACATGTATACTACCTATAGGCTACAAAATCAAGAAATCCTGAATAGACAAGCTTTTGTGCTAAATTTCCTTCATTTGTACTTCAAATTCATAAATTTCTCAACTCTGAAAAATTCTCAACAAAAATCCAACATCAGTCTTACTTGTCATAAAATTGTCTGAATATTACTCTACCAATATGTGACATTCTTTATATTGTAGATTTAACATTACATTTTCTCATTTCACTTAGGGGGATAATAAAATAGTATTGTTTGTTCGTTCACAAGATTGGTTTTCCATTAATTTGTTCAAACACGTTGAATCATGACCTGGTTACTTCAGTCTAAGACTCGGAAGCAAGGAAGGAAAATATTTGTCTACTTTGAATAATGTTATTAAGGGGAGATAATTTTATGGATTTGAGAAGGGAGATAACTTAGGTTAGCTTATGTATTTACCATATATCAACAAGTTAATATAAATATACTGTCGTTGATTTGTTTTACAAAAATGGATTTCTGTGATTAATATCACATCAAAGGCTGAACATATCAACTATAGTATGTTTATCAAAGATTTGTCAAAGTGACATCAGTGACGTCAATATAATGTTATCTTAGAAATCAAAGATGATATGTGTGACATCAATATAATGTCATCTTAGAAATCAACAATGATACGTGTGACATCAATATAATGTCATCTTAGAAATCAACAATGATACGTGTGACATCAATATAATGTCATCTTAGAAATCAAAGATGATATGTGTGACATCAATATAATGTCATCTTAGAAATCAACAATGATATGTGTGACATCAATATAATGCCATCTTAGAAATCAACAATGATATGTGTGACATCAATATAATGTCATCTTAGAAATCAACAATGATATGTGTGACATCAATATAATGTCATCTTAGAAATCAAAGATGATATGTGTGACATCAATATAATGTCATCTTAGAAATCAACAATGATATGTTTGTATCACTCTTGTTGCTTGGTTAGATATTATCATGTGTAAAAATCAAATGGAAAATTTACAAATGGTTGATAATTAATGTTATGCGACGTTAATTTATATATTTCATTCATTTCTATAGGATTGCCACTTTTCTACCTCTTTATTGAAGAGTTCAAAGAATACACTTTCATTATGGAGGTAAAAAGCATGATGAATTTGTTATCATGCTTTTTGTAATTTTCATGTTTAAATATTTTCTGTTGCTTTTGGTGTTTTTCATGCATATCTGCATGTCATTTGTTGTTATTGCATCAAATATATATATATATATATATATATATATATAATTGCCATGGTTACCAGTCATTTAGTCGGTAGACTAACGGTTAAGGCGATCACCTTATATACCATATCATTTCAGCAATGAGTTATAGCTTAAAATAAATGCCGATTGAACTATAAAAAAATTATATGGACAAAATTTCAGTAGCAAGTCTCATGGATCACCAGAACAACTGTTGAATGATAGTCATAATTGTACTGAATTTTGACATGAAATTAAAAATTTAAACTTCATAATACTTTTCAAGATAAAAATTTTTGGAAAACTTTAAATAAAAATGAGCATGAATTTGTTGTTTATTTTTGCAAATTTACAAATGTGTGTGAAATTCACATTGTTGCATCATGAAATTCATATAAAGGAAATTTTGATTGTGTTTAGTTAAAAACATTTATTAGCAGCTTCCGAAAATATTACATTTTTTTTTCCATTATTTGCTTTTTTTTTGTCCTTTTTCTTATAACAATTGTACAATGTTGTATTGTCTGATCTTATTACTTATTACTAATTTGGGTGTCAACAAAGTCAAGGAATGTATTCATACTAACCAAAGTAGAGAATTTGTCGGTATCCCTTTTAATAAAAGCATGAATTGTCATTTTGTTTCCCTTTTCATCAAAATATAAAGTAAAACTTAACTACATACAGATTATCACATATCAGAGCCCTCATCAGCCCTAGGTCCTGATAAATCAGCCAGACATCCGGTAGGCTTGTGGGCTGATATCAGAACCTATGGATGACGACGGATCTGATATAAAAAAAAGGCCGTGATATGATATCTTTTTATCTTTACATTGTACTTGGCACAAGAAAACATTTCTAGAAACTGACAAATTACAATGTGATACCAGTTATGCAAAATGCCGGAAAGAGGTGTGATATATTCTGGAACTATGTGATATATTTATTATATGATAAAATACAATATAACCCCCCTTTTTTTGCTTACAGTTTAAAATACAATATAACCCCCCTTTTTTTGCTTACAGTTTAAAATACATTATAATCCCCCCTTTTTTCACCTACAATACAAAAACACAATATAACCCCCCCCCCCCTCCTTTTTTCCCTACAGTATAAATATCATAATATGATTTATAGACATACATGAATGGAATTAATGTCTTTTTCATAAATGGCAATGGAGAATGGATTTAAATTCTCCAGCTCAAAAACTCTAGGAATGCACTTTTGTAATAAAAGAGGACTCCATCCAGACCCGGAGTTAAAGTTATATAATTCCCCTATTAAGATAGTTTCAGAAACAAAATTTTTAGGTCTTCTTTTTGATAGTAAACTTACCTTTCTACCCCATATTAAAATGCTTAAAAATAAGAGCCTTAAAGCTCTTAATATTTTAAAATTTGTGTCCAGTACCGACTGGGGTGCGGATAGCACGGTTTTATTAAATTTATATAGATCGTTGATTCGATCCATATTGGATTACGGATGTATCGTTTACGGTTCAGCCCGTCCATCGTATATCAGGTTGCTAGATACAGTCCATCATCAAGGATTACGACTCTCACTTGGAGCGTTCAGAACGTCTCCAGTTGAGAGTTTGTATGTTGAAGCAAACGAGCCTTCCCTTGAAAACAGATGTATCAAGCTTGGTATGCAGTATGCAACCAAATTGAAGGCTTATCCTTCAAATCCTGCACATGACTGTGTTTTTAATCCTCTATATGAAAATGTTTATGATAAACAACCCAATACAATTCAACCTTTTGGACTCCGAGTAATTACACATTTTGAAAATTCTGATATAAATTTGGATAACATAGCACCTATTGTAATTCCTGAAAACCCTCCATGGTTAAATCCAAAACCTCCTTTTATCTTTGAACTTACACAACACAAAAAATCAGAAACAAACCCTTTACTAATTCAGCAACATTTTGCTGAAATTAGATCGGTAACATCTGAATACTCTGCAATATATACTGATGGTTCAAAGGATGGTGATAGAGTAGCGTCGGCAGCTGTTTTTGGACAGCAGGTCTACTCTGCTCGAATACCGTCTGCCAGTTCGATCTTCAGTGCAGAAGCTAATGCAATACTTCTTGCCTTGAAGTTCGTTGCCTCTTCTGAAAAGAGTAAATTCATGATCTGTTCCGATTCTCTTTCTTGTCTGTTGGCAATTGAGAGTTGTAAAACTCAAAACTCTTTTATTTTAAAAATTGTTGAAATTTATAAAAGCCTTGTTGCTATTGGTAAACATGTAATTTTCACATGGATCCCTAGTCATATAGGTATTCATGGGAACACAGTTGTTGACCGGGAAGCCAAGAACGCATTGGATGATCCTGTATCCAATTGTTCTATTCCTTATACAGATATTAAACCTTTTATAGTGAAATATATTTTAAAAAGTTGGCAAGATAGCTGGGACCAGCAAATTCATAACAAATTACACAAAATGCATTCCCTAGTTGGCAAGACTCCTTGTTCTTACTGTCAAAATCGGAAGGAACAGGTAGTCTTGACCAGATGTCGTATAGGTCATAGTAGACTTACTCATAGCTATTTGTTAAATAATGAGGAACGACCGGAATGTATTCCGTGTAATTCTAATTTTTCATTAAAACATGTCTTGATTGATTGTGTGGATGTTGCCGATGTTCGGCAGACATTCTACAATGCCAACAGTTTATCTAATTTATTTACAAATCTCGCAGGCGACACAATTTTGCAGTTTTTAAAGGAAATTGATTTGTATACAAAAATATAGTTATATAACATGTTCTAGATGTATGGTTTTTATCTTTTTAATGTTTCTTTTATTTGTACAACCCCCCTCATAGAGGGTGTGCCGGGGGTAGAATAGGCACCAGGTTTCTCCACCCTAGAGGCACTAGTCATCTAAAAGGGGTCAACCCTGCGGGAACTCCGGGGTATAGAAATGGGACCGAGAGCTTCTTCGGCTTGAAGGGGCGTCCGTCGGTTGTGCGGGATGTAGAAATTCACAACCAACCCGTCCTGTGGATGAGACGTAAATAAAACCGAGGTCCCGTGTTGAGAGATTGACACCCTCTCCGCACGTTAAAGAACCCAGTGTAACAGCTCATTATGAGCATGCTCATGATGAGTGGTCCATAAGAGACCTGTTGCACTGGCAAAATTATCCGTCCCTACCCATCACCTTTCCTTGTTTCGAGTCCCGTGGCGTTTAAATTTTTAAATGTTCTCGTCCTGAATATATCTGAAAAATTGCTTGCTGGACGTTAAACACCAATCAATCAATCAATCTTTTTCATAAGCTCCTCAAAACTACATTACAGTCAAACCTGTCCATGTGGTCACCTCTATTAAGCAGTCACCTTTATTAAGCAGTCACCTTTATTAAGCTGTCACCTCTATTAAGCAGTCACCTTTATTAAGCAGTTACCTCTATTAAGCAGTCACCTTTATTAAGCTGTCACCTCTAATAAGCAGTCACCTCTATTAAGCAGTCACCTCTATTAAGCAGTTACCTCTATTAAGCAGTCACCTTTATTAAGCTGTCACCTCTATTAAGCAGTCACCTTTATTAAGCAGTTACCTCTATTAAGCAGTCACCTTTATTAAGCTGTCACCTCTATTAAGCAGTCACCTTTATTAAGCAGTTACCTCTATTAAGCAGTCACCTTTATTAAGCTGTCACCTCTATTAAGCAGTCACCTTTATTAAGCAGTCACCTTTATTAAGCTGTCACCTCTATTAAGCTGTCACCTCTATTAAGCAGTCACCTTTATTAAGCAGTTACCTCTATTAAGCAGTCACCTTTATTAAGCTGTCACCTCTATTAAGCTGTCACCTCTATTAAGCAGTCACCTTTATTAAGCAGTTACCTCTATTAAGCAGTCACCTTTATTAAGCTGTCACCTCTATTAAGCTGTCACCTCTATTAAGCTGTCACCTCTATTAAGCAGTCACCTCTATTAAGCTGTCACCTCTATTAAGCAGTCACCTCTATTAAGCAGTCACCTCTATTAAGCAGTTACCTCTATTAAGCAGTCACCTTTATTAAGCTGTCACCTCTATTAAGCAGTCACCTCTATTAAGCAGTCACCTTTATTAAGCAGTTACCTCTATTAAGCAGTCACCTCTATTAAGCTGTCACCTCTATTAAGCAGTCACCTTTATTAAGCAGTCACCTCTATTAAGCAGTCACCTCTATTAAGCAGTCACCTCTATTAAGCAGTCACCTTTATTAAGCAGTTACCTCTATTAAGCAGTCACCTTTATTAAGCTGTCACCTCTATTAAGCAGTCACCTCTATTAAGCAGTCACCTTTATTAAGCAGTTACCTCTATTAAGCAGTCACCTTTATTAAGCTGTCACCTCTATTAAGCAGTCACCTTTATTAAGCAGTCACCTCTATTAAGCAGTCACCTGTATTAAAAGGTCACCCTTTTCTTCTCCTGTTATAGAAAATTTCATATGAATTGAACCTCTTTTAAGAGTTCACCTGTCTTATAAGGCCACTTTTTCTTTGTCCCAAATGTGACCTCTTAAAGGTTTAACTGTATATGATCAAATACAATATAACCCCTCCCCCCTCTCCCCTATCCACCTTTTTTTTCCCTACAATATCAATATATCATAATATGATTTATAGAAATTCACAAATGGAATTAATTTTTTCATCAGCTCCTCAAAACTACATTATATCAATATGCTGTTAAGTGGCAGAAGCTAATATGATTTCAATGTGAAAGTGAGATGTTTTATGGGGCTATAATTGTGTTAATTTCTTTGTATTGATTGTCTATATATGGTCATGTGATTTACCAATACACACATAATATCTACTAATACAGTGAAACCTGTCTAGACTGAACAAACTTTTATGTTCACAATAGACAGGTGTTCAGTTTATACAGTTTAATTTAACAAAGATTTCTAACATTGGGATTTTGTTTAAAAGTTTAAACAGGATTGGGGTTTATTCATGGTTTGGGTTTAGACATGTTTAACTGTACAATGGGGGTTTATTTCTGTTCCATGACGTTTAGTTAGAACAATATGATGGATGTCATTTATCAAATTCTACTTCATTTTTTGGAAATAAATTATGTTTTGTGGATCAACAGTAATAAGTGTACATGTACATAAATTATAAGTCAGATAGAATTTTAACAGTGGATATAATTAGATTTAACAGTGTATATAATTAGATTTAACAGTGGATATAATTAGATTTAACAGTGGATATAATTAGATTTAACAGTGGATATAATTAGATTTAACAGTGGTGAACACAATGATAGTACAAACAAGGTATGCTATTTTTTTACTTGTTTGATTTGATGTTTTAGTTTTCAAGGATAGAGGAGTTTTAACTCTTACCATATGGGGAATGGGTTTCAGAGACAAAACTGATCATTGTTGATACAGTTGCCAGCTGGACTCCCTTAAATTACAATTTTATTAGTGTCAGAAAGAGTCCCAACAACAATCCTTCTTCATTGAATTATTCAAAATATCTGTAGTAGCAGCTCGGCTTCTGTCTGACAATATTTGGGGTGCCCAGCTTCTGTATGACAATATTTTGAGTGCCCGGCTTCTGTATGACAATATTTTGGGTGCCCAGGCTTCTGTATGACAATATTTTGGGTGCCCATACTTCTGTATGACAATATTTTGGGTGCCCAGGCTTCTGTATGACAATATTTTGGGTGCCGAGGCTTCTGTATGACAATATTTTGGGTGCCCAGGCTTCTGTATGACAATATTTTGGGTGCTCAGGCTTCTGTATGACAATATTTTGAGTGCCCAGGCTTTTGTATGACAATATTGTGGGTGCCCATGCTTCTGTATGACAATATTTTGGGTGCCCAGGCTTCTGTATGACAATATTTTGGGTGCCCAGGCTTATGTATGACAATATTTTGGGTGTCCAGGCTTCTGTGTGACAATATTTTGGGTGTCCAGGCTTCTGTGTGACAATATTTTGGGTGTCCGGGCTTCTGTGTGACAATATTTTGGGTGTCCAGGCTTCTGTGTGACAATATTTTGGGTGTCCAGGCCAAATTGTTGTGGTCTTTGGCTACCATGTTAAGTTTTATCTATGGGGTTGTTTTCAAGCCCATTATTTTACCACATGTAGTTTGTTTACTATTCCTGATGTAGGTTAGCTTCCCTTCAATTCCTCTCCACATTCAATTTCCTTCACCTGTATCCTCCACATCTCTGCCCCTTAATGTCCCCATGTAAAAATTTTATAACATGAACAAAAAAATTTAATTATAAAACACTAATGCACATTTGTTGTCATGCTTGATTGAATTCTGTTGACATGAAATGTACATCTGTTTGTTTATTTTCATGTCATGGATCAATAAATTTGTCAACAAAGGTAAATAGAAACATGCATTTCATATCAATTAAACCTGTATTAAGTGACCACCTGCACTATGTGACCATATTTCACTGTTCCCTTGGAAGGTCACACAAGACAGGTTTTTTAAAGATCTTAAAAAACTAACTGTTGAGAAACTTTCATTTTTGCAGCAATCCCCCCTCCTCTAGGCATGAAAAGCAATGATTTTTAATTAACGATTATTCCACTGTACCACGACCAATAAATCTTTCAAAGGTATGTATTAAGAGGTCACATTTGGGACAAAGAAAAAGTGGCCTTATAAGACAGGTGACCTCTTAAAAGAAGTTCAATTCTATGAAATTTTCTATGACGACAAGAAAAAGGTGACCTTTTAACACAGGTGGCTGCTTGATAGAGGTGACTACATGGGCAGATTTGACTGTATATAAACATCAGGCCCGGGTGGCTCAATGAGTTAGGTAGTTGGATTACCCTAACAACTCATGCAAGCCTATCAATAATACGGCGTGGGTTCGCACCCGGTTTTGTAAATTACAAAACAGGATGCACTCGACTCGCAGCCGCAAGTGATAAAGTTTACCAGTTGCTTGCCCATGATCGGTGGTTCTTTCCGGGCACTCCGGCTTCTTCCACCACTAAAACTGGTCGCCATGATATAGCTGAAATATTGCTGAAAGTGGCATTAAACACCAAAAATCAATCATATAGACCTCCTTTTTAATTGCCTGCTATATACATGTTTTAAAAACCTTAAAACTAAATTGTCCAGAAAACTTCATTTGTGTCCTCACTATTTTTAAAAGTGACACAAAATGTTTATTTTATTTAATGATTATTTTATTATACTAGAGTATAGTAGTTAAAAGACCATAACACTGTATTTGATGCCCTTAATGACATGACAATCTGGTGTCACTTAGATGTGTCATAAGTCTAATGACATGACAATCTGGTGTCACTTAGATGTGTCATAAATCTAATGACATGACAATCTGGTGTCACTTAGATGTGTCATAGGTCTGATGACATGACAATCTGGTGTCACTTAGATGTGCCATAGGTCTGATGACATGACAATCTGGTGTCACTTAGATGTGGCATAGGTCTGATGACATGACAATCTGGTGTCACTTAGATGTGTCATAGGTCTGATGACATGACAATCTGGTGTCACTTAGATGTGTCATAGATCTGATGACATGACAATCTGGTGTCACTTATATGTGTCATAGGTCTGATGACATGACAATCTGGTGTCACTTAGATGTGTCATAAGTCTAATGACAATCTGGTGTCACTTAGATGTGTCATAGATCTGATGACATGACAATCTGGTGTCACTTAGATGTGTCATAAGTCTAATGACATGACAATCTGGTGTCACTTAGATGTGTCATAGATCTGATGACATGACAATCTGGTGTCACTTAGATGTGTCATATGTCTGATGACATGACACTCTGGTGTCATTTAGATGTGTCATATGTCTGATGACATGACAATCTGGTGTCACTTAGATGTGTCATAGGTCTGATGACATGACAATCTGGTGTCACTTAGATGTGTCATAAGTCTAATGACAATCTGGTGTCACTTAGATGTGTCATAGATCTGATGACATGACAATCTGGTGTCACTTAGATGTGTCATAAGTCTAATGACATGACAATCTGGTGTCACTTAGATGTGTCATAGATCTGATGACATGACAATCTGGTGTCACTTAGATGTGTCATATGTCTGATGACATGACACTCTGGTGTCATTTAGATGTGTCATATGTCTGATGACATGACAATCTGGTGTCACTTAGATGTGTCATAGGTCTGATGACATGACAATCTGGTGTCACTTAGATGCATCACAAGTCTAATGACCTGACAATCTGGTGTCACTTAGATGTGTCATAGGTCTGATGACATGACAATCTGGTGTCACTTAGATGTGTCATAAGTCTGATGAATGTAGAAAGGTATGACAAGTCATTTTTGAGGCTGACTTTTGTATGTTACTATTCCTATCTATGTCATAATTGTGATGAATGTAGAAAGGTATGACAAGTCATTTTTGAGGCTGACTTTTGTATGTTACTATTCCTATCTATGTCATAATTGTGATGGATGTAGAAAGGTATGACAAGTCATTTTCAAGGCTGACTTTTGTTTGCCCCTCTATTTATGTACATTGTTTACAATAAAGACAGCACACATTAGCTAATAGAAACATGTGTTATATAATAATTGCATTATAATTATATGTTGTTAGTTTTGACAATAAGATATGTTTAAATTAATGAAGTTTACTTCTGGTATCTTTTCCACAGAAAACCAGTAAAGTTCACGACTTACAGTATACATGTAGTGTATCCTAACATTCACACATGCATGTGTTTATGATATTTATGAACAATAGTTACATACTAAGTTAGATTAATTTTCAAAATGGGTTCTAAATGAGCACTTCTGATTTGACTTGTATCTTTCAAGATCTCAAGGGGCCGTCGTGGCTGTGATTGTATGGTAGTTTGATTTACAACTACTTATGCAATCAATGCCTATCACCACTGATGTTGTGAATTCAAATCTTGATCAGGGTGAGGTGTATAACATTATGTGATAAAGTTTGTCAGTGACTTGCAACAGGTCGGTGGTTTTCTCTGGGTACTCTGGTTTCCTCCACCAATAAAACTGACTGCCACAATATAACTGTAATATTGTTGAAAGTGGCATTAAACACCATAAAACCAAACCATTTAGAAATGACAAGAATTCCAATACATGTATATAGAATTATGTCAGTTAGAATGACTCATCATTATATTCTGTCAGTAATCACCTTCATCACTTTGATGTTTTAATTAACACAGGTAATTATTGTAGGTGAGATCAATCTTAATATTTAAATATCAAATAAGAAATTAACATGTAAGACAATTAATCTCAGGTAAAATCTAACATCCATGTAACACTTACTTTCTGACTTGCCTTATGTTTTATAAATAGAAGTAGAAAATATATAAGTGAATTAAAGGTCTTGGAATAGTTTAGAGTAAAGTATTAAATATAGTGGCTGTGCTATTTATTCAGCCAAATGGACTATTTTTACAAAACGTTGACCCATGGCCACTACATTGTATAATTAATGATCGTTGACCTATGTCCACTGTATTGTATAATTAATGATTGTTGACCCATGGCCACTGTATTATATAATTAATGATCATTGACCCATTGCCACTGCAATGATCATTGACCCATGGCCACTGTATTGTATAATTAATGATCATTGACCCATGGCCACTGTATTGTATAATTAATGATTGTTGACCCATGGCCACTGTATTATATAATTAATGATCATTGACCCATTGCCACTGCAATGATCATTGACCCATGGCCACTGTATTGTATAATTAATGATCATTGACCCATGGCCACTGTATTGTATAATTAATGATCATTGACCCATGGCCACTGCATTGTATAATTAATGATCGTTGACCCATGGCCACTGTATTGTATAATTAATGATCATTGACCCATGGCCACTGTATTATATAATTAATGATCGTTGACCCATGGCCACTGTATTGTATAATTAATGATTGTTGACCCATGGCCACTGCATTGTATAATTAATGATCATTGACCCATGGCCACTGCACTGTATAATTAATGATCATTGACCCATGGCCACTGTATTGTATAATTAATGATCATTGACCCATGGCCACTCTATTGTATAATTAATGATCGTTGACCCATGGCCACTGTATTGTATAATTAATGATCATTGACCCATGGCCACTGTATTGTATAATTAATGATCGTTGACCCATGGCCACTGTATTGTATAATTAATGATCGTTGACCCATGGCCACTGTATTGTATAATTAATGATCATTGACCCATGGCCACTGTATTGTATAATTAATGATTGTTGAAACCATGGCCACTACATTGTATAATTAATGATCGTTGACCCATGGCCACTGCACTGTATAATTAATGATCATTGACCCATGGCCACTACATTGTATAATTAATGATCATTGACCCATGGCCACTACATTGTATAATTAATGATTGAACCATGGCCACTGTATTGTATAATTAATGATCGTTGACCCATGGCCACTGTATTGTATAATTAATGATCGTTGACCCATGGCCACTGTATTGTATAATTAATGATCGTTGACCCATGGCCACTGTATTGTATAATTAATGATCGTTGACCCATGGCCACTGTATTGTATAATTAATGATCGTTGACCAATGGCCACTGTATTGTATAATTAATGATCGTTGACCTGTGGCCGCTGTATTGTATAATTAATGATCGTTGACCCATGGCCACTGTATTGTACAATTAATGATCATTGACCAATAGCCACTGTATTGTATAATTAATGATCGTTGACCTGTGGCCGCTGTATTGTATAATTAATGATTGTTGACCCATGGCCACTGTATTGTACAATTAATGATTGTTGACCCATGGCCACTGTATTGTATGATTAATGATCGTTGACCCATGGCCACTGTATTGTATAATTAATGATCATTGATCAGAAGTCATGATCTTTTTCAACTAGTGTAAGAATTACAGCAACAAATTTTGGCACGTTATATTTTCTTTCTAAATTCCCAATGTAAATAATGATGAATTATTCACTGATGTGCAGTACTATAATAAAGAATTCTGACTCATGAGAACTATTTATTGATTTATGGGGAAGGTATGGGATCACTTTTCCAGATCTGTTAATGTCTTTTGGGTCAGAAAAGGTAATATTTCAATAATTGATTAATCAATGGGAAAGAGAAAGGTGTTATTTATAAATCAAATTTAGGTTGTTACAGAATTGTTGATGTTTTTTATTACTGATGTTTGTATGTTGACAATTTACTGCATCTTATGGTAGTTGGATTTACAACTACCTATGCAATCAATGCCTATCACCACTGATGATGTGAGTTCGAAATCTTGATCAGATGGAGTTGTATAACATTATGTGTTAAAGTTTGTCAGTGATTTGCGACAGGTCGGTTGTTTTCTCCGGGTCATCCGGTTTCCTCCACCAATAAAACTGACCGCCACGATATAACTGAAATATTGTTGGAAGTGGCATTAAACACCATCAAACAAACAAACAAACAAAAAAAGGTATCATTGTGGTGTTAATTGTCTAAATATTGAGGCTCATCAAGGTTCTTTTTTACTATAATCTGAGATTTTGACAGATAAAAAAAGAAATTCACAAAAACTGGCCTTTAACCTCAGCCAGATTTACCACAGATGTGATTTAGAACAAATTTGGATAGCTTGATTTCAAAGTCACCCATATGTAGCCTCAATGTAGGTACAGTCAGGTCACCTTTGGGACGAAGAAAAAATGGCCTTATAAGACAGGTTACCTCTTAAAAAAGGTTAAATTCATATTAAATTTTCTATGACAGGATATGAAAAGGGTGACCTTTTAATACAGGTGACTGCTTAATAGAGGTGACTGCATGGGCAGGTTTAACTGTACTTAATTTAGTAAATTTAAAAACTTGTGATGCTTGTGGTTTCATTGTAAAATACACAATGAATTATATTTCAACGACAAACCTGTTTTGTTTAAGGGCCCGGGTGGCAGGTAGTTGCATTACCTAACAACTCATTCCAGCCTATCACCAATACGGCGTGGGTTCGCACCCGGCTTTGTAAATTACAAAACAGGGTGCACTCGACTCGTAGCCGCAAGTGATAAAGTTTACCAGTTGCTTGCCCATGGTTGGTGGTCCTCTCCGGGTACTCCGGCTTCTTCCACCACTAAAACTGGTCGCCATGAAAATAGCTGAAATATTGCTGAAAGTGGCATTAAAAACAATAAATTAAATCAAATGATGTTATGTTTTATCTTACTAGATGCCGTTCAGGATAAGAGCCTCTAAGTTTCGTCACGTCTATGGAAATCCTTTAAGGAAAGAAGACTGTTTTGAGAACATTAAGATAACTAGAAGTACTCATGACAGTAATTTTTGTGCAGTTAATCCTAAATATTTGAGTGTTGTCACGGAGACCGGAGGTGGAGGCTCTTTTCTGTGTATTCCTATTAAACAGGTTAGCACATATATCTTTATTTCTCAATAAAGCATTGTAATACATAGGTATAGAGAATAACAAAACTATTTACTAATATATAACAGAAATAGACACAATGATTTAACCTGGAGCACACACACCTTTATTTATGACTTTTATCATTTTACATAACTTCAAAAGAACGGTCATAATATTTTTATATTTAAGAACACTTGGCCTATTTCTGAAGTAACTTGGGATGAGGTGCTTACGGTTTTGCTCAAAGTATCGACAATATAATGAAATTCATCTCCAATGTCATTTGTGTCACAGAGGAGACATATCCTATTGTTTCTTTATAACCATAAAAAGTTTGTACAGTACACTAAATCAGTGGTATAATGGTTAGCGTGCTCGCCTCGAGTGTGGTAGATCGTGGATTCGAACCCTGATCGGTCAAATCAAAGAGGCTCATTTCTGTGTATTCCTATTAAACAAGTTTTAAGTACCATAAAGAGTTTGTACAGTACACTAGATCAGTGGTATAATGGTTAGCATGCTCGCCTCGAGTGTGCTCCTCTCAATGATGGGTTTGAACCCTGGTCGGTCAAAGACTACAAACATTGGTATTTGTTGCTTCACTGCAGGATTAAGTAATTCATGAGCAAAGACGAATTGGCACGGAATCAGGATAATATGTCCTAGTGGAGCGACATGTCTACCCACAGACTGTTGCTTCTGTTGTTACAGTTACAATAAAAGTGATACACAACATTACATTAGAGCAGTGAGCTAGCACTATAAGTGATACACAACATTACATAAAGTGATATACAACATTACATAAAGTGATATACAACATTACATAAAGTGATATACAACATTACATAAAGTGATACACAACATTACATAAAGTGATACACAACATTACATAAAGTGATACACAACATTACATTACAGCAGTGAGCTAGCACTATAAGTGATACACAACATTACATAAAGTGATATACAACATTACATAAAGTGATATACAACATTACATAAAGTGATACACAACATTACATAAAGTGATACACAACATTACATAAAGTGATACACAACATTACATAAAGTGATACACAACATTACATAAAGTGATACACAGCATTACATAAAGTGATACACAACATTACATTACAGCAGTGAGCTAGCACTATAAAAATCAAGGGAATGGTGTTGGTCTAGTACAAAGTGGACATCATTACCAGATTCAATATCTTTTGCTTTACAGTGAAATAAGACGGACTTGATGTAAAAGAAAACAATTAGCTATAGCTGAAACTTATATCAAAGAAAACTGACTATTTTTTAAATTTTAACATTGTTATTTCTAAGCGCTCTTCCAGTCTATGTATTGCTGAAAAATTGCTGAATTGGCATTAAACAATAATCAATAATCACTCTCAATCACTTTATTTTGACAATTTGTTGTTTCAGACAGGAAGGGTAGAGTTCAGTGCTCCACGTATATATGGCCATTCTAACAGTGTTCTAGATATAAAATGGAGTCCATTTGATGATAGTATTATAGCATCATGTTCAGAAGATTGTACAGTTAGTATCACATTTAGTAAAATTAAGTGAACCGCATCAGTGGCGACTAATGGTTAGCATGCTCACCTCGAGTGTGGTAGATCGTGGGTTCGAGCCCAGTCAGGTAAAACTAGACTATAAAATTGGTATTTGTTGCTTCTCCACTAAGCACACAGCATTAAGGAGAAAGAGCTAAGAGAGGTTGGCTCTGAATCAGAATAATGTGTCTGAGTGGAGCGAATTGTCTACCGTGGACTGTTGTTTCAGTGAGCTAGCACTATAAAAATTCAACTCAGCGTGTTGGTCTAGTACAAAGCGGACATCATCATCATCTCATTGATAATTAACTTGTTCTCGCCATTATATAGCTGAAAAATTGTTGAATAGGCGTTAAACAACAATCACAACAACAATCAGTAAAATTAGGACACACGATGATAGTGATTAATTTGATGGATTATAAGGTTTGACACAAACTTTTGGTTTTCTGACCTGCAGGGTTACGGTAATTCTAATACAAACTCACTAGGAAATATACCTTCCAGGACCACCCTGATTACAAAATCAGTTGGTATATACAGTCAAACCTGATTATGTGGTCACCTGTATTAAAAGGTCACCTCTATTAAGCAGTCACTTGTATTGAAAGGTCACCTTTTTCTTGTCCTGTCATAGTAAATTTCATATGATTTGAACCTTTTTTTAAGAGGTTACCTGTCTTATAAGGCCACTTTTTCTTGGTCCCAGTGGTGACCTCTTAATACAGGTTTGACTGTACATGAATCTAGGGGGTCCAGAGAATGTTGGGATAAATGAAGCAAAATCTTGAGGTCATTTTTAATTAGTAAATGGACCTTTTTATAGATAGGTTTGGAATCGGGAAAAATGTTGATTATTTGAAGAAGAAAAACAACATAAATAATAAGTGAGTACTGACTGCCTTCCACAAGTTGAAGATTATGTCAGAAGTTGCTCACATCAATTGCAACAGATTAAAGCTATTTACAGGCTTCATAAATTAGTATTTGATAGAGAAGACAGCAGCTTTGATAGAGGAGACATCAGCTTTGATAGAGGAGACATTAGCTTTGATAGAGGAGACAGCAGCTTTGATAGAGGAGACAGCAGCTTTGATAGAGGAGACATCAGCTTTGATAGAGGAGACAGCAACTTTGATAGAGGAGACATCAGCTTTGATAGAGAAGACAGCAGCTTTGATAGAGGAGACATCAGCTTTGATAGAGGAGACAGCAGCTTTGATAGAGGAGACATCAGCTTTGATAGAGGAGACAACAGCTTTGATAGAGGAGACATCAGCTTTGATAGAGGAGACAGCAACTTTGATAGAGGAGACAACAGCTTTGATAGAGGAGACATCAGCTTTGATAGAGGAGACAGCAGCTTTGATAGAGGAGACAGCAGCTTTGATAGAGGAGACATCAGCTTTGATAGAGGAGACAGCAGCTTTGATAGAGGAGACAGCAGCTTTGATGGAGGAGACAGCAGCTTTGATAGAGGAGACAGCAGCTTTGATGGAGGAGACAGCAGCTTTGATAGAGGAGACATCAGCTTTGATAGAGACAGCAGCTTTGATAGAGGAGACAGCAGCTTTGATGGAGGAGACATCAGCTTTGATAGAGGAGACATCAGCTTTGATAGAAGAGACAGCAACTTTGATAGAGGAGACAGCAACTTTGATAGAGGAGACATCAGCTTTGATAGAGGAAACATCAGCTTTGATAGAGGAGACAACAGCTTTGATAGAGGAGACATCAGCTTTGATAGAGGAGACAGCAGCTTTGATGGAGGAGACAGCAGCTTTGATAGAAGAGACAACAGCTTTGATAAAGGAGACAGCAGCTTTGATAGAGGAGACAGCAGCTTTGATAGAGGAGACAGCAGCTTTGATAAAGGAGACAGCAGCTTTGATAGAGGAGACAGCAGCTTTGATAGACGAGACAGCAGCTTTGATAGAAGAGACAACAGCTTTGATAGAGGAGACAACAGCTTTGATAGAGGAGACATCAGCTTTGATAGAGGAGACATCAGCTTTGATGGAAGAGACAGCAGCTTTGATGGAGGAGACATCAGCTTTGATAGAGGAGACATCAGCTTTGATAGAGGAGACAGCAGCTATGATAGAGGAGACAACAGCTTTGATAGAGGAGACATCAGCTTTGATGGAGGAGACAGCAGCTTTGATAGAGGAGACAGCAGCTTTGATAGAGGAGACATCAGCTTTGATAGAGGAGACAGCAGCTTTGATGGAGGAGACATCAGCTTTGATGGAGGAGACATCAGCTTTGATAGAGGAGACATCAGCTTTGATAGAGGAGACATCAGCTTTGATAGAGGAGACAACAGCTTTGATAGAGGAGACATCAGCTTTGAATGTTTTCAATAGGGTGACTGAAAACTATGACCTATCACTGCCAATTCCAGTTAGTTACATGTATATTACGGGGTTCGCATGATTCTTGTCTTTGTCGAGTCTTGCAAGGGAAGATAAACGTTGCATGTAAAATGAATATTCAAATTAATTTGACTACATTTGAAGTTGAACATGTAATGAATTTCTTTTTATAGGTAAAAGTTTGGCAAATACCAGAGAATTTGAATACAAACTTGTCAGAGTGGCAGGTGGATCTACATGGCCACCAACGTAGGGTGGGATATATTGAGTGGCATCCGACGGCTGAGAATATCTTACTCAGTGCTGGGTTTGATCACAAGGTATACAGTGTTTAATTCTTTACAGTAAGAAGCACATCAGTGATGTGTTGACTAGAGGCCCTGATTGTGTGTACAGGCCCTGATTGTGTATACAGGCCCTGATTGTGTATACAGGCCCTGATTGTGTGTACAGGTCCTGATTGTGTGTACAGGCCCTGGTCAGGTGAAATTAAAAACTATAAAGTTGGTATTTACTCTTACTCTGCTAATATCTTTATGGTTAACTCAGGAGGTCAGAGTGGAGCGGAGTTTCTACTCATGGACTGTTGTTTCAGTGAGCTAAATCTATGAAAATCCAGCTGATCACGGTCTAGTACAAATAGATATCATCACTTCATCAAAAACTAACTTGTTCTCAGTGGTGTTAAACAACAATCACTAACTTGTTCTCAGTGGTGTTAAACAACAATAACTAACTTGTTCTCAGTGGTGTTAAACAACAATAACTAACTTGTTCTCAGTGGTGTTAAACAACAATCACTAACTTGTTCTCAGTGGTGTTAAACAACAATGACTAACTTGTTCTCAGTGGTGTTAAACAACAATGACTAACTTGTTCTCAGTGGTGTTAAACAACAATCACTAACTTGTTCTCAGTGGTGTTAAACAACAATAACTAACTTGTTCTCAGTGGTGTTAAACAACAATCACTAACTTGTTCTCAGTGGTGTTAAACAACAATCACTAACTTGTTCTCACTGGTGTTAAACAACAATGACTAACTTGTTCTCAGTGGTGTTAAACAACAATAACTAACTTGTTCTCAGTGGTGTTAAACAACAATGACTAACTTGTTCTCAGTGGTGTTAAACAACAATGACTAACTTGTTCTCAGTGGTGTTAAACAACAATAACTAACTTGTTCTCAGTGGTGTTAAACAACAATAACTAACTTGTTCTCAGTGGTGTTAAACAACAATGACTAACTTGTTCTCAGTGGTGTTAAACAACAATAACTAACTTGTTCTCAGTGGTGTTAAACAACAATAACTAACTTGTTCTCAGTGGTGTTAAACAACAATAACTAACTTGTTCTCACTGGTGTTAAACAACAATAACTAACTTGTTCTCAGTGGTGTTAAACAACAATAACTAACTTGTTCTCAGTGGTGTTAAACAACAATGACTAACTTGTTCTCAGTGGTGTTAAACAACAATAACTAACTTGTTCTCAGTGGTGTTAAACAACAATCACTAACTTGTTCTCAGTGGTGTTAAACAACAATAACTAACTTGTTCTCAGTGGTGTTAAACAACAATAACTAACTTGTTCTCAGTGGTGTTAAACAACAATAACTAACTTGTTCTCAGTGGTGTTAAACAACAATGACTAACTTGTTCTCAGTGGTGTTAAACAACAATCACTAACTTGTTCTCAGTGGTGTTAAACAACAATAACTAACTTGTTCTCAGTGGTGTTAAACAACAATAACTAACTTGTTCTCAGTGGTGTTAAACAACAATGACTAACTTGTTCTCAGTGGTGTTAAACAACAATAACTAACTTGTTCTCAGTGGTGTTAAACAACAATAACTAACTTGTTCTCAGTGGTGTTAAACAACAATGACTAACTTGTTCTCAGTGGTGTTAAACAACAATAACTAACTTGTTCTCAGTGGTGTTAAACAACAATAACTAACTTGTTCTCAGTGGTGTTAAACAACAATGACTAACTTGTTCTCAGTGGTGTTAAACAACAATCACTAACTTGTTCTCAGTGGTGTTAAACAACAATAACTAACTTGTTCTCAGTGGTGTTAAACAACAATAACTAACTTGTTCTCACTGGTGTTAAACAACAATCACTGACTTGTTCTCACTGGTGTTAAACAACAATAACTAACTTGTTCTCACTGGTGTTAAACAACAATTACTAACTTGTTCTCACTGGTGTTAAACAACAATTACTAACTTGTTCTCACTGGTGTTAAACAACAATCACTGACTTGTTCTCACTGGTGTTAAACAACAATAACTAACTTGTTCTCACTGGTGTTAAACAACAATTACTAACTTGTTCTCACTGGTGTTAAACAACAATAACTAACTTGTTCTCAGTGGTGTTAAACAACAATAACTAACTTGTTCTCACTGGTGTTAAACAACAATCACTAACTTGTTCTCACTGGTGTTAAACAACAATTACTAACTTGTTCTCACTGGTGTTAAACAACAATTACTAACTTGTTCTCACTGGTGTTAAACAACAATCACTAACTTGTTCTCACTGGTGTTAAACAACAATCACTAACTTGTTCTCACTGGTGTTAAACAACAATAACTAACTTGTTCTCACTGGTGTTAAACAACAATCACTAACTTGTTCTCACTGGTGTTAAACAACAATAACTAACTTGTTCTCACTGGTGTTAAACAACAATCACTGACTTGTTCTCAGTGGTGTTAAACAACAATCACTAACTTGTTCTCAGTGGTGTTAAACAACAATGACTAACTTGTTCTCAGTGGCGTTAAACAACAATAACTAACTTGTTCTCAGTGGTGTTAAACAACAATCACTAACTTGTTCTCAGTGGTGTTAAACAACAATCACTAACTTGTTCTCAGTGGTGTTAAACAACAATCACTAACTTGTTCTCAGTGGTGTTAAACAACAATCACTAACTTGTTCTCAGTGGTGTTAAACAACAATAACTAACTTGTTCTCAGTGGTGTTAAACAACAATGACTAACTTGTTCTCACTGGTGTTAAACAACAATCACTAACTTGTTCTCAGTGGTGTTAAACAACAATCACTAACTTGTTCTCAGTGGTGTTAAACAACAATCACTAACTTGTTCTCAGTGGTGTTAAACAACAATAACTAACTTGTTCTCAGTGGTGTTAAACAACAATGACTAACTTGTTCTCAGTGGTGTTAAACAACAATGACTAACTTGTTCTCAGTGGTGTTAAACAACAATCACTAACTTGTTCTCAGTGGTGTTAAACAACTATGACTAACTTGTTCTCAGTGGTGTTAAGCAACAATCACTAACTTGTTCTCAGTGGTGTTAAACAACAATAACTAACTTGTTCTCAGTGGTGTTAAACAACAATCACTAACTTGTTCTCACTGGTGTTAAACAACAATCACTAACTTGTTCTCAGTGGTGTTAAACAACAATAACTAACTTGTTCTCAGTGGTGTTAAACAACAATAACTAACTTGTTCTCAGTGGTGTTAAACTACAATGACTAACTTGTTCTCAGTGGTGTTAAACAACAATGACTAACTTGTTCTCAGTGGTGTTAAACAACAATGACTAACTTGTTCTCAGTGGTGTTAAACAACAATAACTAACTTGTTCTCAGTGGTGTTAAACAACAATGACTAACTTGTTCTCAGTGGTGTTAAACAACAATCACTAACTTGTTCTCAGTGGTGTTAAACAACAATAACTAACTTGTTCTCAGTGGTGTTAAACAACAATGACTAACTTGTTCTCAGTGGTGTTAAACAACAATCACTAACTTGTTCTCAGTGGTGTTAAACAACAACGACTAACTTGTTCTCAGTGGTGTTCAACAACAATCACTAACTTGTTCTCAGTGGTGTTAAACAACAATAACTAACTTGTTCTCAGTGGTGTTAAACAACAATAACTAACTTGTTCTCAGTGGTGTTAAACAACAATCACTAACTTGTTCTCAGTGGTGTTAAACAACAATGACTAACTTGTTCTCAGTGGTGTTAAACAACAATAACTAACTTGTTCTCAGTGGTGTTAAACAACAATGACTAACTTGTTCTCAGTGGTGTTAAACAACAATCACTAACTTGTTCTCAGTGGTGTTAAACAACAATAACTAACTTGTTCTCAGTGGTGTTAAACAACAATGACTAATTTGTTCTCAGTGGTGTTAAACAACACTAACTAACTTGTTCTCAGTGGTGTTAAACAACAATGACTAACTTGTTCTCACTGGTGTTAAACAACAATGACTAACTTGTTCTCAGTGGTGTTAAACAACAATCACTAACTTGTTCTCAGTGGTGTTAAACAACAATCACTAACTTGTTCTCACTGATGTTAAACAACAATGACTAACTTGCTCTCACTGGTGTTAAACAACAATGACTAACTTGTTCTCAGTGGTGTTAAACAACAATGACTAACTTGTTCTCAGTGGTGTTAAACAACAATCACTGACTTGTTCTCAGTGGTGTTAAACAACAATAACTAACTTGTTCTCAGTGGTGTTAAACAACAATCACTAACTTGTTCTCAGTGGTGTTAAACAACAATGACTAACTTGTTCTCAGTGGTGTTAAACAACAATGACTAACTTGTTCTCAGTGGTGTTAAACAACAATGACTAACTTGTTCTCACTGGTGTTAAACAACAATGACTAACTTGTTCTCAGTGGTGTTAAACAACAATGACTAACTTGTTCTCAGTGGTGTTAAACAACAATAACTAACTTGTTCTCAGTGGTGTTAAACAACAATGACTAACTTGTTCTCAGTGGTGTTAAACAACAATCACTAACTTGTTCTCAGTGGTGTTAAACAACAATGACTAACTTGTTCTCAGTGGTGTTAAACAACAATCACTAACTTGTTCTCAGTGGTGTTAAACAACAATAACTAACTTGTTCTCAGTGGTGTTAAACAACAATAACTAACTTGTTCTCAGTGGTGTTAAACAACAATAACTAACTTGTTCTCAGTGGTGTTAAACAACAATGACTAACTTGTTCTCAGTGGTGTTAAACAACAATAACTAACTTGTTCTCAGTGGTGTTAAACAACAATAACTAACTTGTTCTCAGTGGTGTTAAACAACAATGACTAACTTGTTCTCACTGGTGTTAAACAACAATCACTAACTTGTTCTCAGTGGTGTTAAACAACAATGACTAACTTGTTCTCAGTGGTGTTAAACAACAATCACTAACTTGTTCTCAGTGGTGTTAAACAACAATGACTAACTTGTTCTCAGTGGTGTTAAACAACAATAACTAACTTGTTCTCAGTGGTGTTAAACAACAATAACTAACTTGTTCTCAGTGGTGTTAAACAACAATGACTAACTTGTTCTCACTGGTGTTAAACAACAATCACTAACTTGTTCTCAGTGGTGTTAAACAACAATGACTAACTTGTTCTCAGTGGTGTTAAACAACAATCACTAACTTGTTCTCACTGGTGTTAAACAACAATGACTAACTTGTTCTCACTGGTGTTAAACAACAATCACTAACTTGTTCTCAGTGGTGTTAAACAACAATAACTAACTTGTTCTCAGTGGTGTTAAACAACAATGACTAACTTGTTCTCAGTGGTGTTAAACAACAATGACTAACTTGTTCTCAGTGGTGTTAAACAACAATCACTAACTTGTTCTCAGTGGTGTTAAACAACAATGACTAACTTGTTCTCACTGGTGTTAAACAACAATGACTAACTTGTTCTCAGTGGTGTTAAACAACAATGACTAACTTGTTCTCAGTGGTGTTAAACAACAATAACTAACTTGTTCTCAGTGGTGTTAAACAACAATGACTACCTTGTTCTCAGTGGTGTTAAACAACAATCACTAACTTGTTCTCAGTGGTGTTAAACAACAATGACTAACTTGTTCTCACTGGTGTTAAACAACAATCACTAACTTGTTCTCAGTGGTGTTAAACAACAATAACTAACTTGTTCTCAGTGGTGTTAAACAACAATGACTAACTTGTTCTCAGTGGTGTTAAACAACAATGACTAACTAGTTCTCAGTGGTGTTAAACAACAATAACTAACTTGTTCTCAGTGGTGTTAAACAACAATAACTAACTTGTTCTCAGTGGTGTTAAACAACAATAACTAACTTGTTCTCACTGGTGTTAAACAACAATCACTAACTTGTTCTCAGTGGTGTTAAACAACAATGACTAACTTGTTCTCAGTGGTGTTAAACAACAATGACTAACTTGTTCTCAGTGGTGTTAAACAACAATAACTAACTTGTTCTCAGTGGTGTTAAACAACAATGACTAACTTGTTCTCAGTGGTGTTAAACAACAATCACTAACTTGTTCTCAGTGGTGTTAAACAACAATGACTAACTTGTTCTCAGTGGTGTTAAACAACAATGACTAACTTGTTCTCACTGGTGTTAAACAACAATAACTAACTTGTTCTCAGTGGTGTTAAACAACAATGACTAACTTGTTCTCAGTGGTGTTAAACAACAATGACTAACTTGTTCTCAGTGGTGTTAAACAACAATCACTAACTTGTTCTCAGTGGTGTTAAACAACAATCACTAACTTGTTCTCACTGATGTTAAACAACAATGACTAACTTGCTCTCAGTGGTGTTAAACAACAATGACTAACTTGTTCTCAGTGGTGTTAAACAACAATGACTAACTTGTTCTCAGTGGTGTTAAACAACAATGACTGACTTGTTCTCAGTGGTGTTAAACAACAATGACTAACTTGTTCTCAGTGGTGTTAAACAACAATAACTAACTTGTTCTCAGTGGTTTTAAACAACAATCACTAACTTGTTCTCAGTGGTGTTAAACAACAATCACTAACTTGTTCTCAGTGGTGTTAAACAACAATAACTAACTTGTTCTCAGTGGTGTTAAGCAACAATGACTAACTTGTTCTCACTGGTGTTAAACAACAATGACTAACTTGTTCTCAGTGGTGTTAAACAACAATGACTAACTTGTTCTCAGTGGTGTTAAACAACAATAACTAACTTGTTCTCAGTGGTGTTAAACAACAATGACTAACTTGTTCTCACTGGTGTTAAACAACAATCACTAACTTGTTCTCAGTGGTGTTAAACAACAATCACTAACTTGTTCTCAGTGGTGTTAAACAACAATGACTAACTTGTTCTCACTGGTGTTAAACAACAATCACTAACTTGTTCTCAGTGGTGTTAAACAACAATCACTAACTTGTTCTCACTGGTGTTAAACAACAATAACTAACTTGTTCTCACTGGTGTTAAACAACAATCACTAACTTGTTCTCAGTGGTGTTAAACAACAATAACTAACTTGTTCTCAGTGGTGTTAAACAACAATGACTAACTTGTTCTCAGTGGTGTTAAACAACAATGACTAACTTGTTCTCAGTGGTGTTAAACAACAATCACTAACTTGTTCTCAGTGGTGTTAAACAACTATGACTAACTTGTTCTCAGTGGTGTTAAGCAACAATCACTAACTTGTTCTCAGTGGTGTTAAACAACAATAACTAACTTGTTCTCAGTGGTGTTAAACAACAATCACTAACTTGTTCTCACTGGTGTTAAACAACAATCACTAACTTGTTCTCAGTGGTGTTAAACAACAATAACTAACTTGTTCTCAGTGGTGTTAAACAACAATAACTAACTTGTTCTCAGTGGTGTTAAACTACAATGACTAACTTGTTCTCAGTGGTGTTAAACAACAATGACTAACTTGTTCTCAGTGGTGTTAAACAACAATGACTAACTTGTTCTCAGTGGTGTTAAACAACAATAACTAACTTGTTCTCAGTGGTGTTAAACAACAATGACTAACTTGTTCTCAGTGGTGTTAAACAACAATCACTAACTTGTTCTCAGTGGTGTTAAACAACAATAACTAACTTGTTCTCAGTGGTGTTAAACAACAATGACTAACTTGTTCTCAGTGGTGTTAAACAACAATCACTAACTTGTTCTCAGTGGTGTTAAACAACAACGACTAACTTGTTCTCAGTGGTGTTCAACAACAATCACTAACTTGTTCTCAGTGGTGTTAAACAACAATAACTAACTTGTTCTCAGTGGTGTTAAACAACAATAACTAACTTGTTCTCAGTGGTGTTAAACAACAATCACTAACTTGTTCTCAGTGGTGTTAAACAACAATGACTAACTTGTTCTCAGTGGTGTTAAACAACAATAACTAACTTGTTCTCAGTGGTGTTAAACAACAATGACTAACTTGTTCTCAGTGGTGTTAAACAACAATCACTAACTTGTTCTCAGTGGTGTTAAACAACAATGACTAACTTGTTCTCAGTGGTGTTAAACAACAATGACTAACTTGTTCTCACTGGTGTTAAACAACAATAACTAACTTGTTCTCAGTGGTGTTAAACAACAATGACTAACTTGTTCTCACTGGTGTTAAACAACAATGACTAACTTGTTCTCAGTGGTGTTAAACAACAATCACTAACTTGTTCTCAGTGGTGTTAAACAACAATCACTAACTTGTTCTCACTGATGTTAAACAACAATGACTAACTTGCTCTCACTGGTGTTAAACAACAATGACTAACTTGTTCTCAGTGGTGTTAAACAACAATGACTAACTTGTTCTCAGTGGTGTTAAACAACAATCACTGACTTGTTCTCAGTGGTGTTAAACAACAATAACTAACTTGTTCTCAGTGGTGTTAAACAACAATCACTAACTTGTTCTCAGTGGTGTTAAACAACAATGACCAACTTGTTCTCAGTGGTGTTAAACAACAATCACTAACTTGTTCTCAGTGGTGTTAAACAACAATGACTAACTTGTTCTCACTGGTGTTAAACAACAATGACTAACTTGTTCTCAGTGGTGTTAAACAACAATGACTAACTTGTTCTCAGTGGTGTTAAACAACAATAACTAACTTGTTCTCAGTGGTGTTAAACAACAATGACTAACTTGTTCTCAGTGGTGTTAAACAACAATCACTAACTTGTTCTCAGTGGTGTTAAACAACAATGACTAACTTGTTCTCAGTGGTGTTAAACAACAATCACTAACTTGTTCTCAGTGGTGTTAAACAACAATAACTAACTTGTTCTCAGTGGTGTTAAACAACAATAACTAACTTGTTCTCAGTGGTGTTAAACAACAATAACTAACTTGTTCTCAGTGGTGTTAAACAACAATGACTAACTTGTTCTCACTGGTGTTAAACAACAATCACTAACTTGTTCTCAGTGGTGTTAAACAACAATGACCAACTTGTTCTCACTGGTGTTAAACAACAATCACTAACTTGTTCTCAGTGGTGTTAAACAACAATGACTAACTTGTTCTCAGTGGTGTTAAACAACAATCACTAACTTGTTCTCAGTGGTGTTAAACAACAATGACTAACTTGTTCTCACTGGTGTTAAACAACAATCACTAACTTGTTCTCAGTGGTGTTAAACAACAATAACTAACTTGTTCTCAGTGGTGTTAAACAACAATGACTAACTTGTTCTCAGTGGTGTTAAACAACAATGACTAACTTGTTCTCAGTGGTGTTAAACAACAATCACTAACTTGTTCTCAGTGGTGTTAAACAACAATGACTAACTTGTTCTCACTGGTGTTAAACAACAATGACTAACTTGTTCTCAGTGGTGTTAAACAACAATGACTAACTTGTTCTCAGTGGTGTTAAACAACAATAACTAACTTGTTCTCAGTGGTGTTAAACAACAATGACTAACTTGTTCTCAGTGGTGTTAAACAACAATCACTAACTTGTTCTCAGTGGTGTTAAACAACAATGACTAACTTGTTCTCACTGGTGTTAAACAACAATCACTAACTTGTTCTCAGTGGTGTTAAACAACAATAACTAACTTGTTCTCAGTGGTGTTAAACAACAATGACTAACTTGTTCTCAGTGGTGTTAAACAACAATGACTAACTTGTTCTCAGTGGTGTTAAACAACAATAACTAACTTGTTCTCAGTGGTGTTAAACAACAATAACTAACTTGTTCTCAGTGGTGTTAAACAACAATGACTAACTTGTTCTCACTGGTGTTAAACAACAATCACTAACTTGTTCTCAGTGGTGTTAAACAACAATGACTAACTTGTTCTCACTGGTGTTAAACAACAATCACTAACTTGTTCTCAGTGGTGTTAAACAACAATGACTAACTTGTTCTCACTGGTGGTAAACAGCAATCACTAACTTGTTCTCAGTGGTGTTAAACAACAATGACTAACTTGTTCTCACTGGTGTTAAACAACAATGACTAGCTTGTTCTCAGTGGTGTTAAACAACAATCACTAACTTGTTCTCAGTGGTGTTAAACAACAATGACTAACTTGTTCTCACTGGTGTTAAACAACAATCACTAACTTGTTCTCAGTGGTGTTAAACAACAATAACTAACTTGTTCTCAGTGGTGTTAAACAACAATAGCTAACTTGTTCTCAGTGGTGTTAAACAACAATGACTGACTTGTTCTCAGTGGTGTTAAACAACAATAACTAACTTGTTCTCAGTGGTGTTAAACAACAATGACTGACTTGTTCTCAGTGGTGTTAAACAACAATCACTAACTTGTTCTCAGTGGTGTTAAACAACAATGACTAACTTGTTCTCACTGGTGTTAAACAACAATCACTAACTTGTTCTCAGTGGTGTTAAGCAACAATGACTAACTTGTTCTCACTGGTGTTAAACAACAATCACTAACTTGTTCTCAGTGGTGTTAAACAACAATGACTAACTTGTTCTCACTGGTGTTAAACAACAATCACTAACTTGTTCTCAGTGGTGTTAAACAACAATGACTAACTTGTTCTCACTGGTGTTAAACAACAATCACTAACTTGTTCTCAGTGGTGTTAAACAACAATGACTAACTTGTTCTCAGTGGTGTTAAACAACAATCACTAACTTGTTCTCAGTGGTGTTAAACAACAATGACTAACTTGTTCTCAGTGGTGTTAAACAACAATCACTAACTTGTTCTCACTGGTGTTAAACAACAATAACTAACTTGTTCTCAGTGGTGTTAAACAACAATAACTAACTTGTTCTCAGTGGTGTTAAACAACAATCACTAACTTGTTCTCAGTGGTGTTAAACAACAATCACTAACTTGTTCTCAGTGGTGTTAAACAACAATAACTAACTTGTTCTCACTGGTGTTAAACAACAATCACTAACTTGTTCTCACTGGTGTTAAACAACAATCACTAACTTGTTCTCACTGGTGTTAAACAACAATAACTAACTTGTTCTCACTGGTGTTAAACAACAATCACTAACTTGTTCTCACTGGTGTTAAACAACAATCACTAACTTGTTCTCACTGGTGTTAAACAACAATCACTAACTTGTTCTCAGTGGTGTTAAACAACAATAACTAACTTGTTCTCAGTGGTGTTAAACAACAATCACTAACTTGTTCTCAGTGGTGTTAAAGAACAATAACTAACTTGTTCTCAGTGGTGTTAAACAACAATGACTAACTTGTTCTCAGTGGTGTTAAACAACAATGACTAACTTGTTCTCAGTGGTGTTAAACAACAATAACTAACTTGTTCTCAGTGGTGTTAAACAACAATGACTAACTTGTTCTCAGTGGTGTTAAACAACAATGACTAACTTGTTCTCAGTGGTGTTAAACAACAATGACTAACTTGTTCTCACTGGTGTTAAACAACAATCACTAACTTGTTCTCAGTGGTGTTAAACAACAATAACTAACTTGTTCTCAGTGGTGTTAAACAACAATGACTAACTTGTTCTCAGTGGTGTTAAACAACAATGACTAACTTGTTCTCAGTGGTGTTAAACAACAATAACTAACTTGTTCTCAGTGGTGTTAAACAACAATAACTAACTTGTTCTCAGTGGTGTTAAACAACAATGACTAACTTGTTCTCACTGGTGTTAAACAACAATCACTAACTTGTTCTCAGTGGTGTTAAACAACAATGACTAACTTGTTCTCAGTGGTGTTAAACAACAATTACTAACTTGTTCTCAGTGGTGTTAAACAACAATGACTAACTTGTTCTCAGTGGTGGTAAACAGCAATCACTAACTTGTTCTCAGTGGTGTTAAACAACAATGACTAACTTGTTCTCACTGGTGTTAAACAACAATGACTAGCTTGTTCTCAGTGGTGTTAAACAACAATCACTAACTTGTTCTCAGTGGTGTTAAACAACAATGACTAACTTGTTCTCACTGGTGTTAAACAACAATCACTAACTTGTTCTCAGTGGTGTTAAACAACAATAACTAACTTGTTCTCAGTGGTGTTAAACAACAATAACTAACTTGTTCTCAGTGGTGTTAAACAACAATGACTGACTTGTTCTCAGTGGTGTTAAACAACAATAACTAACTTGTTCTCAGTGGTGTTAAGCAACAATGACTGACTTGTTCTCAGTGGTGTTAAACAACAATAACTAACTTGTTCTCAGTGGTGTTAAACAACAATGACTAACTTGTTCTCACTGGTGTTAAACAACAATCACTAACTTGTTCTCAGTGGTGTTAAGCAACAATGACTAACTTGTTCTCACTGGTGTTAAACAACAATCACTAACTTGTTCTCAGTGGTGTTAAACAACAATGACTAACTTGTTCTCACTGGTGTTAAACAACAATCACTAACTTGTTCTCAGTGGTGTTAAACAACAATGACTAACTTGTTCTCACTGGTGTTAAACAACAATCACTAACTTGTTCTCAGTGGTGTTAAACAACAATGACTAACTTGTTCTCACTGGTGTTAAACAACAATCACTAACTTGTTCTCAGTGGTGTTAAACAACAATGACTAACTTGTTCTCAGTGGTGTTAAACAACAATCACTAACTTGTTCTCAGTGGTGTTAAACAACAATGACTAACTTGTTCTCAGTGGTGTTAAACAACAATCACTAACTTGTTCTCACTGGTGTTAAACAACAATAACTAACTTGTTCTCAGTGGTGTTAAACAACAATAACTAACTTGTTCTCAGTGGTGTTAAACAACAATCACTAACTTGTTCTCAGTGGTGTTAAACAACAATCACTAACTTGTTCTCAGTGGTGTTAAACAACAATAACTAACTTGTTCTCACTGGTGTTAAACAACAATCACTAACTTGTTCTCACTGGTGTTAAACAACAATAACTAACTTGTTCTCACTGGTGTTAAACAACAATAACTAACTTGTTCTCACTGGTGTTAAACAACAATCACTAACTTGTTCTCAGTGGTGTTAAACAACAATAACTAACTTGTTCTCACTGGTGTTAAACAACAATCACTAACTTGTTCTCACTGGTGTTAAACAACAATAACTAACTTGTTCTCACTGGTGTTAAACAACAATAACTAACTTGTTCTCACTGGTGTTAAACAACAATCACTAACTTGTTCTCAGTGGTGTTAAACAACAATGACTAACTTGTTCTCACTGGTGTTAAACAACAATCACTAACTTGTTCTCAGTGGTGTTAAACAACAATGACTAACTTGTTCTCAGTGGTGTTAAACAACAATCACTAACTTGTTCTCAGTGGTGTTAAACAACAATGACTAACTTGTTCTCAGTGGTGTTAAACAACAATCACTAACTTGTTCTCACTGGTGTTAAACAACAATAACTAACTTGTTCTCAGTGGTGTTAAACAACAATAACTAACTTGTTCTCAGTGGTGTTAAACAACAATCACTAACTTGTTCTCAGTGGTGTTAAACAACAATCACTAACTTGTTCTCAGTGGTGTTAAACAACAATAACTAACTTGTTCTCACTGGTGTTAAACAACAATCACTAACTTGTTCTCACTGGTGTTAAACAACAATAACTAACTTGTTCTCACTGGTGTTAAACAACAATAACTAACTTGTTCTCACTGGTGTTAAACAACAATCACTAACTTGTTCTCAGTGGTGTTAAACAACAATAACTAACTTGTTCTCACTGGTGTTAAACAACAATCACTAACTTGTTCTCACTGGTGTTAAACAACAATAACTAACTTGTTCTCACTGGTGTTAAACAACAATAACTAACTTGTTCTCACTGGTGTTAAACAACAATCACTAACTTGTTCTCACTGGTGTTAAACAACAATAACTAACTTGTTCTCACTGGTGTTAAACAACAATCACTAACTTGTTCTCAGTGGTGTTAAACAACAATAACTAACTTGTTCTCACTGGTGTTAAACAACAATTACTAACTTGTTCTCAGTGGTGTTAAACAACAATCACTAACTTGTTCTCACTGGTGTTAAACAACAATCACTAACTTGTTCTCACTGGTGTTAAACAACAATCACTAACTTGTTCTCAGTGGTGTTAAACAACAATAACTAACTTGTTCTCAGTGGTGTTAAACAACAATCACTAACTTGTTCTCAGTGGTGTTAAACAACAATAACTAACTTGTTCTCAGTGGTGTTAAACAACAATGACTAACTTGTTCTCAGTGGTGTTAAACAACAATGACTAACTTGTTCTCACTGGTGTTAAACAACAATGACTAACTTGTTCTCAGTGGTGTTAAACAACAATGACTAACTTGTTCTCACTGGTGTTAAACAACAATCACTAACTTGTTCTCACTGGTGTTAAACAACAATAACTAACTTGTTCTCAGTGGTGTTAAACAACAATAACTAACTTGTTCTCAGTGGTGTTAAACAACAATCACTAACTTG
Organism: Bathymodiolus septemdierum; assembly: GCA_963383655.1. Classification (NCBI taxonomy): domain Eukaryota; kingdom Metazoa; phylum Mollusca; class Bivalvia; order Mytilida; family Modiolidae; genus Bathymodiolus; species Bathymodiolus septemdierum. The sequence goes on along the minus strand of OY726527.1, from coordinate 62,617,891 downwards.
TTCTGAGTGGTGTTAAACAACAATGACTAACTTGTTCTCAGTGGTGTTAAACAACAATAACTAACTTGTTCTCAGTGGTGTTAAACAACAATAACTAACTTGTTCTCAGTGGTGTTAAACAACAATGACTAACTTGTTCTCAGTGGTGTTAAACAACAATCACTAACTTGTTCTCAGTGGTGTTAAACAACAATGACTAACTTGTTCTCACTGGTGTTAAACAACAATGACTAACTTGTTCTCACTGGTGTTAAACAACAATGACTAACTTGTTCTCAGTGGTGTTAAACAACAATGACTAACTTGTTCTCACTGGTGTTAAACAACAATGACTAACTTGTTTTCAGTGGTGTTAAACAACAATGACTAACTTGTTCCCAGTGTTGTTAAACAACAATGACTAACTTGTTCTCAGTGGTGTTAAACAACAATCACTAACTTGTTCTCACTGGTGTTAAACAACAATCACTAATTTGTTCTCAGTGGTGTTAAACAACAATCACTAACTTGTTCTCAGTGGTGTTAAACAACAATGACTAACTTGTTCTCAGTGGTGTTAAACAACAATGACTAACTTGTTCTCAGTGGTGTTAAACAACAATCACTAACTTGTTCTCAGTGGTGTTAAACAACAATGACTAACTTGTTCTCAGTGGTGTTAAACAACAATCACTAACTTGTTCTCACTGGTGTTAAACAACAATCACTAATTTGTTTTCAGTGGTGTTAAACAACAATGACTAACTTGTTCTCAGTGGTGTTAAACAACAATGACTAACTTGTTCTCAGTGGTGTTAAACAACAATCACTAACTTGTTCTCAGTGGTGTTAAACAACAATGACTAACTTGTTCTCAGTGGTGTTAAACAACAATCACTAACTTGTTCTCAGTGGTGTTAAACAACAATGACTAACTTGTTCTCAGTGGTGTTAAACAACAATGACTAACTTGTTCTCAGTGGTGTTAAACAACAATGACTAACTTGTTCTCAGTGGTGTTAAACAACAATCACTAACTGTTCTTAGTGGTGTTAAACAACAATCACTAATTTGTTCTCAGTGGTGTTAAACAACAATGACTTACTTGTTCTCAGTGGTGTTAAACAACAATCATTGACAAACATGCTCATATTTATTTTGGATAAATTCAAGAAGTTGAAAGTATGATATGTGACATTTAATATTTTATATTCTGATATTTTACATTTGAACTTTACATTTGTTTTTTGTGTATTTTATGGAATGTAGATAAAAAGTCAACATTATACCTGGTCACACAGATAATATATTTTACATCTGACCTTTGACCTTTGTTTATTTTTAGTGTATTATATGGAACGTAGAACAAGCAGAGCCTGTCAACATTATACCTGGTCACACAGATAATATATTTTCTTTGTCATGGAATGAAGACGGAAGTGCTTTCTGTACCACGTGTAAAGACAAGAAGATAAGAGTTATAGATCCTAGAATGGCTGTCGTGGCGATGGTTTGTTGAAATATTTTTTTTAATTAAGAAAAAAAAAATTATGACCAAATTTATTTTGGGTCATATTATGAATGATTGTTGGTGTTTAACGTCACTTTCAGCAATATTTGAGCTATATCATGGCGACCAGTTTTAGTGGTGGAAGAAGCCGGAGAGAACCACCAACCATGGGAAAGCAACTGGTAACCTTTATCACTTGCGGCTGCGAGTCGAGTGCACCCTTTTTGTAATTTATAAAGCCGGAAGCGAACCCATGCCGTAATAATTGGTGATAGGCTTGTATGAGTTGTTAGGTAATCCAACTACCTAACTCATAGAGCCACCCGGGCCCTCTACAACTACCTAACTCATTGAGCCACCCGGGCCCCGGTCATATTATGAAATATCAGCATCGTCATTTATAATCTATTAAGAAGTAGATTCAGTGGTCTGACCTAAGGTTCCATATTGTTGTTTCATAATGTAAAATAACGCTGTTCTATAAATAATTTATTAGAGAGGGGTCTGGGTGGGAGGGTACTGACATTTGATCGAGTCCTGTTACTCACCTCAGGCCTTAAGATTACCACACATCTAACCTAGGCCTTAAGATTACCACATATCTAACCTAGGCCTTAAGATTACCACACATCTAACCTAGGCCTTAAGATTACCACACATCTAACCTAGGCCTTAAGATTACCACACATCTAACCTAGGCCTTAAGATTACCACATATATAACCTAGGCCTTAAGATTACCACACATCTAACCAAGGCCTTAAGATTACCACACATCTAACCAAGGCCTTAAGATTACCACACATCTAACCTAGGCCTTAAGATTACCACACATCTAACCAAGGTCTTAAGATTACCACACATCTAACCTAGGCCTTAAGATTACCACACATCTAACCTAGGCCTTAAGATTACCACACATCTAACCTAGGCCTTAAGATTACCACACATCTAACCAAGGCCTTAAGATTACCACACATCTAACCAAGGCCTTAAGATTACCACACATCTAACCAAGGTCTTAAGATTACCACACATCTAACCAAGGCCTTAAGATTACCACACATCTAACCTAGGCCTTAAGATTACCACACATCTAACCTAGGCCTTAAGATTACCACACATCTAACCTAGGCCTTAAGATTACCACACATCTAACCTAGGCCTTAAGATTACCACACATCTAACCTAGGTCTTAAGATTACCACACATCTAACCTAGGCCTTAAGATTACCACATATCTAACCTAGGCCTTAAGATTACCACACATCTAACCTAGGCCTTAAGATTACCACATATCTAACCAAGGCCTTAAGATTACCACACATCTAACCAAGGCCTTAAGATTACCACATATCTAACCTAGGCCTTAAGATTACCACACATCTAACCTAGGTCTTAAGATTACCACACATCTAACCTAGGCCTTAAGATTACCACACATCTAACCTAGGCCTTAAGATTACCACATATCTAACCAAGGCCTTAAGATTACCACATATCTAACCTAGGCCTTAAGATTACCACACATCTAACCTAGGTCTTAAGATTACCACACATCTAACCTAGGCCTTAAGATTACCACACATCTAACCTAGGTCTTAAGATTACCACACATCTAACCTAGGCCTTAAGATTACCACACATCTAACCTAGGTCTTAAGATTACCACACATCTAACCTAGGCCTTAAGATTACCACACATCTAACCAAGGCTTTAAGATTACCACACATCTAACCAAGGCCTTAAGATTACCACATATCTAACCTAGGCCTTAAGATTACCACACATCTAACCTAGGTCTTAAGATTACCACACATCTAACCTAGGCCTTAAGATTACCACACATCTAACCTAGGTCTTAAGATTACCACACATCTAACCTAGGCCTTAAGATTACCACACATCTAACCAAGGTCTTAAGATTACCACACATCTAACCAAGGTCTTAAGATTACCACACATCTAACCAAGGTCTTAAGATTACCACACATCTAACCAAGGTCTTAAGATTACCACACATCTAACCAAGGTCTTAAGATTACCACACATCTAACCTAGGTCTTAAGATTACCACACATCTAACCTAGGCCTTAAGATTACCACACATCTAACCTAGGTCTTAAGATTACCACACATCTAACCTAGGCCTTAAGATTACCACATATCTAACCTAGGCCTTAAGATTACCACACATCTAACCAAGGTCTTAAGATTACCACACATCTAACCAAGGTCTTAAGATTACCACACATCTAACCAAGGTCTTAAGATTACCACACATCTAACCTAGGCCTTAAGATTACCACACATCTAACCAAGGTCTTAAGATTACCACATATCTAACCTAGGTCTTAAGATTACCACATATATAACCTAGGCCTTAAGATTACCACATATCTAACCAAGGCCTTAAGATTACCACATATCTAACCTAGGCCTTAAGATTACCACATATCTAACCAAGGCCTTAAGATTACCACACATCTAACCTAGGCCTTAAGATTACCACATATCTAACCAAGGTCTTAAGATTACCACATATCTAACCTAGGCCTTAAGATTACCACATATCTAACCAAGGTCTTAAGATTACCACATATCTAACCTAGGCCTTAAGATTACCACACATCTAACCTAGGCCTTAAGATTACCACATATATAACCTAGGCCTTAAGATTACCACACATCTAACCTAGGCCTTAAGATTACCACACATCTAACCTAGGCCTTAAGATTACCACATATCTAACCTAGGTCTTAAGATTACCACACATCTAACCTAGGCCTTAAGATTACCACACATCTAACCTAGGCCTTAAGATTACCACATATCTAACCAAGGTCTTAAGATTACCACACATCTAACCTAGGCCTTAAGATTACCACACATCTAACCTAGGCCTTAAGATTACCACATATCTAACCTAGGCCTTAAGATTACCACACATCTAACCAAGGTCTTAAGATTACCACATATCTAACCTAGGCCTTAAGATTACCACACATCTAACCTAGGCCTTAAGATTACCACATATATAACCTAGGCCTTAAGATTACCACACATCTAACCTAGGTCTTAAGATTACCACACATCTAACCTAGGCCTTAAGATTACCACATATCTAACCAAGGTCTTAAGATTACCACACATCTAACCTAGGCCTTAAGATTACCACACATCTAACCTAGGCCTTAAGATTACCACATATCTAACCTAGGCCTTAAGATTACCACACATCTAACCAAGGTCTTAAGATTACCACATATCTAACCTAGGCCTTAAGATTACCACACATCTAACCTAGGCCTTAAGATTACCACATATCTAACCTAGGCCTTAAGATTACCACACATCTAACCAAGGCCTTAAGATTACCACATATCTAACCAAGGCCTTAAGATTACCACACATCTAACCAAGGTCTTAAGATTACCACACATCTAACCTAGGCCTTAAGATTACCACACATCTAACCTAGGCCTTAAGATTACCACATATATAACCTAGGCCTTAAGATTACCACACATCTAACCAAGGCCTTAAGATTACCACATATCTAACCAAGGCCTTAAGATTACCACACATCTAACCAAGGTCTTAAGATTACCACACATCTAACCAAGGTCTTAAGATTACCACACATCTAACCTAGGCCTTAAGATTACCACATATCTAACCTAGGTCTTAAGATTACCACACATCTAACCTAGGCCTTAAGATTACCACACATCTAACCTATGCCTTAAGATTACCACATATCTAACCTAGGCCTTAAGATTACCACACATCTAACCAAGGTCTTAAGATTACCACATATCTAACCTAGGCCTTAAGATTACCACACATCTAACCAAGGCCTTAAGATTACCACATATATAACCTAGGCCTTAAGATTACCACATATCTAACCTAGGCCTTAAGATTACCACACATCTAACCTAGGCCTTAAGATTACCACACATCTAACCAAGGCCTTAAGATTACCACATATATAACCTAGGCCTTAAGATTACCACATATATAACCTAGGCCTTAAGATTACCACACATCTAACCAAGGCCTTAAGATTACCACATATCTAACCAAGGCCTTAAGATTACCACACATCTAACCAAGGTCTTAAGATTACCACACATCTAACCTAGGCCTTAAGATTACCACATATCTAACCTAGGCCTTAAGATTACCACATATCTAACCTAGGTCTTAAGATTACCACACATCTAACCTAGGCCTTAAGATTACCACACATCTAACCTAGGCCTTAAGATTACCACATATCTAACCTAGGCCTTAAGATTACCACACATCTAACCTAGGCCTTAAGATTACCACATATCTAACCTAGGCCTTAAGATTACCACACATCTAACCAAGGCCTTAAGATTACCACATATCTAACCAAGGCCTTAAGATTACCACATATCTAACCAAGGCCTTAAGATTACCACACATCTAACCAAGGCCTTAAGATTACCACACATCTAACCAAGGCCTTAAGATTACCACACATCTAACCAAGGCCTTAAGATTACCACACATCTAACCAAGGCCTTAAGATTACCACACATCTAACCTAGGCCTTAAGATTACCAGACATCTAACATAGGCCTTAAGATTACCACACATCTAACCAAGGCCTTAAGATTACCACATATATAACCTAGGTCTTAAGATTACCACATATATAACCTAGGTCTTAAGATTACCACATATATAACCTAGGTCTTAAGATTACCACATATATAACCTAGGTCTTAAGATTACCACACATCTAACCTAGGCCTTAAGATTACCACATATATAACCTAGGCCTTAAGATTACCACATATATAACCCAGGCCTTAAGATTACCACACATCTAACCTAGGCCTTAAGATTACCACATATCTAACCTAGGCCTTAAGATTACCACATATATAACCTAGGCCTTAAGATTACCACATATATAACCCAGGCCTTAAGATTACCACACATCTAACCAAGGCCTTAAGATTACCACACATCTAACCTAGGCCTTAAGATTACCAGACATCTAACATAGGCCTTAAGATTACCACACATCTAACCAAGGCCTTAAGATTACCACATATATAACCTAGGTCTTAAGATTACCACATATATAACCTAGGTCTTAAGATTACCACATATATAACCTAGGTCTTAAGATTACCACATATATAACCTAGGTCTTAAGATTACCACACATCTAACCTAGGCCTTAAGATTACCACATATATAACCTAGGCCTTAAGATTACCACATATATAACCCAGGCCTTAAGATTACCACACATCTAACCTAGGCCTTAAGATTACCACATATATAACCTAGGCCTTAAGATTACCACACATCTAACCTAGGCCTTAAGATTACCACATATATAACCTAGGCCTTAAGATTACCACATATATAACCCAGGCCTTAAGATTACCACACATCTAACCTAGGCCTTAAGATTACCACATATCTAACCAAGGCCTTAAGATTACCACATATATAACCTAGGCCTTAAGATTACCACATATATAACCTAGGCCTTAAGATTACCACACATCTAACCTAGATCTTAACATTACCACACATCTAACCAAGATCTTAAGATTACCACACATCTAACCTAGGCCTTAAGATTACCACACATCTAACCTAGGCCTTAAGATTACCACATATCTAACCAAGGCCTTAAGATTACCATACATCTAACCAAGGCCTTAAGATTACCACACATCTAACCAAGGCCTTAAGATTACCACACATCTAACCTAGGCCTTAAGATTACCACACATCTAACCAAGGCCTTAAGATTACCACATATCTAACCAAGGCCTTAAGATTACCATACATCTAACCAAGGCCTTAAGATTACCACACATCTAACCAAGGCCTTAAGATTACCACACATCTAACCTAGGCCTTAAGATTACCACACATCTAACCTAGGCCTTAAGATTACCACATATCTAACCAAGGCCTTAAGATTACCATACATCTAACCAAGGCCTTAAGATTACCACACATCTAACCAAGGCCTTAAGATTACCACACATCTAACCTAGGCCTTAAGATTACCACACATCTAACCTAGGCCTTAAGATTACCACATATCTAACCAAGGCCTTAAGATTACCACACATCTAACCTAGGCCTTAAGATTACCACACATCTAACCAAGGCCTGAAGATTACCACACATCTAACCAAGGCCTTAAGATTACCACATATATAACCTAGGCCTTAAGATTACCACACATCTAACCAAGGCCTTAAGATTACCACATATCTAACCAAGGTCTTAAGATTACCACACATCTAACCTAGGCCTTAAGATTACCACATATCTAACCTAGGCCTTAAGATTACCACACATCTAACCAAGGCCTTAAGATTACCACATATCTAACCTAGGCCTTAAGATTACCACATATCTAACCAAGGCCTTAAGATTACCACATATCTAACCTAGGCCTTAAGATTACCACACATCTAACCTAGGCCTTAAGATTACCACATATCTAACCAAGGTCTTAAGATTACCACACATCTAACCTAGGCCTTAAGATTACCACACATCTAACCAAGGTCTTAAGATTACCACATATATAACCTAGGCCTTAAGATTACCACATATCTAACCAAGACCATAAGATTACCACATATATAACCTAGGCCTTAAGATTACCACATATATAACCTAGGCCTTAAGATTACCACACATCTAACCTAGGCCTTAAGATTACCACATATCTAACCAAGGCCTTAAGATTACCACACATCTAACCTAGGCCTTTAGATTACCAGACATCTAACCTAGGCCTTAAGATTACCACACATCTAACCTAGGCCTTAAGATTACCACATATCTAACCAAGGCCTTAAGATTACCACACATCTAACCTAGGCCTTAAGATTACCACATATCTAACCAAGGCCTTAAGATTACCATACATCTAACCAAGGCCTTAAGATTACCACACATCTAACCTAGGCCTTAAGATTACCACACATCTAACCAAGGCCTTAAGATTACCACACATCTAACCTAGGCCTTAAGATTACCACACATCTAACCAAGGTCTTAAGATTACCACATATATAACCTAGGCCTTAAGATTACCACATATCTAACCAAGATCTTAAGATTACCACACATCTAACCAAGATCTTAAGATTACCACACATCTAACCTAGGCCTTAAGATTACCACATATCTAACCAAGGCCTTAAGATTACCATACATCTAACCAAGGCCTTAAGATTACCACACATCTAACCTAGGCCTTAAGATTACCACACATCTAACCAAGGCCTTAAGATTACCACACATCTAACCTAGGCCTTAAGATTACCACACATCTAACCAAGGTCTTAAGATTACCACATATATAACCTAGGCCTTAAGATTACCACATATCTAACCAAGATCTTAAGATTACCACACATCTAACCTAGGCCTTAAGATTACCACACATCTAACCTAGGCCTTAAGATTACCACACATCTAACCAAGATCTTAAGATTACCACATATATAACCTAGGCCTTAAGATTACCACATATATAACCTAGGCCTTAAGATTACCACACATCTAACCTAGGCCTTAAGATTACCACATATATAACCTAGGCCTTTAGATTACCAGACATCTAACCTAGGCCTTAAGATTACCACACATCTAACCTAGGCCTTAAGATTACCACACATCTAACCTAGGCCTTAAGATTACCACACATCTAACCAAGGCCTTAAGATTACCACATATATAACCTAGGCCTTTAGATTACCAGACATCTAACCTAGGCCTTAAGATTACCACACATCTAACCTAGGCCTTAAGATTACCACATATCTAACCAAGGCCTTAAGATTACCATACATCTAACCAAGGCCTTAAGATTACCACACATCTAACCTAGGCCTTAAGATTACCACACATCTAACCAAGGCCTTAAGATTACCACACATCTAACCTAGGCCTTAAGATTACCACACATCTAACCAAGGTCTTAAGATTACCACATATATAACCTAGGCCTTAAGATTACCACATATCTAACCAAGATCTTAAGATTACCACATATATAACCTAGGCCTTAAGATTACCACACATCTAACCTAGGCCTTAAGATTACCACACATCTAACCAAGGCCTTAAGATTACCACATATATAACCTAGGCCTTTAGATTACCAGACATCTAACCTAGGCCTTAAGATTACCACACATCTAACCTAGGCCTTAAGATTACCACATATCTAACCTAGGCCTTAAGATTACCACATATCTAACCTAGGCCTTAAGATTACCACATATCTAACCTAGGCCTTAAGATTACCACACATCTAACCAAGGCCTTAAGATTACCACACATCTAACCCAGGTCTTAAGATTACCACATATCTAACCTAGGCCTTAAGATTACCACACATCTAACCAAGGCCTTAAGATTACCACACATCTAACCAAGGCCTTAAGATTACCACACATCTAACCAAGGTCTTAAGATTACCACATATCTAACCCAGGCCTTAAGATTACCACACATCTAACCTAGGCCTTAAGATTACCACATATATAACCTAGGCCTTAAGATTACCACATATATAACCTAGGCCTTAAGATTACCACACATCTAACCTAGGCCTTAAGATTACCACACATCTAACCCAGGCCTTAAGATTACCACATATCTAACCTAGGCCTTAAGATTACCACACATCTAACCTAGGCCTTAAGATTACCACACATCTAACCAAGGTCTTAAGATTACCACATATCTAACCCAGGCCTTAAGATTACCACACATCTAACCTAGGCCTTAAGATTACCACACATCTAACCTAGGCCTTAAGATTACCACACATCTAACCTAGGCCTTAAGATTACCACACATCTAACCTAGGCCTTAAGATTACCACACATCTAACCAAGGCTTTAAGATTACCACATATCTAACCAAGGCCTTAAGATTACCACACATCTAACCTAGGCCTTAAGATTACCACACATCTAACCTAGGCCTTAAGATTACCAGACATCTAACCTAGGCCTTAAGATTACCACACATCTAACCAAGGCCTTAAGATTACCACATATCTAACCTAGGCCTTAAGATTACCACATATCTAACCTAGGCCTTAAGATTACCACACATCTAACCAAGGCCTTAAGATTACCACACATCTAACCTAGGCCTTAAGATTACCACACATCTAACCAAGGCCTTAAGATTACCACATATCTAACCAAGGCCTTAAGATTACCACATATCTAACCTAGGCCTTAAGATTACCACATATCTAACCAAGGCCTTAAGATTACCACACATCTAACCTAGGCCTTAAGATTACCACATATCTAACCTAGGCCTTAAGATTACCACACATCTAACCAAGGCCTTAAGATTACCACACATCTAACCAAGGCCTTAAGATTACCACATATCTAACCTAGGCCTTAAGATCACCACACATCTAACCAAGGCCTTAAGATTACCACACATCTAACCAAGGCTTTAAGATTACCACACATCTAACCTAGGCCTTAAGATTACCAGACATCTAACCAAGGTCTTAAGATTACCACACATCTAACCAAGGCCTTAAGATTACCACATATCTAACCTAGGCCTTAAGATTACCACACATCTAACCTAGGCCTTAAGATTACCACACATCTAACCAAGGCCTTAAGATTACCACACATCTAACCTAGGCCTTAAGATTACCACACATCTAACCTAGGCCTTAAGATTACCACACATCTAACCAAGGCCTTAAGATTACCACATATCTAACCTAGGCCTTAAGATTACCACACATCTAACCTAGGCCTTAAGATTACCACACATCTAACCTAGGCCTTAAGATTACCACATATATAACCTAGGCCTTAAGATTACCACACATCTAACCTAGGCCTTAAGATTACCACACATCTAACCTAGGCCTTAAGATTACCACATATATAACCTAGGCCTTAAGATTACCACACATCTAACCTAGGCCTTAAGATTACCACACATCTAACCAAGGCCTTAAGATTACCACATATCTAACCTAGGCCTTAAGATTACCACACATCTAACCTAGGCCTTAAGATTACCACATATCTAACCTAGGCCTTAAGATTACCACACATCTAACCTAGGCCTTAAGATTACCACATATCTAACCTAGGCCTTAAGATTACCACACATCTAACCTAGGCCTTAAGATTACCACATATCTAACCTAGGCCTTAAGATTACCACATATCTAACCTAGGCCTTAAGATTACCACACATATAACCTAGGCCTTAAGATTACCACATATCTAACCTAGGCCTTAAGATTACCACACATCTAACCTAGGCCTTAAGATTACCACATATCTAACCAAGGCCTTAAGATTACCACACATCTAACCAAGGCCTTAAGATTACCATACATCTAACCAAGGCCTTAAGATTACCATACATCTAACCAAGGCCTTAAGATTACCACACATCTAACCAAGGCCTTAAGATTACCACACATCTAACCTAGGCCTTAAGATTACCACACATCTAACCAAGGCCTTAAGATTACCATACATCTAACCAAGGCCTTAAGATTACCACACATCTAACCTAGGCCTTAAGATTACCACATATCTAACCAAGGCCTTAAGATTACCACACATCTAACCTAGGCCTTAAGATTACCACACATCTAACCTAGGCCTTAAGATTACCACACATCTAACCAAGGTCTTAAGATTACCACATATCTAACCCAGGCCTTAAGATTACCACACATCTAACCTAGGCCTTAAGATTACCACACATCTAACCTAGGCCTTAAGATTACCACACATCTAACCTAGGCCTTAAGATTACCACACATCTAACCTAGGCCTTAAGATTACCACACATCTAACCAAGGCTTTAAGATTACCACATATCTAACCAAGGCCTTAAGATTACCACACATCTAACCTAGGCCTTAAGATTACCACACATCTAACCTAGGCCTTAAGATTACCAGACATCTAACCTAGGCCTTAAGATTACCACACATCTAACCAAGGCCTTAAGATTACCACATATCTAACCTAGGCCTTAAGATTACCACATATCTAACCTAGGCCTTAAGATTACCACACATCTAACCAAGGCCTTAAGATTACCACACATCTAACCTAGGCCTTAAGATTACCACACATCTAACCAAGGCCTTAAGATTACCACATATCTAACCAAGGCCTTAAGATTACCACATATCTAACCTAGGCCTTAAGATTACCACATATCTAACCAAGGCCTTAAGATTACCACACATCTAACCTAGGCCTTAAGATTACCACATATCTAACCTAGGCCTTAAGATTACCACACATCTAACCAAGGCCTTAAGATTACCACACATCTAACCAAGGCCTTAAGATTACCACATATCTAACCTAGGCCTTAAGATCACCACACATCTAACCAAGGCCTTAAGATTACCACACATCTAACCAAGGCTTTAAGATTACCACACATCTAACCTAGGCCTTAAGATTACCAGACATCTAACCAAGGTCTTAAGATTACCACACATCTAACCAAGGCCTTAAGATTACCACATATCTAACCTAGGCCTTAAGATTACCACACATCTAACCTAGGCCTTAAGATTACCACACATCTAACCAAGGCCTTAAGATTACCACACATCTAACCTAGGCCTTAAGATTACCACACATCTAACCTAGGCCTTAAGATTACCACACATCTAACCAAGGCCTTAAGATTACCACATATCTAACCTAGGCCTTAAGATTACCACACATCTAACCTAGGCCTTAAGATTACCACACATCTAACCTAGGCCTTAAGATTACCACATATATAACCTAGGCCTTAAGATTACCACACATCTAACCTAGGCCTTAAGATTACCACACATCTAACCTAGGCCTTAAGATTACCACATATATAACCTAGGCCTTAAGATTACCACACATCTAACCTAGGCCTTAAGATTACCACACATCTAACAAAGGCCTTAAGATTACCACATATCTAACCTAGGCCTTAAGATTACCACACATCTAACCTAGGCCTTAAGATTACCACATATCTAACCTAGGCCTTAAGATTACCACACATCTAACCTAGGCCTTAAGATTACCACATATCTAACCTAGGCCTTAAGATTACCACACATCTAACCTAGGCCTTAAGATTACCACATATCTAACCTAGGCCTTAAGATTACCACATATCTAACCTAGGCCTTAAGATTACCACACATATAACCTAGGCCTTAAGATTACCACATATCTAACCTAGGCCTTAAGATTACCACACATCTAACCTAGGCCTTAAGATTACCACATATCTAACCAAGGCCTTAAGATTACCACACATCTAACCAAGGCCTTAAGATTACCATACATCTAACCAAGGCCTTAAGATTACCATACATCTAACCAAGGCCTTAAGATTACCACACATCTAACCAAGGCCTTAAGATTACCACACATCTAACCTAGGCCTTAAGATTACCACACATCTAACCAAGGCCTTAAGATTACCATACATCTAACCAAGGCCTTAAGATTACCACACATCTAACCTAGGCCTTAAGATTACCACATATCTAACCAAGGCCTTAAGATTACCACACATCTAACCTAGGCCTTAAGATTACCACACATCTAACCTAGGCCTTAAGATTACCACACATCTAACCTAGGCCTTAAGATTACCACATATCTAACCAAGGCCTTAAGATTACCACACATCTAACCTAGGCCTTAAGATTACCACACATCTAACCTAGGCCTTAAGATTACCACACATCTAACCAAGGCCTTAAGATTACCACACATCTAACCAAGGCCTTAAGATTACCACATATATAACCTAGGCCTTAAGATTACCACACATCTAATCAAGGCCTTAAGATTACCACACATCTAACCTAGGCCTTAAGATTACCACACATCTAACCTAGGCCTTAAGATTACCACACATCTAACCAAGGCCTTAAGATTACCACACATCTAACCCAGGCCTTAAGATTACCACACATCTAACCAAGGCCTTAAGATTACCACACATCTAACCAAGGCCTTAAGATTACCACATATATAACCAAGGCCTTAAGATTACCACACATCTAACCAAGGTCTTAAGATTACCACACATCTAACCTAGGCCTTAAGATTACCACACATCTAACCCAGGCCTTAAGATTACCACACATCTAACCTAGGCCTTAAGATTACCACATATCTAACCAAGGCCTTAAGATTACCACACATCTAACCTAGGCCTTAAGATTACCACATATCTAACCAAGGCCTTAAGATTACCACACATCTAACCCAGGCCTTAAGATTACCACACATCTAACCCAGGCCTTAAGATTACCACATATCTAACCAAGGTCTTAAGATTACCACACATCTAACCTAGGCCTTAAGATTACCACATATCTAACCTAGGCCTTAAGATTACCACACATCTAACCCAGGCCTTAAGATTACCACACATCTAACCTAGGCCTTAAGATTACCACACATCTAACCAAGGCCTTAAGATTACCACACATCTAACCTAGGCCTTAAGATTACCACATATCTAACCAAGGCCTTAAGATTACCACACATCTAACCTAGGCCTTAAGATTACCACACATCTAACCCAGGCCTTAAGATTACCACACATCTAACCTAGGCCTTAAGATTACCACATATCTAACCAAGGCCTTAAGATTACCACACATCTAACCCAGGCCTTAAGATTACCACACATCTAACCCAGGCCGCATGTTTCACCTATTAGATTGATATAACTGTCTGACTATAAATTGGTATTTGTTGCTTTTCCGTTAAGCACGCAGCATTAAGGAGAAAGAGCAAAGACTGGTTGGCTTGAAATCAGAATAATGTGTCCGAGTGGAGCGACATGTCTACCCGCGGACTGTTTTTTCAGTGAGCTAGCACTCTAAAAATCCAATTAAGCGTGTTGGTTTAGTACAAAGTGGACCTCATCATTATCTAATTGAAAATTTCCTTGTTTAACGCCATGATATAGCTGAAAAATTGTGGAGTTGACGTTAAACAACAATCACTCACTCATTGCAGAAGGGGTGGCTTTATAAGAGGAGGTCTACAGTATAACTTCTGTTTGACTTGTTTACAGGAGGGGTGGCTTTATAAGAGGAGGTCTACAGTATAACTTCTGTTTGACTTGTTTACAGGAGGGGGTGACTTTATAAGAGGGGGTCTACAGTATAACTTCTGTTTGACTTGTTTACAGGAAGGGGTGACTTTATAAGAGGGGGTCTACAGTATAACTTCTGTTTGACTTGTTTACAGGAGGGGGTGGCTTTATAAGAGGGGGTCTACATTATAACTTCTGTTTGACTTGTTTACAGGAGGGGGTGGCTTTTTAAGAGGGGGTCTACATTATAACTTCTGTTTGACTTGTTTACAGGAGGGGGTGGCTTTATAAGAGGGGGTCTACAGTATAACTTCTGTTTGACTTGTTTACAGGAAGGGGTGGCTTTATAAGAGGGGGTCTACAGTATAACTTCTGTTTGACTTGTTTACAGGAAGGGGTGACTTTATAAGAGGGGGTCTACAGTATAACTTCTGTTTGACTTGTTTACAGGAAGGGGTGGCTTTATAAGAGGGGGTCTACAGTATAACTTCTGTTTGACTTGTTTACAGGAAGGGGTGGCTTTATAAGAGGGGGTCTACAGTATAACTTCTGTTTGACTTGTTTACAGGAAGGGGTGGCTTTATAAGAGGGGGTCTACAGTATAACTTCTGTTTGACTTGTTTACAGGAAGGGGTGACTTTATAAGAGGGGGTCTACAGTATAACTTCTGTTTGACTTGTTTACAGGAAGGGGTGGCTTTATAAGAGGGGGTCTACAGTATAACTTCTGTTTGACTTGTTTACAGGAAGGGGTGACTTTATAAGAGGGGGTCTACAGTATAACTTCTGTTTGACTTGTTTACAGGAGGGGTGGCTTTATAAGAGGGGGTCTACAGTATAACTTCTGTTTGACTTGTTTACAGGAAGGGGTGGCTTTATAAGAGGGGGTCTACAGTATAACTTCTGTTTGACTTGTTTACAGGAAGGGGTGACTTTATAAGAGGGGGTCTACAGTATAACTTCTGTTTGACTTGTTTACAGGAAGGGGTGACTTTATAAGAGGGGGTCTACAGTATAACTTCTGTTTGACTTGTTTACAGGAAGGGGTGGCTTTATAAGAGGGGGTCTACAGTATAACTTCTGTTTGACTTGTTTACAGGAAGGGGTGGCTTTATAAGAGGGGGTCTACAGTATAACTTCTGTTTGACTTGTTTACAGGAAGGGGTGGCTTTATAAGAGGGGGTCTACAGTATAACTTCTGTTTGACTTGTTTACAGGAAGGGGTGACTTTATAAGAGGGGGTCTACAGTATAACTTCTGTTTGACTTGTTTACAGGAAGGGGTGGCTTTATAAGAGGGGGTCTACAGTATAACTTCTGTTTGACTTGTTTACAGGAAGGGGTGACTTTATAAGAGGGGGTCTACAGTATAACTTCTGTTTGACTTGTTTACAGGAGGGGTGGCTTTATAAGAGGGGGTCTACAGTATAACTTCTGTTTGACTTGTTTACAGGAAGGGGTGGCTTTATAAGAGGGGGTCTACAGTATAACTTCTGTTTGACTTGTTTACAGGAAGGGGTGACTTTATAAGAGGGGGTCTACAGTATAACTTCTGTTTGACTTGTTTACAGGAAGGGGTGGCTTTATAAGAGGGGGTCTACAGTATAACTTCTGTTTGACTTGTTTACAGGAAGGGGTGACTTTATAAGAGGGGGTCTACAGTATAACTTCTGTTTGACTTGTTTACAGGAGGGGTGGCTTTATAAGAGGGGGTCTACAGTATAACTTCTGTTTGACTTGTTTACAGGAAGGGGTGGCTTTATAAGAGGGGGTCTACAGTATAACTTCTGTTTGACTTGTTTACAGGAAGGGGTGGCTTTATAAGAGGGGGTCTACAGTATAACTTCTGTTTGACTTGTTTACAGGAAGGGGTGGCTTTATAAGAGGGGGTCTACAGTATAACTTCTGTTTGACTTGTTTACAGGAAGGGGTGGCTTTATAAGAGGGGGTCTACAGTATAACTTCTGTTTGACTTGTTTACAGGAAGGGGTGGCTTTATAAGAGGGGGTCTACAGTATAACTTCTGTTTGACTTGTTTACAGGAAGGGGTGACTTTATAAGAGGGGGTCTACAGTATAACTTCTGTTTGACTTGTTTACAGGAAGGGGTGGCTTTATAAGAGGGGGTCTACAGTATAACTTCTGTTTGACTTGTTTACAGGAAGGGGTGACTTTATAAGAGGGGGTCTACAGTATAACTTCTGTTTGACTTGTTTACAGGAAGGGGTGACTTTATAAGAGGTGGTCTACAGTATAACTTCTGTTTGACTTGTTTACAGGAAGGGGTGACTTTATAAGAGGGGGGTCTACAGTATAACTTCTGTTTGACTTGTTTACAGGAAGGGGTGACTTTATAAGAGGGGGTCTACAGTATAACTTCTGTTTGACTTGTTTACAGGAGGGGGTGGCTTTATAAGAGGGGGTCTACAGTATAACTTCTGTTTGACTTGTTTACAGGAAGGGGTGACTTTATAAGAGGGGGTCTACAGTATAACTTCTGTTTGACTTGTTTACAGGAGAGGGTAGCTTTATAAGAGGGGGGTCTACAGTATAACTTCTGTTTGACTTGTTTACAGGAGGTGGCTTTATAAGAGGGGGTCTACAGTATAACTTCTGTTTGACTTGTTTACAGAAGGGGTGGCTTTATAAGAGGGGGTCTACAGTATAACTTCTGTTTGACTTGTTTACAGGAGGGAGTAGCTTTATAAGAGGGGGGTCTACAGTATAACTTCTGTTTGACTTGTTTACAGGAGAGGGTAGCTTTATAAGAGGGGGGTCTACAGTATAACTTCTGTTTGACTTGTTTACAGGAGGTGGCTTTATAAGAGGGGGTCTACAGTATAACTTCTGTTTGACTTGTTTACAGGAGGGGGTGGCTTTATAAGAGGAGGTCTACAGTATAACTTCTGTTTGACTTGTTTACAGGAGGTGGCTTTATAAGAGGGGGGTCTACAGTATAACTTCTGTTTGACTTGTTTACAGGAGGGGTGGCTTTATAAGAGGGGATCTACAGTATAACTTCTGTTTGACTTGTTTACAGGAAGGGGTGACTTTATAAGAGGGGGTCTACAGTATAACTTCTGTTTGACTTGTTTACAGGAAGGGGTGGCTTTATAAGAGGGGGTCTACAGTATAACTTCTGTTTGACTTGTTTACAGGAAGGGGTGACTTTATAAGAGGGGGTCTACAGTATAACTTCTGTTTGACTTGTTTACAGGAGGGGGTGGCTTTATAAGAGGGGGTCTACAGTATAACTTCTGTTTGACTTGTTTACAGGAAGGGGTGGCTTTATAAGAGGAGGGTCTACAGTATAACTTCTGTTTGACTTGTTTACAGGAGGTGACTTTATAAGAGGGGGTCTACAGTATAACTTCTGTTTGACTTGTTTACAGGAAGGGGTGGCTTTATAAGAGGGGCTCTACAGTAGAACTTCTGTTTGACTTGTTTACAGGAAGGGGTGACTTTATAAGAGGGGGTCTACAGTATAACTTCTGTTTGACTTGTTTACAGGAAGGGGTGACTTTATAAGAGGGGGTCTACAGTATAACTTCTGTTTGACTTGTTTACAGGAGGTGGCTTTATAAGAGGGGGGTCTACAGTATAACTTCTGTTTGACTTGTTTACAGGAGGGGGTGGCTTTATAAGAGGGGGGTCTACAGTATAACTTCTGTTTGACTTGTTTACAGGAGGGGGTGGCTTTATAAGAGGGGGTCTACAGTATAACTTCTGTTTGACTTGTTTACAGGAAGGGGTGGCTTTATAAGAGGGGGGTCTACAGTATAACTTCTGTTTGACTTGTTTACAGGAGGGGTGGCTTTATAAGAGTAGGTCTACAGTATAACTTCTGTTTGACTTGTTTACAGGAGGTGGCTTTATAAGAGGGGGGTCTACAGTATAACTTCTGTTTGACTTGTTTACAGGAAGGGGTGGCTTTATAAGAGGGGGTCTACAGTATAACTTCTGTTTGACTTGTTTACAGGAAGGGGTGGCTTTATAAGAGGGGGTCTACAGTATAACTTCTGTTTGACTTGTTTACAGGAGGGGGTGGCTTTATAAGAGGGGGTCTACAGTATAACTTCTGTTTGACTTGTTTACAGGAGGGGGTGGCTTTATAAGAGGGGGTCTACAGTATAACTTCTGTTTGACTTGTTTACAGGAGGGGGTGGCTTTATAAGAGGGGGTCTACAGTATAACTTCTGTTTGACTTGTTTACAGGAGGGGTTGGCTTTATAAGAGGGGGGTCTACAGTATAACTTCTGTTTGACTTGTTTACAGGAGGGGGTGGCTTTATAAGAGGGGGGTCTACAGTATAACTTCTGTTTGACTTGTTTACAGGAGGTGACTTTATAAGAGGGGGTCTACAGTATAACTTCTGTTTGACTTGTTTACAGGAGGTGACTTTATAAGAGGGGGTCTACAGTATAACTTCTGTTTGACTTGTTTACAGGAAGGGGTGGCTTTATAAGAGGGGGTCTACAGTATAACTTCTGTTTGACTTGTTTACAGGAAGGGGTGGCTTTATAAGAGGGGGTCTACAGTATAACTTCTGTTTGACTTGTTTACAGGAGGGGGTGGCTTTATAAGAGGGGGTCTACAGTATAACTTCTGTTTGACTTGTTTACAGGAAGGGGTGGCTTTATAAGAGGGAGTCTACAGTATAACTTCTGTTTGACTTGTTTACAGGAGGGGTGGCTTTATAAGAGGGGGTCTACTGTATGACTTCTGTTTGACTTGTTTACAGGAGGGGGTGGCTTTATAAGAGTAGGTCTACAGTATAACTTCTGTTTGACTTGTTTACAGGAAGGGGTGGCTTTATAAGAGGGGGTCTACAGTATAACTTCTGTTTGACTTGTTTACAGGAAGGGGTGGCTTTATAAGAGGGGATCTACAGTATAACTTCTGTTTGACTTGTTTACAGGAAGGGGTGGCTTTATAAGAGTAGGTCTACAGTATAACTTCTGTTTGACTTGTTTACAGGAGGGGTGGCTTTATAAGAGGGGGTCTACTGTATGACTTCTGTTTGACTTGTTTACAGGAGGGGGTGGCTTTATAAGAGTAGGTCTACAGTATAACTTCTGTTTGACTTGTTTACAGGAAGGGGTGGCTTTATAAGAGGGGGTCTACAGTATAACTTCTGTTTGACTTGTTTACAGGAAGGGGTGGCTTTATAAGAGGGGGTCTACAGTATAACTTCTGTTTGACTTGTTTACAGGAAGGGGTGGCTTTATAAGAGGGGGTCTACAGTATAACTTCTGTTTGACTTGTTTACAGGAGGGGTGGCTTTATAAGAGGGGGTCTACAGTATAACTTCTGTTTGACTTGTTTACAGGAAGGGGTGGCTTTATAAGAGGGGGTCTACAGTATAACTTCTGTTTGACTTGTTTACAGGAAGGGGTGACTTTATAAGAGGGGGTCTACAGTATAACTTCTGTTTGACTTGTTTACAGGAGGGGGTGGCTTTATAAGAGGAGGTCTACAGTATAAC
Organism: Bathymodiolus septemdierum; assembly: GCA_963383655.1. NCBI lineage: Eukaryota > Metazoa > Mollusca > Bivalvia > Mytilida > Modiolidae > Bathymodiolus > Bathymodiolus septemdierum. The sequence continues at coordinate 62,596,741 of OY726527.1, read as the reverse complement.
TTCTGTTTGACTTGTTTACAGGAAGGGGTGGCTTTAAAAGAGGGGGTCTACAGTATAACTTCTGTTTGACTTGTTTACAGGAAGGGGTGGCTTTATAAGAGGGGGTCTACAGTATAACTTATGTTTGACTTGTTTACAGGAGGGGGTAGCTTTATAAGAGGGGGTCTACAGTATAACTTCTGTTTGACTTGTTTACAGGAGGGGTGGCTTTATAAGAGGGGGTCTACAGTATAACTTCTGTTTGACTTGTTTACAGGAGGGGTGGCTTTATAAGAGGGGGGTCTACAGTATAACTTCTGTTTGACTTGTTTACAGGAGGGGTGGCTTTATAAGAGGGGGTCTACAGTATAACTTCTGTTTGACTTGTTTACAGGAGGGGTGGCTTTATAAGAGGAGGTCTACAGTATAACTTGTTTGACTTGTTTACAGGAAGGGGTGGCTTTATAAGAGGGGGTCTACAGTATAACTTCTGTTTGACTTGTTTACAGGAAGGGGTGGCTTTATAAGAGGGGGTCTACAGTATAACTTCTGTTTGACTTGTTTACAGGAAGGGGTGGCTTTATAAGAGGGGGTCTACAGTATAACTTCTGTTTGACTTGTTTACAGGAAGGGGTGGCTTTATAAGAGGGGGTCTACAGTATAACTTCTGTTTGACTTGTTTACAGGAAGGGGTGGCTTTATAAGAGGGGGTCTACAGTATAACTTCTGTTTGACTTGTTTACAGGAAGGGGTGGCTTTATAAGAGGGGGTCTACAGTATAACTTCTGTTTGACTTGTTTACAGGAAGGGGTGACTTTATAAGAGGGGGTCTACAGTATAACTTCTGTTTGACTTGTTTACAGGAGGGGGTGGCTTTATAAGAGGAGGTCTACAGTATAACTTCTGTTTGACTTGTTTACAGGAAGGGGTGGCTTTAAAAGAGGGGGTCTACAGTATAACTTCTGTTTGACTTGTTTACAGGAAGGGGTGGCTTTATAAGAGGGGGTCTACAGTATAACTTCTGTTTGACTTGTTTACAGGAGGGGGTGGCTTTATAAGAGGGGGGTCTACAGTATAACTTCTGTTTGACTTGTTTACAGGAGGGGGTGGCTTTATAAGATGGGGGTCTACAGTATAACTTCTGTTTGACTTGTTTACAGGAAGGGGTGGCTTTATAAGAGGGGGGTCTACAGTATAACTTCTGTTTGACTTGTTTACAGTAGGGGTGGCTTTATAAGAGGGGGTCTACAGTATAACTTCTGTTTGACTTGTTTACAGGAAGGGGTGGCTTTATAAGAGGGGGTCTACAGTATAACTTCTGTTTGACTTGTTTACAGGAAGGGGTGGCTTTATAAGAGGGGGTCTACAGTATAACTTCTGTTTGACTTGTTTACAAGAGGGGGTCTACAGTATAACTTCTGTTTGACTTGTTTACAGGAGGGGGTGGCTTTATAAGAGGAGGTCTACAGTATAACTTCTGTTTGACTTGTTTACAGGAAGGGGTGGCTTTATAAGAGGAGGTCTACAGTATAACTTCTGTTTGACTTGTTTACAGGAAGGGGTGGCTTTATAAGAGGGGGTCTACAGTATAACTTCTGTTTGACTTGTTTACAGGAGGGGGTGGCTTTATAAGAGGGGGTCTACAGTATAACTTCTGTTTGACTTGTTTACAGGAAGGGGTGGCTTTATAAGAGGGGGGTCTACAGTATAACTTCTGTTTGACTTGTTTACAGGAAGGGGTGGCTTTATAAGAGGGGGTCTACAGTATAACTTCTGTTTGACTTGTTTACAGGAAGGGGTGACTTTATAAGAGGGGGTCTACAGTATAACTTCTGTTTGACTTGTTTACAGGAAGGGTGGCTTTATAAGAGGAGGTCTACAGTATAACTTCTGTTTGACTTGTTTACAGGAGGGGGTGGCTTTATAAGAGGGGGTCTACAGTATAACTTCTGTTTGACTTGTTTACAAGAAGGGTGGCTTTATAAGAGGAGGTCTACAGTATAACTTCTGTTTGACTTGTTTACAGGAGGGGGTGGCTTTATAAGAGGGGGTCTACAGTATAACTTCTGTTTGACTTGTTTACAGGAGGGGGTGGCTTTATAAGAGGGGGTCTACAGTATAACTTCTGTTTGACTTGTTTACAGGAGGGGGTGGCTTTATAAGAGGAGGTCTACAGTATAACTTCTGTTTGACTTGTTTACAGGAGGGGTGGCTTTATAAGAGGGGGTCTACAGTATAACTTCTGTTTGACTTGTTTACAGGAAGGGGTGGCTTTATAAGAGGGGGTCTACAGTATAACTTCTGTTTGACTTGTTTACAGGAAGGGGTGACTTTATAAGAGGGGGTCTACAGTATAACTTCTGTTTGACTTTTTTACAGGAAGGGTGGCTTTATAAGAGTAGGTCTACAGTATAACTTCTGTTTGACTTGTTTACAGGAAGGGGTGGCTTTATAAGAGGGGGGTCTACAGTATAACTTCTGTTTGACTTGTTTACAGGAAGGGGTGACTTTATAAGAGTAGGTCTACAGTATAACTTCTGTTTGACTTGTTTACAGGAAGGGGTGGCTTTATAAGAGGGGGGTCTACAGTATAACTTCTGTTTAACTTGTTTACAGGAAGGGGTGACTTTATAAGAGGGGGTCTACAGTATAACTTCTGTTTGACTTGTTTACAGGAAGGGGTGGCTTTATAAGAGGGGGGTCTACAGTATAACTTCTGTTTGACTTGTTTACAGGAGGGGGTGACTTTATAAGAGTAGGTCTACAGTATAACTTCTGTTTGACTTGTTTACAGGAAGGGGTGGCTTTATAAGAGGGGGGTCTACAGTATAACTTCTGTTTGACTTATTTACAGGAAGGGGTGGCTTTATAAGAGGGGGTCTACAGTATAACTTCTGTTTGACTTGTTTACAGGAGGGGGTGGCTTTATAAGAGGAGGTCTACAGTATAACTTCTGTTTGACTTGTTTACAGGAGGGGTGGCTTTATAAGAGGGGGTCTACAGTATAACTTCTGTTTGACTTGTTTACAGGAGGGGGTGGCTTTATAAGAGGAGGTCTACAGTATAACTTCTGTTTGACTTGTTTACAGGAGGGGGTGGCTTTATAAGAGGGGGTCTACAGTAGAACTTCTGTTTGACTTGTTTACAGGAGGGGTGGCTTTATAAGAGGGGGTCTACAGTATAAGTTCTGTTTGACTTATTTACAGGAGGGGTGGCTTTATAAGAGGGGGTCTACAGTATAACTTCTGTTTGACTTGTTTACAGGAGGGGGTAGCTTTATAAGAGGTGGGTCTACAGTATAACTTCTGTTTGACTTGTTTACAGGAAGGGGTGGCTTTATAAGAGGGGGTCTACAGTATAACTTCTGTTTGACTTGTTTACAGGAAGGGGTGGCTTTATAAGAGGGGGTCTACAGTATAACTTCTGTTTGACTTGTTTACAGGAAGGGGTGACTTTATAAGAGTAGGTCTACAGTATAACTTCTGTTTGACTTGTTTACAGGAAGGGGTGGCTTTATAAGAGGGGGTCTACAGTATAACTTCTGTTTGACTTGTTTACAGGAAGGGGTGGCTTTATAAGAGGGGGTCTACAGTATAACTTCTGTTTGACTTGTTTACAGGAGGGGGTGGCTTTATAAGAGGGGGTCTACAGTATAACTTCTGTTTGACTTGTTTACAGGAGGGGGTGGCTTTATAAGAGGGGGTCTACAGTATAACTTCTGTTTGACTTGTTTACAGGAAGGGGTGGCTTTATAAGAGGGGGTCTACAGTATAACTTCTGTTTGACTTGTTTACAGGAAGGGGTGGCTTTATAAGAGGGGGTCTACAGTATAACTTCTGTTTGACTTGTTTACAGGAAGGGGTGGCTTTATAAGAGGGGGTCTACAGTATAACTTCTGTTTGACTTGTTTACAGGAGGGGGTGGCTTTATAAGAGGGGGTCTACAGTATAACTTCTGTTTGACTTGTTTACAGGAGGGGGTGGCTTTATAAGAGGGGGTCTACAGTATAACTTCTGTTTGACTTGTTTACAGGAAGGGGTGGCTTTATAAGAGGGGGTCTACAGTATAACTTCTGTTTGACTTGTTTACAGGAAGGGGTGACTTTATAAGAGGAGGTCTACAGTATAACTTCTGTTTGACTTGTTTACAGGAAGGGGTGGCTTTATAAGAGGGGTTCTACAGTATAACTTCTGTTTGACTTGTTTACAGGAGGGGGTGGCTTTATAAGAGGGGGGTCTACAGTATAACTTCTGTTTGACTTGTTTACAGGAAGGGGTGGCTTTATAAGAGGAGGTCTACAGTATAACTTCTGTTTGACTTGTTTACAGGAGGGGTGGCTTTATAAGAGGGGGTCTACAGTATAACTTCTGTTTGACTTGTTTACAGGAGGGGGTGGCTTTATAAGAGGAGGTCTACAGTATAACTTCTGTTTGTCTTGTTTACAGGAAGGGTGACTTTATAAGAGGAGGTCTACAGTATAACTTCTGTTTGACTTGTTTACAGGAGGGGTGGCTTTATAAGAGGGGGTCTACAGTATAACTTCTGTTTGACTTGTTTACAGGAGGGGTGGCTTTATAAGAGGAGGTCTACAGTATAACTTCTGTTTGACTTGTTTACAGGAGGGGTGGCTTTATAAGAGGGGGTCTACAGTATAACTTCTGTTTGACTTGTTTACAGGAGGGGTGACTTTATAAGAGGAGGTCTACAGTATAACTTCTGTTTGACTTGTTTACAGGAGGGGGTGGCTTTATAAGAGGGGGTCTACAGTATAACTTCTGTTTGACTTGTTTACAGGAGGGGGTGGCTTTATAAGAGGGGGTCTACAGTATAACTTCTGTTTGACTTGTTTACAGGAAGGGGTGACTTTATAAGAGGTGGGTCTACAGTATAACTTCTGTTTGACTTGTTTACAGGAGGGGGTGGCTTTATAAGAGGGGGTCTACAGTATAACTTCTGTTTGACTTGTTTACAGGAGGTGACTTTATAAGAGGAGGTCTACAGTATAACTTCTGTTTGACTTGTTTACAGGAGGGGTGGCTTAATAAGAGGAGGTCTACAGTATGACTTCTGTTTGACTTGTTTACAGGAGGGGTGGCTTTATAAGAGGGGGTCTACAGTATAACTTCTGTTTGACTTATTTACAGGAGGGGGTGACTTTATAAGAGGGGGTCTACAGTATAACTTCTGTTTGACTTGTTTACAGGAGGGGTGGCTTTATAAGAGGAGGTCTACAGTATGACTTCTGTTTGACTTATTTACAGGAGGGGGTGACTTTATAAGAGGAGGTCTACAGTATGACTTCTGGTTGACTTGTTTACAGGAGGGGTTGGCTTTATAAGAGGGGGTCTACAGTATAACTTCTGTTTGACTTGTTTACAGGAGGGGTGGCTTTATAAGAGGGGGTCTACAGTATAACTTCTGTTTGACTTGTTTACAGGAGGGGGTGGCTTTATAAGAGGGGGTCTACAGTATAACTTCTGTTTGACTTGTTTACAGGAGGGGTGGCTTTATAAGAGGGGGTCTACAGTATAACTTCTGTTTGACTTGTTTACAGGAGGGGGTGGCTTTATAAGAGGGGGGTCTACAGTATAACTTCTGTTTGACTTGTTTACAGGAGTGGTGGCTTTATAAGAGGGGGTCTACAGTATAACTTCTGTTTGACTTGTTTACAGGAGGGGTGGCTTTATAAGAGGGGGTCTACAGTATAACTTCTGTTTGACTTGTTTACAGGAGGGGGTGGCTTTATAAGAGGGAGTCTACAGTATAACTTCTGTTTGACTTGTTTACAGGAGGGGGTGGCTTTATAAGAGGGGGTCTACAGTATAACTTCTGTTTGACTTGTTTACAGGAGGGGTGGCTTTATAAGAGGGGGTCTACAGTATAACTTCTGTTTGACTTGTTTACAGGAGGGGTGGCTTTATAAGAGGGGGTCTACAGTATAACTTCTGTTTGACTTGTTTACAGGAGGGGTGGCTTTATAAGAGGAGGTCTACAGTATGACTTCTGTTTGACTTGTTTACAGGAAGGGGTGGCTTTATAAGAGGGGGGTCTACAGTATAACTTCTGTTTGACTTGTTTACAGGAAGGGGTGGCTTTATAAGAGGGGGTCTACAGTATAACTTCTGTTTGACTTGTTTACAGGAAGGGGTGGCTTTATAAGAGGGGGGTCTACAGTATAACTTCTGTTTGACTTGTTTACAGGAAGGGGTGGCTTTATAGGAGGGGGTCTACAGTATAACTTCTGTTTGACTTGTTTACAGGAAGGGGTGGCTTTATAAGAGGGGGTCTACAGTATAGCTTCTGTTTGACTTGTTTACAGGAAGGGATGGCTTTATAAGAGGGAGGTCTACAGTATAACTTCTGTTTGACTTGTTTACAGGAGGGGGTGGCTTTATAAGAGGGGGTCTACAGTATAACTTCTGTTTGACTTGTTTACAGGAGGGGGTGGCTTTATAAGAGGAGGTCTACAGTATAACTTTTGTTTGACTTGTTTACAGGAAGGGTTGGCTTTATAAGAGGGGGTCTACAGTATAACTTCTGTTTGACTTGTTTACAGGAGGGGGTGGCTTTATAAGAGGAGGTCTACAGTATAACTTCTGTTTGACTTGTTTACAGGAGGGGTGGCTTTATAAGAGGGGGGTCTACAGTATAACTTCTGTTTGACTTGTTTACAGGAGGTGACTTTATAAGAGTAGGTCTACAGTATAACTTCTGTTTGACTTGTTTACAGGAAGGGGTGGCTTTATAAGAGGAGGTCTACAGTATAACTTCTGTTTGACTTGTTTACAGGAAGGGGTGGCTTTATAAGAGGGGGGTCTACAGTATAACTTCTGTTTGACTTGTTTACAGGAGGGGGTGGCTTTATAAGAGGGAGGTCTACAGTATAACTTCTGTTTGACTTATTTACAGGAGGGAGATGGACATGAAGGTAGCAGATCATCAAAGTCTGTGTTTATAGATACAGGGAGAATATTTACATGTGGAATGAACAGGATGAGTAACAGACAGCTAGCTGTGTGGGATATTGTAAGTTTGTGTATAGATCACGTCTATATATCATACGTACATCTTGTGTGTATAGATCACATCTATATATCATACGTACATCTTGTGTGTATAGATCACGTCTATATATCATACGTACATCTTGTGTGTATAGATCACGTCTATATATCATACGTACATCTTGTGTGTATAGATCACGTCTATATATCATACGTACATCTTGTGTGTATAGATCACGTCTATATATCATACGTACATCTTGTGTGTATAGATCACGTCTATATATCATACGTACATCTTGTGTGTATAGATCACGTCTATATATCATACGTACATCTTGTGTGTATAGATCACGTCTATATATCATACGTACATCTTGTGTGTATAGATCACGTCTATATATCATACGTACATCTTGTGTGTATAGATCACGTCTATATATCATACGTACATCTTGTGTGTATAGATCACGTCTATATATCATACGTACATCTTGTGTGTATAGATCACGTCTATATATCATACGTACATCTTGTGTGTATAGATCACGTCTATATATCATACGTACATCTTGTGTGTATAGATCACGTCTATATATCATACGTACATCTTGTGTGTATAGATCACGTCTATATATCATACGTACATCTTGTGTGTATAGATCACGTCTATATATCATACGTACATCTTGTGTGTATAGATCACGTCTATATATCATACGTACATCTTGTGTGTATAGATCACGTCTATATATCATACGTACATCTTGTGTGTATAGATCACGTCTATATATCATACGTACATCTTGTGTGTATAGATCACGTCTATATATCATACGTACATCTTGTGTGTATAGATCACGTCTATATATCATACGTACATCTTGTGTGTATAGATCACGTCTATATATCATACGTACATCTTGTGTGTATAGATCACGTCTATATATCATACGTACATCTTGTGTGTATAGATCACGTCTATATATCATACGTACATCTTGTGTGTATAGATCACGTCTATATATCATACGTACATCTTGTGTGTATAGATCACGTCTATATATCATACGTACATCTTGTGTGTATAGATCACGTCTATATATCATACGTACATCTTGTGTGTATAGATCACGTCTATATATCATACGTACATCTTGTGTGTATAGATCACGTCTATATATCATACGTACATCTTGTGTGTATAGATCACGTCTATATATCATACGTACATCTTGTGTGTATAGATCACGTCTATATATCATACGTACATCTTGTGTGTATAGATCACGTCTATATATCATACGTACATCTTGTGTGTATAGATCACGTCTATATATCATACGTACATCTTGTGTGTATAGATCACGTCTATATATCATACGTACATCTTGTGTGTATAGATCACGTCTATATATCATACGTACATCTTGTGTGTATAGATCACGTCTATATATCATACGTACATCTTGTGTGTATAGATCACGTCTATATATCATACGTACATCTTGTGTGTATAGATCACGTCTATATATCATACGTACATCTTGTGTGTATAGATCACGTCTATATATCATACGTACATCTTGTGTGTATAGATCACGTCTATATATCATACGTACATCTTGTGTGTATAGATCACGTCTATATATCATACGTACATCTTGTGTGTATAGATCACGTCTATATATCATACGTACATCTTGTGTGTATAGATCACGTCTATATATCATACGTACATCTTGTGTGTATAGATCACGTCTATATATCATACGTACATCTTGTGTGTATAGATCACGTCTATATATCATACGTACATCTTGTGTGTATAGATCACGTCTATATATCATACGTACATCTTGTGTGTATAGATCACGTCTATATATCATACGTACATCTTGTGTGTATAGATCACGTCTATATATCATACGTACATCTTGTGTGTATAGATCACGTCTATATATCATACGTACATCTTGTGTGTATAGATCACGTCTATATATCATACGTACATCTTGTGTGTATAGATCACGTCTATATATCATACGTACATCTTGTGTGTATAGATCACGTCTATATATCATACGTACATCTTGTGTGTATAGATCACGTCTATATATCATACGTACATCTTGTGTGTATAGATCACGTCTATATATCATACGTACATCTTGTGTGTATAGATCACGTCTATATATCATACGTACATCTTGTGTGTATAGATCACGTCTATATATCATACGTACATCTTGTGTGTATAGATCACGTCTATATATCATACGTACATCTTGTGTGTATAGATCACGTCTATATATCATACGTACATCTTGTGTGTATAGATCACGTCTATATATCATACGTACATCTTGTGTGTATAGATCACGTCTATATATCATACGTACATCTTGTGTGTATAGATCACGTCTATATATCATACGTACATCTTGTGTGTATAGATCACGTCTATATATCATACGTACATCTTGTGTGTATAGATCACGTCTATATATCATACGTACATCTTGTGTGTATAGATCACGTCTATATATCATACGTACATCTTGTGTGTATAGATCACGTCTATATATCATACGTACATCTTGTGTGTATAGATCACGTCTATATATCATACGTACATCTTGTGTGTATAGATCACGTCTATATATCATACGTACATCTTGTGTGTATAGATCACGTCTATATATCATACGTACATCTTGTGTGTATAGATCACGTCTATATATCATACGTACATCTTGTGTGTATAGATCACGTCTATATATCATACGTACATCTTGTGTGTATAGATCACGTCTATATATCATACGTACATCTTGTGTGTATAGATCACGTCTATATATCATACGTACATCTTGTGTGTATAGATCACGTCTATATATCATACGTACATCTTGTGTGTATAGATCACGTCTATATATCATACGTACATCTTGTGTGTATAGATCACATCTATATATCATACGTACATCTTGTGTGTATAGATCACATCTATATATCATACGTACATCTTGTGTGTATAGATCACATCTATATATCATACGTACATCTTGTGTGTATAGATCACATCTATATATCATACGTACATCTTGTGTGTATAGATCACATCTATATATCATACGTACATCTTGTGTGTATAGATCACGTCTATATATCATACGTACATCTTGTGTGTATAGATCACGTCTATATATCATACGTACATCTTGTGTGTATAGATCACGTCTATATATCATACGTACATCTTGTGTGTATAGATCACGTCTATATATCATACGTACATCTTGTGTGTATAGATCACGTCTATATATCATACGTACATCTTGTGTGTATAGATCACATCTATATATCATACGTACATCTTGTGTGTATAGATCACATATATCATACGTACATCTTGTGTGTATAGATCACATCTATATATCATACGTACATCTTGTGTGTATAGATCACATCTATATATCATACGTACAACTTGTGTGTATAGATCACATCTATATATCATACGTACATCTTGTGTGTATAGATCACGTCTATATATCATACGTACATCTTGTGTGTATAGATCACATCTGTGATCTATATATCATACGTACATCTTGTGTGTATAGATCACATCTATATATCATACGTACATCTTGTGTGTATAGATCACATCTATATATCATACGTACATCTTGTGTGTATAGATCACATCTATATATCATACGTACATCTTGTGTGTATAGATCACATCTATATATCATACGTACATCTTGTGTGTATAGATCACATCTATATATCATACGTACATCTTGTGTGTATAGATCACGTCTATATATCATACGTACATCTTGTGTGTATAGATCACGTCTATATATCATACGTACATCTTGTGTGTATAGATCACGTCTATATATCATACGTACATCTTGTGTGTATAGATCACATCTATATATCATACGTACATCTTGTGTGTATAGATCACATATATCATACGTACATCTTGTGTGTATAGATCACATCTATATATCATACGTACATCTTGTGTGTATAGATCACATCTATATATCATACGTACAACTTGTGTGTATAGATCACGTCTATATATCATACGTACATCTTGTGTGTATAGATCACGTCTATATATCATACGTACATCTTGTGTGTATAGATCACGTCTATATATCATACGTACATCTTGTGTGTATAGATCACATCTATATATCATACGTACATCTTGTGTGTATAGATCACGTCTATATATCATACGTACATCTTGTGTGTATAGATCACGTCTATATATCATACGTACATCTTGTGTGTATAGATCACATCTATATATCATACGTACATCTTGTGTGTATAGATCACATCTATATATCATACGTACATCTTGTGTGTATAGATCACATCTATATATCATACGTACATCTTGTGTGTATAGATCACATCTATATATCATACGTACATCTTGTGTGTATAGATCACATCTATATATCATACGTACATCTTGTGTGTATAGATCACATCTATATATCATACGTACATCTTGTGTGTATAGATCACATCTATATATCATACGTACATCTTGTGTGTATAGATCACATCTATATATCATACGTACATCTTGTGTGTATAGATCACATCTATATATCATACGTACATCTTGTGGTATAGATCACATCTATATATCATACGTACATCTTGTGGTATTTCTATTACTGGTTGTTATTGAAGTATATAAGCTGAATTATTGTCAGTGTTAATATTTATAAATTCTAGCTTTGTGTAGGAGATTTGTACTTGTACTCAAAAAGCATCTAATGAGAACGTCATATACATAAATACAACATTCTGATTGGACAATTTTGGAAAACAAGAACAAAGCTTGTACCTGAAAGTTTTACAATGTATGACCATGGGTGAATGTACAATGAAGATTGAGAATTGTTCACTTCAGAACTTTTAACATTTGATTATTACAAAACTGTAATTTTAAATTGTGCAAAATTGTAGTTTATGATTTCATATGTAGTAATCATTTTACGAGAGAATGAAAATATACCATGTTGTTTTTCAGAAATCTTTCAGTGATAGGAACAGTGTAAAGATATTGTATATTTTGGAAATCAAGGGAAGCAATCTCTGTGATACTCCTGTTACTTGTTTAACAAACAATATAATTAAACATGGTACCAGTCACTTTCACCAATTTTTTTACGGCCGTCTTTAAGACGGGACGTATTATGGTATACCAATGTCCGACTATCTCTCCGTCCGTCCGTTTCACATGTCACGCTCTTACTTAAGAACCCCTTGGCCAATTCACTTCAAATTTCACAGAGTTATTGGAATTGATGGTCTTACGGTCTGTATACTTTATGGTGAAATTTCAATTTTTCATTCCAGAGTTATGGGACTTTATTCATCAAATTGTAGGCGATTTTTCGTATGCTGCACTGTAAATTGAGAACCCCTTCGCCAATTCACTTCAAACTTTGCTTAGTTATTGGAATTGATAGTCTTACGGTCTGTATACTTTTTGGTGAAATTTCAATGTTTCATTCCAGAGTTATGGGATTTTATTCATCAAATTGTAGGCGATTTTTCGTATGTCGCGCTGTAAATTGAGAACCCCTTCGCCAATTCACTTCAAACTTCGTACTGTTATTGGAATTGATAGTCTTTACTGATTTGTCAACACTTTACCTTAAGTTTATTTAGGTCAGTTTGTACAAGACTTGTTCCTCAATAAAATGATAACTGAGTAGAGAAATGATTACTACTCAACGATTAATGGCATATATTATTTGGATTTGTTTGCAATATATGTGTATAGTTGGTTTTTTTTGTCAATACAAAAGGTATGTCAAACTATTATAGTGTTTTATTTCAACAAAAATATTGTATAAATGTTCCAATTCATGTTTATGGTGCAGCTGTTGGTGAAATTTAGATTTTTCATTTAAGAGTTATGGGAAAGAAAGTCTTTACAAATATTGTTTGAATGTTGATGACGGGCGTATCATGCGCTCTTGGCGCAGCTGTTTATTTTATTATATTGTGGTGACATTGTGATTTTGTAGCAGATAAAGTTGGAGTTCCCAGAGAATTCTACAGAGTGGTATTTCTTACTCACTTAAAGTACAAGTCTAACACATGACATATGCTAGAAGTTGGACAAAAACTTTTGACATAATTTTGGTTGAATTTCTATTAAACAAACCGTTTACAGATATGATAATTTACTGTAATTTTTATTTTGTAGAAAAACTTGTCCAAACCATTATTTCTAGACCAGATAGACAATTCTAATGGTGTGTTATTACCGTATTATGATAGAGACAATAAAGTTATGTATTTAGCCGGCAAAGGAGACAGCAATATACGTTATTATGAAATTGATGACCAATCACATGTTCATTTTCTTAGTGCCTTCATGTCTGCATTCCCACAAAGAGGCTTAGGTAGGAACTTTTAACGTTTCTTGTTTATAAATATGATAACTAAATAATAAATGAAAAACAAAAAAATACTGTCAGAAATCTACTAAGAAAATCGTAAAAACAAAGAAAAAATTAATATTTGAGTTTAAAAGAATATTTAAATTTAAGTTTAACAGAGTATTTGAGTTTAACAGAGTATTTGAGTTTAACAGAGTATTTGAGTTTAACAGAGTATTTGAGTTTAACAGAATATTTGAGTTTAACGGAGTATTTGAGTTTAACAGAGTATTTCAGTTTAACAGAGTATTTAGGTTTAACATAATATTTGAGTTTAATAGAGTATTTGAGTTTAACAGAGTATTTGCGTTTAAAAGAATATTTGAGTTTAACAGCATATTTAAATTTATCTGAGTATTTGATATTATTAATTAATTTATTAATTGTCTAAAAGGACCATTATTACACATGGCTGGCAAGATTTACAGATAACGAGGTTCCACTGCACATGTAGTTTTAATTGTATAGATTAAAACTTTTCTAATTTTAGGTATGATGCCAAAGAGAGGCTGTGATACAAGTCGGTGTGAAGTGATGAGATTTTATAAGATGCATTCTGGAAAAAATGTCATTGAACCGATCTCAATGATTGTTCCTAGGAAGGTAGAAAATATTAATCATTTAATTATGTCTCTCCTTCGAACGAAGGGAGACATATTGTTTTAGTCTGATTTTTTCTTCCGCTTCTGCTTCTTCTCAGCGAAGCTTGTCTGGACCATAACTTTTTTGTCTTTCCAGATAGGTCAATTATATTTGGTATGTGGGTGCATGACCTCAAGGTCAAATAACAGATGGCCGCATTAATGGGAGACATAAGTTTTAGGTATCTAAAACAGTTCTTCCTAGTTATTATTGTGGATTATGATAAAAATAGTTGAAAGATAAAGTTATACTGTCTAAACTGAATCTCCTTGACACCAACATTTGTGTTCTGAAGGTGAATGGTTCATACAGGTTGAATTAACTGTGTTCTGAATAGACAGGTGACTGGTTCATACAGGTTGAATTAACTGTTTTCTGAATAGACAGGTGAATGGTTCATACAGGTTGAATTAACTGTGTTCTGAATAGACAGGTGAATGGTTCACACAGATTGAATTAACTGTGTTCTGAATAGACAGGTGAATGGTTCATACAGGTTGAATTAACTGTGTTCTGAATAGACAGGTGAATGGTTCATACAGGTTGAATTAACTGTGTTCTGAATAGACAGGTGAATGGTTCATACAGGTTGAATTAACTGTTCTGAATAGACAGGTGAATGGTTCATACAGGTTGAATTAACAAAGATTTCCTACATATGGACTTTATGTAAAGTTCTGTTTATACAGGGTTCAATTTAAACTGGGGCCCAGGTGGCTCAATGAGTTAGGTGTTGGATTACCTAAAAACTCATACAAGCCTATCACCAATACAGCGTGGGGTCGAACCCGGCTTTGTAAATTACAAAAAAGGGTGCGCTCTGACTCCCAGCCGCAAGTGATCAAGTTTACCAGTTGCTTGCCCATCGTTGGTGGTTCTCTCCGGGTACTCCGGCTTCTTCTACCACTAAAACTGGTCGCCATGATATAGCTGAAATATTGCTGAAAGTGGCGTTAAACAAAATAAATCAAATCAATCAATCAATTTTAACTGTATTAGGGAACTATTTAAAAACACAATACTAAGTGCAAGATTTTACAATTAACACCTTGTCAAACTAATATTTTCTTCACCATCCATTTATTAAAAACATATGTGGGCATAACATGTATAACACATTGACTGCCATCATGTGCATCCATTGACTGTCATCATGTGCATCCATTGACTGCCATCATGTGCATCCATTCCACTTATTACATTATTACTCCTCATACAGTTTAAATCTTTTGACTCTGTCATTGGGCATACTTGATTGTCACAACATGCAGATACATATAGCAGAATTCTCTCCCTTTTTCATGCCCCTTTTTTCACAACTCATCCTAAAGTTTAATTCAAATGTAGAGATTCTCATATCAAGTTTGCAGTCATTTAAAAAAAATATCCGGAGTTATGTCCCTTTTTCTATTTTATGGTAAAGAAATACCACAGTAAGAAGAGTTTGAAGATATCAAAGGGAGGTAATCAGAATCCATATATCAAAGAAGAACAGACAACACAATGGCCAAAAGAAAAAGTACAAAAGGACAAACAACGATCTACAAAACATACATATAAAACTAAAGATCGAGTAACACTTGGGTCCTTGAGAATCAGGAGACACATTTCTTTCAGAAAATGACCCACACATATATTTCTTTTTCAGGTATCACAGTTCCACAATGATATCTTCCCTCCTACAGCTAGTCTGTTACCATCTCTTACTGCAGATGAGTGGATATCTGGGCAGAACAGGGAACCAGTCTTAGTTTCTATGCTTGTAAGATTATCTCCCTTATATGTGTTTGTTTATACATATCATTTTTCCCATATTTCACTTCTCTGAAGATAAAAAGTTTCTCAACTAATACAACTTAAAATAAAACTAAACACAGTGTAGGTCTGCATGTTTGTTACACGATATACATGTATAAAGTACACAGAATCAAGTTTTTGACCTAATGTCAATGAAGATCATATTAATCAAGCACGTCTAAAATGTTCTTTCTATAACAACTGCCAAAATCATCCATGCAGAAAGTAATTCAATGATTACAGTCTTTGCTAATTTAAATATCTAAAAAAAGATTTTGCAAAGCATTGTGAAGAACAAGTAAACTAGACAACATATTTCAGTTACATAAAACATGGTATTGATTGAACAGAATCTAAAACACAAAATTTAGATAAGTTTCAATATCTATTTCATTTTATATAGTTATATATGTGGGTTAGCATTTAACTCACATGTAGAAAATACTTGCAGGAGTTTTAGGCCCATAACACTAATCTAACTCTGCAACTTTTCATTGCAGTACCTGTACTAAGCCAGGAAAATGAGAGGTCATGTATTCTGACTCTGTTTCTATCATTTTTCTATAAGATTTTGAGGGGCTCAATCAGTCAGGTAGTTGTAAGGCTCGGGCGGCTCAATCAGTTAGGTAGTTGTAGGGCTCGGGCGGCTCAATCAGTTAGGTAGTTGTAGGGCCCGGGTGGCTCAATCAGTTAGTAGTTGTAGGGCCCGGGTGGCTGAATGAGTTAGATAGTTGTAGGGCCTGGGTGGATCAATCAGTTAGGTAGTTGTAGGGCCCTGGTGGCTCAATCAGTTAGGTAGTTGTAGGGCCCGGGTGGCTCAATCAGTTAGGTAGTTGTAGGGCCTGGGTTGCTCAATCAGTCAGGTAGTTGTAGGGCCTGGGTGGCTCAATGAGTTAGGTAGTTGTAGGGCCCAGGTGGCTCAATGAGTTAGGTAGTTGTAGGGCCCGGATGGCTCAATCAGTTAGGTAGTTGTAGGGCCCGGGTGGCTCAATCAGTTAGGTAGTTGTAGGGCCTGGGCGGCTCAATCAGTTAGGTAGTTGTAGGGCTCGGGCGGCTCAATCAGTTAGGTAGTTGTAGGGCTCAGGCGGCTCAATCAGTTAGGTAGTTGTAGGGCCCGGGTGGCTCAATCAGTTAGTAGTTGTAGGGCCCGGGTGGCTGAATGAGTTAGGTAGTTGTAGGGCCTGGGTGGCTCAATCAGTTAGGTAGTTGTAGGGCCCAAATGGCTCAATCAGATAGGTAGTTGTAGGGCCCGGGTGGCTCAATCAGTTAGGTAGTTGTAGGGCCTGGGTGGCTCAATCAGTTAGGTAGTTGTAGGGCCCGGGTGGCTCAATCAGTTAGTAGTTGTAGGGCCCGGGTGGCTGAATGAGTTAGGTAGTTGTAGGGCCCGGGTGGCTCAATCAGTTAGGTAGTTGTAGGGCCTGGGTGGCTCAATCAGTTAGGTAGTTGTAGGGCTCGGGCGGCTCAATCAGTTAGGTAGTTGTAGGGCTCGGGCGGCTCAATCAGTTAGGTAGTTGTAGGGCCCGGGTGGCTCAATCAGTTAGGTAGTTGTAGGGCCTGGGTGGCTCAATCAGTCAGGTAGTTGTAGGGCCTGGGTGGCTCAATGAGTTAGGTAGTTGTAGGACCCAGGTGGCTCAATCAGTTAGGTAGTTGTAGGGCCCGGGTGGCTCAATCGGTTAGGTAGTTGTAGGGCCCGGGTGGCTCAATCAGTTAGGTAGTTGGATTACCTAGCAACTCATACAAGCCTATCGCCAATACAGCGTGGGTTCGCGCTCTGCTTTGTAAATTATAAAAAAGGGTGCACTCGACTCGCAGTTGCAAGTGATAAAGTTTACCAGTTGCTTGCTTATGGTTGATGGTTCTCTCCGGGCACTCCGGCTTCTTCTACCCCTAAAACCGGTCACCATGATATAGCTGAAATATTGCTGAAAGTGGCATTAAGCACAATAAATCAAATCAAATCAATCTATAAGATTCTGACAGTGTGTTTTTTTTTTTTTTCATTTTATTGTCAAAGAAATAAATTTTGTGGTTTGAAATGTTTAATTTATTCAATTTAAATTGAGTTTAAATTTATTTAAAAATTTCAAATTGTATCTAAACCTACTTGTACATATTGCAGAGATGAACATTTTCTCTTTTTTAAGCAAAATATTTGGAAATAAAATGTTTCAAACTTTGTCCAAGCAGTTAAAAGATGATGGTATTTGGGCACTATATAGGGGATTTCCTCTTTTTGTCCATCAGAGAACATATTTTTCTCTGATGTTGAAAATTTGATCATTTACAGTGTTTTGGCAGAACAGACCTATGATCATCTGTTGACAGTACAGTCAAACCTGCCCATGCAGTCACCTCTATTAAGCAGTCACCAGTATTAAGAGGTCACATTTTTCTTGTCCTTTCATAGAAGATTTCATGTGAATTGAACCTCTTTTAAGAGGTCACCTTTCTTAAAAGGCCACTTTTTCTTTGTCCTAAAGGTCATGACCTCTTAATACAGGTTTGATTGTAATGTGTATATTTTATTATCAGGATGGTCATGTCACAAACTGTCCTAAAGGTGACCTCTTAATACAGGTTTGATTGTAATGTATATTTTATTATCAGGATGGTCATGTCACAAACTGTCCTAAGATGACGGCATCAGAAGCAGTACAGAACCAGACCAATGATCTAGTCAATCAAGCCCCCACTATAACTACCTACAAGACCGTTAACAAGTCAGGCATGCCACCAAGAGCCAACACGATAGAGACAACTGCACCCAGGAGAAACGACCCTCAGAAACGACCAGCGTCGTTACAGAATATCAAACGTCTCAGTACCAATGAAGATTATTTTTCAATTAACTCAATTAAGTAAGAATATTATAAGACAAGTCTTTAAGAAAAGTTTGAAGATACTAAAGAGGTAATCAGTAACAGTAATTAGAAGGAGGGACAACGGCCAAGAGAAAAAAAAAACGTATCTGTGGTGTAATGGTTAGCGTGCTTGCCTCGTGTGCAGTAGATCGTGGGTTCGAGCCCCGGTCGGGTCAAACCAAAGACTATAAAATTGGTATTTGTTGCTTCTCCACTAAGCATGCAGTATTAAGGAAAAAGAGCGAAGACTGGTTGGCTCGGAATCAGAATAATGAGTGGAGAGACATGTCTATCTGCGGACTGTTGTTTCAGTGAGCTAGTAGTATAAAAATCGAACTCAGCATGTTGATCTAGAACAAAGGTGTTCTGGAGGGTTAGAACTGGGGGAGAACTGAGATGTTCTGGAGGGTTAGAACTGTGGGAGAACTGAGGTGTTCTGGAGGGTTAAAACTGGGGGAGAACTGAGGTGTTCTGGAGGGTTAGAACTGGGGTGTTCTGGAGGGTTAAAACTGGGGGAGAACTGAGGTGTTCTGGAGGGTTAGAACTGGGGGAGAACTGAGGTGTTCTGGAGGGTTAGAACTGTGGGAGAACTGAGGTGTTCTGGAGGGTTAGAACTGGGGGAGAACTGAGGTGTTCTGGATGGTTAGAACTGGGGGAGAACTGAGGTGTTCTGGAGGGTTAAAACTGGGGGAGAACTGAGGTGTTCTGGAGGGTTAGAACTGGAGGAGAACTGAGGTGTTCTGGAGGGTTAGAACTGGAGGAGAACTGAGGTGTTCTGGAGGGTTAGAACTGGGGGAGAACTGAGGTGTTCTGGAGGGTTAGAACTGTGGGAGAACTGAGGTGTTCTGGAGGGTTAGAACTGGGGGAGAACTGAGGTGTTCTGGAGGGTTAAAACTGGGGGAGAACTGAGGTGTTCTGGAGGGTTAGAACTGGGGGAGAACTGAGGTGTTCTGGAGGGTTAGAACTGGGGGAGAACTGAGGTGTTCTGGAGGGTTAGAACTGGGGGAGAACTGAGGTGTTCTGGAGGGTTAGAACTGGTGGAGAACTGAGGTGTTCTGGAGGGTTAGAACTGGGGGAGAACTGAGGTGTTCTGGAGGGATAGAACTGGGGGAGAACTGAGGTGTTCTGGAGGGTTAGAACTGGGGGAGAACTGAGGTGTTGTGGAGGGTTAGAACTGGGGGAAACTGAGGTGTTCTGGAGGGTTAGAACTGGGGGAGAACTGAGGTGTTGTGGAGGGTTAAAACTGGGGAGAACTGAGGTGTTCTGGATGGTTAGAACTGGGGAGAACTGAGGTGTTCTGGAGGGTTAGAACTGGGGAGAACTGAGGTGTTCTGGAGGGTTAGAACTGGGGGAAACTGAGGTGTTCTGGAGGGTTAGAACTGGGGGAGAACTAAGGTGTTCTGGAGGGTTAAATCTGGGGGTGAACTGAGGTGTTCTGGAGGGTTAGAACTGGGGGAGAACTGAGGTGTTCTGGAGGGTTAGAACTGGGGGAGAACTGAGGTGTTCTGGAGGGTTGGAACTAGGGGAGAACTGAGGTGTTCTGGAGGGTTAAAAGTTCTTGTTCCACTAGTGATAACTGTTGTGTTACTATTAAATGACAGAAATATCATCTGAAATTGTGTTAGACACCAGGAATCCTTTGTTGTGTTAGACTCCAGGGATCCTTTGTTGTGTTAGACTCCAGGGATCCTTTGTTGTGTTAGTCTCCAGGGATCCTTTGTTGTGTTAAGACACCAGGGATCCTTTGTTATATTAGACCCCATGGATCCTTTGTTGTGTTAGACACCAGGGATCCTTTGTTGTGTTAGACACCAGGGATCCTTTGTTGAACTTGTGATTAAACTAATCATATGATTAGCCCTAATTACATTTTTAATTCCTAATCGGCTAATGCAATGATAAAATTCTGTTGCTGAACTGTTTTTAATCAATATATTAACTAATCATATTTAATCATTACATTAGCTAATTATGTGATTAAGAATTAAAAATGTAATTAAGGCTAATCATATGATTAGCTTAATCACAAGTTCAACAACGGACCCCTGTGTACATTAGTGTACATAAATAGAAATAAATGACATATATATAAGACAGGAATCTGTCTACAAGACAAGTAGAGCTATAGTAGTAGGGATCATATAAGTCAAACTTATTTAGATAACACTTAAATATATTTTATTGTACTATAAACAATTGGATAAGACAACTTAGAAACATACATACATGAATTAATACAAAATTAAACCTTTTTGATGATTTTTTCCAACAGGTATAGGGGCCGTCGTGGCGGTGATCGTTTGGTAGTTGGATTTACAACTATCTATGCGATCAGTACCTATCACCACTGTGAGTTTGAATCTCGATCAGGGTGAGGTGTACAATATTATGTGATAAAGTTTGTCAGTGACTTGCGGCAGGTCGGTGGTTTTCTTCGGGTCCTCCGGTTTCCTCCACCAATAAAACAGACCGCCATATGATATAACTGAAATATTGTTGAAAGGGGCATTAAACACCATCAAACCAATCAAAAAAAAAAGCAACAGGTATATTTCAGGTATATTTTACTTTACAAAAATAAAATAAACATTTTCCATGCAACAGAGGTACATTCCTAAGGATATCTGTTGGGTTCATCTCCATCAATTATTAAATGCCAAGATGTCTGGATAAGAGAAAATTTCAAGAATATTTTCTTTGTAATTTCAGAGAAAACAATAGTAACAGGAATGGTATATCTAATGGCACCCAAGAGGAGAAAAAAGTAACAAAGAAAGCCTGGTCCCCTGCTTCACCTACTAAAGATGCAATAACGAATGGGATTTCTGGTTCTGAAAATGAGGTAAAGAAATCGTGATGTTTTATTTATGTTGTCTGTAAATCCATCAATGTGTCCTAGCTTTGCTTACTACAGTAAAACCTGTCTAAACCGACCCCCCTTCGGACTGAAGAATTTGTTCAGTTTAGACAGGTGTTTGGTTTACACAGGTTCAAATTACATAGACATTTAGTAGATGGGACTGTAGCATCTTACTTAGTTATTATATCTTACATATAAAATAAAAGTGATGTATTTACAAAATTGGTACCCTGGGGAAACATCACTGTTGTTCACCGGTCGACAAATGTTATATTCCATGTCTGTCTGGAAATGTATCCGTTTTTGCATTCCGGAATTAAAATCTTGACCGGAAGTTGAAAACACAAATGTGAAGTTTATGAAAACACAAGATAAAAACACACAAATAATTGTTTATTGCATCCAACTTTATTGTAAATAGAGTTTTGTTGTAATAAAACAATTATTGCCTGCGGTGAACATCATAAACAGTAGTTTTAGTTTAGACAGGATTTACTGTATATGTATGTACATTGTTTTTCTGGTGTGGGGATGTTTTTTTTATTTTGTCTTTTCTTGCATTGTTAAAATCTAATCACCTTTGCTGATTGTAAAAACAATTACACTTAGTCACAAATGAGGCAAAAAATATTACATGTGTTTCCGATAACCCTACCAACACTAATTTTTTGTGCCTACCCTAAAGTTTTTTTTACCATATTTGAGCAAGCACAGATTGTGTTCCCTGTACAAACTAGCTAAAAATATTAGAAAAAATAAAATCTTTTTCCTACCTACTGACCCTAATATTTTAGAGCATGTTAGCAGAAACACATGTATTTTTTTTCTTGGCCTGATCATGTTATGCATTAAATATCTCTTTGTCTATTTTTAGATTTTTCTCATTAGCATATTTTATTATAATTAGGTGTCATGTGACCATAGTTATGTAAGTTGTAGCTGAATAATAATAGCTAGAATAATATATATATATATTTCCTGTGACTGTATGATCAATTCTTCATCATCTTATATAAAAAATTGCTGAGTTAGATTGCTGTCAAATTATAATATTAAGTATATATGTACCATCTACACATGCTTAGACACATGTCTTATATCTATCTCTAGATTTTATCATCTACACATGCTTAGACACATGTCTTATGTCTATCTCTAGATTTTACCATCTACACATGCTTAGACACATGACTTATGTCTATCTCTAGATTTTACCATCTACACATGCTTAGACACATGTCTTATGTCTATCTCTAGATTTTATCATCTACACATGCTTAGACACATGTCTTATGTCTATCTCTAGATTTTATCATCTACACATGCTTAGACACATGTCTTATGTCTATCTCTAGATTTTATCATCTACACACGCTTAGACACATGTCTTATGTCTATCTCTAGATTTTACCATCTACACATGCTTAGACACATGTCTTATGTCTATCTCTAGATTTTATCATCTACACATACTTAGACACATGTCTTATGTCTATCTCTAGATTTTATCATCTACACATGCTTAGACACATGTCTTATGTCTATCTCTAGATTTTATCATCTACACATGCTTAGACACATGTCTTATGTCTATCTCTAGATTTTATCATCTACACATGCTTAGACACATGTCTTATGTCTATCTCTAGATTTTATCATCTACACATGCTTAGACACATGTCTTATGTCTATCTCTAGATTTTATCATCTACACATGCTTAGACACATGTCTTATGTCTATCTCTAGATTTTATCATCTACACACGCTTAGACACATGTCTTATGTCTATCTCTAGATTTTATCATCTACACATGCTTAGACACATGTCTTATGTCTATCTCTAGATTTCCCTTATGAGACAAGGTAACACTTCTACTATTGAAGCTATATTTTAATATAGCGGATGTGGCCGAGTGGTCTAGGGCGCTGGAAATAAGGCTAAGTGAATGGTTCTGCAGTATATCAATGGTGTGAGTTCAAATCCTGTCGAGGGAAGAACAAAAATTTGTCAGCTCAAAGATCTAATTTTAACATGGTTTAGTTTAATTTTCAGGCATATATATATATATATATATATATATATATATATCTCCATTCCATCAAAACTGATATCAAAGTCATTAAAATGAAAAACAAAAGCAAAAATACTGTATTTGTGATAATATTTGTTGATAAAAAACAAAATTGTCTCCCCTTACAGAGGTTTGTGTTGATGGAATAATCCTTCAGTTTTAATTCTATATCACTACTTATCTTCTTCTGGTTAGAAAGGCTAGAGTAAATGTCTCCTTACAGAGATTTGTGTTGATGGAGTAATTCTTCAGTTTTAATTCTATATCAATACTTATCTTCTTCTGGTTAGCAAGGCTAGAGTAAATGTCTCCTTACAGAGATTTGTGTTGATGGAATAACCCTTCAGTTTTAATTCTATATCAATTCTTATCTTCTTCTGGTTAGAAAGGCTAGAGTAAATGTCTCCTTACAGAGATTTGTGTTGATGGAATAATCCTTCAGTTTTAATTCTATATCAATACTTATCTTCTTCTGGTTAGAAAGGCTAGAGTAAATTGTCTCCCCTTACAGAGGTTTGTGTTGATGGAATAATTCTTCAGTTTTAATTCTATATCACTACTTATCTTCTTCTGGTTAGAAAGGCTAGAGTAAATGTCTCCTTACAGAGATTTGTGTTGATGGAATAATCCTTCAGTTTTAATTCTATATCAATACTTATCTTCTTCTGGTTAGAAAGGCTAGAGTAAATTGTCTCCCCTTACAGAGATTTGTGTTGATGGAATAATCCTTCAGTTTTAATTCTATATCAATACTTATCTTCTTCTGGTTAGAAAGGCTAGAGTAAATTGTCTCCCCTTACAGACATTTGTGTTGATGGAATAATTCTTCAGTTTTAATTCTATATCAATACTTATCTTCTTCTGGTTAGAAAGGCTAGAGTGATTGTCTCCCCTTACAGAGGTTTGTGTTGATGGAATAATTCTTCAGTTTTAATTCTATATCACTACTTATCTTCTTCTGGTTAGAAAGGCTAGAGTAAATGTCTCCTTACAGAGATTTGTGTTGATGGAATAATTCTTCAGTTTTAATTCTATATCACTACTTATCTTCTTCTGGTTAGAAAGGCTAGAGTAAATGTCTCCTTACAGAGATTTGTGTTGATGGAATAATCCTTCAGTTTTAATTCTATATCAATACTTATCTTCTTCTGGTTAGAAAGGCTAGAGTAAATTGTCTCCCCTTACAGAGATTTGTGTTGATGGAATAATCCTTCAGTTTTAATTCTATATCAATACTTATCTTCTTCTGGTTAGAAAGGCTAGAGTAAATTGTCTCCCCTTACAGAGATTTGTGTTGATGGAATAATCCTTCAGTTTTAATTCTATATCAATACTTATCTTCTTCTGGTTAGAAAGGCTAGAGTAAATGTCTCCTTACAGAGATTTGTGTTGATGGAATAATTCTTCAGTTTTAATTCTATATCACTACTTATCTTCTTCTGGTTAGAAAGGCTAGAGTAAATGTCTCCTTACAGAGATTTGTGTTGATGGAATAATCCTTCAGTTTTAATTCTATATCAATACTTATCTTCTTCTGGTTAGAAAGGCTAGAGTAAATTGTCTCCCCTTACAGAGATTTGTGTTGATGGAATAATCCTTCAGTTTTAATTCTATATCAATACTTATCTTCTTCTGGTTAGAAAGGCTAGAGTAAATTGTCTCCCCTTACAGAGATTTGTGTTGATGGAATAATTCTTCAGTTTTAATTCTATATCAATACTTATCTTCTTCTGGTTAGAAAGGCTAGAGTAAATGTCTCCTTACAGAGATTTGTGTTGATGGAATAATTCTTCAGTTTTAATTCTATATCAATACTTATCTTCTTCTGGTTGGAAAGGCTAAAGTGATTGTCTCCCCTTACAGAGGTTTGTGTTGATGGAATAATTCTTCAGTTTTAATTCTATATCACTACTTATCTTCTTCTGGTTAGAAAGGCTAGAGTAAATGTCTCCTTACAGAGATTTGTGTTGATGGAATAATCCTTCAGTTTTAATTCTATATCAATACTTATCTTCTTCTGGTTAGAAAGGCTAGAGTGAATGTCTCCTTACAGAGATTTGTGTTGATGGAATAATTCTTCAGTTTTAATTCTATATCACTACTTATCTTCTTCTGGTTAGAAAGGCTAGAGTAAATGTCTCCTTACAGAGATTTGTGTTGATGGAATAATTCTTCAGTTTTAATTCTATATCACTACTTATCTTCTTCTGGTTAGAAAGGCTAGAGTAAATGTCTCCTTACAGAGATTTGTGTTGATGGAATAATCCTTCAGTTTTAATTCTATATCATTACTTATCTTCTTCTGGTTAGAAAGGCTAGAGTAAATGTCTCCTTACAGAGATTTGTGTTGATGGAATAATTCTTCAGTTTTAATTCTATATCACTACTTATCTTCTTCTGGTTAGAAAGGCTAGAGTAAATGTCTCCTTACAGAGATTTGTGTTGATGGAATAATTCTTCAGTTTTAATTCTATATCAATACTTATCTTCTTCTGGTTAGAAAGGCTAGAGTAAATGTCTCCTTACAGAGATTTGTGTTGATGGAATAATTCTTCAGTTTTAATTCTATATCACTACTTATCTTCTTCTGGTTAGAAAGGCTAGAGTAAATGTCTCCTTACAGAGATTTGTGTTGATGGAATAATTCTTCAGTTTTAATTCTATATCAATACTTATCTTCTTCTGGTTAGAAAGGCTAGAGTAATTGTCTCCCCTTACAGAGGTTTGTGTTGATGGAATAATTCTTCAGAAAGGCTAGAGTGAATGTATGATTGTTGTTTGAAGCAAAGTGGGAAATTTATTGTGGCAAAAAGGGATTTGAAGATATCAAAGGGGTAATCAGTTTGGTAAAATACTGTAAATTAAGTGTGAGAAATTTTTAAAAGAAAAACAAATACGTTAAAACCAGTCTAAGCCAAACCTTATTAGGCCAAAACAAATATGTGTGTTTACGATCACCTGACCGACCCTAATTTTTGCTAGCGACCCTATGAATTTTTACACAGTATTCGGATAACCATTTTTGTTGTTTAACCAGCAGCAATGTTTTATTTATTCAACCGCTAGATTTTTGTCGAAATTGAGAGCAAAGAAGGTAGAAAAACTGCATAATTCGTCATAATTACATAAAACAGCTTCAATTAATGACGGCTTACCGGAATTGGATTCCGGAACTGGGAACGACTATTTCCGGTTTTGCTGATAAAAAAAAATTAATTAATACCGACCGACCGACCCTACATTTTTTTGACATGTGACAGTAAACACACATATTTTTTTTTTGGCCTTAGACCAACAGTTCTATTCTAGATAGACAGATGTTTGGTTTACTCTGGTTAAATTATGGACTTGGTTTATAGCTCAGTTTATATAGGGTTTGGTTTAGACAAGTTTCATGAGAAGTTATTAAAAACCAAAGATATCTTCAACTGTGAGATTATTATTTTTTAATCATAAAACAATGATAAAAGAATTTGAATGTTTCACACAAGTAAAACATATCCCAATATTGAACAATTTGTTGTAGTTTAAATTTTCAGCTTTGTGATGACTGAACACATCTTTCTTTACACACAATTTAATTGAAAAAGGGAGATAATTCAATCTAAAAATAGCCAATTGATAAAGAGTAACCCTGAATATAATTGAAGTACTGTTAGCTGAACAGTAAGAAATCATCAGTCAATCAATGAAATTGATGTAATGAGTGAGTGAGTGATTGTTGTTTAATGCAAACTCAGCAATTCTTCAGCTATATCATGGCAAGAACAAGTAAATTGTCAATGAATAAATGATGAGGTCCGCTTTGTTCTAGACCAACACGCTCAGCTGGATTTTTATAGTGCTAGCTCACTGAAAAACAATCCGTGGACAGACATGTCGCTCCACTCGGACACATTATCCTGATTCCAAGTCCACCAATCTTTACTCTTTGTCCTTAATGCAGCGGAGAAACAACAAATACCAATCTGAACCCACGATTCTACCGCACTTGAGGAGAGCACGTAAACCATTACTGATGAGGTTAATAAACAACATGCAATTCTTGTATCAAAGCAGACTGTCAGTGCCTGAAATTTTGTTTGGGCCAGTAAAATATTAGAGTCACAGGCCCAAATGGCATAATGGTGGCGCATACATTTTGTGACATTTTTTTTATGAAAAAAAGACATCAGATATCAATATATAAACAGTTTTCAGGTTAATTGGGTTTTTTTATCAATAACATTAAAATTCATTCTTTCACTAGTCTCACAGCGGTTGGGGCTCTTCAAGGTAATTTTGTACAGTAACGGGTGTGCAGCTGAAATTGCGAAAACACCCCAATGCATATATTGCTATCAAATGAAACCTGAGTGAAGAGTGACATCACTTGTTTCAATCCACTATGAAGAGGTGATTTTAAAGTAAAATAACATCTCAGTTTGAGGTAATGTCAGTTGGTTATTCATTCCAAACAAGTATCTCACTTTGTTGAAATAACAAACGGTGCTGTCATTTCTGTTATATAAACAACTGTTAACTTTTCCTGTTATTTTTTAATTTGTAAACAAAAGTTCTGGTCCCAAAAAAGAAAACACTCCCAATTGTCATTAATATGTAGCCGTGTAGTATAGAGATGAACTATGAAAAGTTTAAAAGAAGTGACAGGCCAGATGGTTTCGTAGTTTCACATTACTGAACGATTTTCTCTCCGTTGTCGGGGACAAGTTTTTCAATGATTACCTAAGGATTGACACAAAAAGATTTCCTATTTCTGTAAAATGAAATTCGTACATTTACATTTTGCAGCAGATTGAATGAATAAATTTCCGAACCGTGGAAGATACCAGATCGCAAACATTATAAGTTGACAGAATTCTCTTTATTGTTCACAACTTTCCACTTCGTCCATGAAAGTTAACAATTTTAATAATTAAATCATAAAAAAGAAAAAAACACGTTCTTTTCTAATATTTGGTGAATTCTTGTGTATTACATGAAAACGTGTAGGAAACGTGTATTGATTGGCTCAATAAAAATAAATAATTGGGGAGAACAGTAAATTACATTAGTTGTGTATTCATTGGCTACAAAAATGTATTTGGACCAATCGCTGTGCTCGTAACAAACCTTTTTCGACTAGAACAGATGAGTTATCTACCGTTGAAGTTAGTTTATGTCCGGTTTCGGTAAAAACAATTTTTAACGATCTTTTAGGCAATCGCCCAGACATTTTTTGTTGGGCCAGTGACTACCTCATTTGGAGCAGCTTTTGGTCGCCCGAATAAGATATTAGTCGCATTTGGCGACTGGACGACCGTCCATTTCAGGCACTGACTGTTGTCTTTTTATATAATTCTAGAATCAAAGCAGACTGTTGTCTTTTTATATAATTCTTGTATCAAAGCAGACTGTTGTCTTTTTATATAATTCTTATATCAAAGCAGACTGTTGTCTTTTTATATAATTCTAGAATCAAAGCAGACTGTTGTCTTTTTATATAATTCTAGAATCAAAGCAGACTGTTGTCGTTTTATATAATTCTTGTATCAAAGCAGACTGTTGTCTTTTTATATAATTCTTATATCAAAGCAGACTGTTGTCTTTTTATATAATTCTAGAATCAAATATATATAGCATTCAGTGTTTATTGATACCTGCCTTTTCACATACATATTATATATATATATATAGCTTTCATTGTTTATTGTTACCTGCCTTTTAACATACATATTATACATATTGCTTTTTTTTGCTTTACCTTCTGTGCTTTGTAGAAATTCCATGTGAAGAAAGTCTGGTCGACTCCTCCCCCTTCATCTATCCCCTGTCAATCATCATCACACTCTGATGTAGAGGTGGGTATCTTGTTTTCTCTCCTGTCTCATGTTTCAATCTTTATTTAAACAACAAATTAATAACTGTGATTCTGTTAACCCTATAATGCTAATTGTTAGTGCCATTTTAGGACAAACATTTATAAGTCATATCCTTATCTTATATAGCCTAGTTTTGTCTACCTATATACACTATTTTTAACTGACCTTGCCAAAGGCAATGTGAGCTTGTGCCATCACTTGGCATCCGTCATCTGTCGTCCTTTTAACTTTTCACATTTTAATCCTCTCCTCTGATACCGCTTAGTCAAATGAACTGAAACTTTGTAGGAAGCATCTATGTAAGATCCTCTATAAACATTGCACATTTTGTCCCGATTCGTTTACAAAATTGGCCGCCACAGGCAATTCTTGTTTCTGATTGGCCAATCTCTAAAAATCTTTTTATCTCTGGAACCGCTTGGCCAAATGAACTGAAACTTGGTAGAAAGCGTCTATGGAAGGTCCTCTATAACAGTGCTTTCATTAAGAGCCGGTACCCGGTACTTTTACCCGGCTACGGTAGTGTCTGGTACCGGCAGAAAAAAAAAAAAAAAAAAAAAATCATGTGCAAAATTCTAGTTAATACAATATAAGATCGTTCTGTGAGACTCAAAATCGTAATCTAGTATTTATGGGAGTGTCTTCGTTGAGGTCCGCGTCGGAATCTGTATCTGTACTTTCTTCACCTCCAGTATTGGAGATGAGATTGGATATATTGTAAAAGCGCTTTAAACTACGACGATTTAACAGTGTCTATTCAAGCGGCGTATTATCATTGATGAAAAATGATAAAATGTCTAAACGAAAAAAAGCAATCACTAACTATTTTATGCAGAGCAAAAAGCTTAACAAAGGTGAAGATTCTATGAAAACGTGTCAAATCATGCTGTTCGGCGTTGGCATTGCCACATGCGGATACCCGTTCTTTTTCCTGATATCTGTTGTGATTTGTGTGAACGAGCGCAGGAAATTTTCAGTGCTAAGTTAAGTTAACACGTGAAATATCAGCATTACTATTAGTCTAGAAATGAACCTGGTGGGGGGGGACCAGGGGGCAAAGCCCCTGGAAGCTCCTGGATTTTAGGGTTTTTGAGACTTAAATCAATTATGATTATGCTATATCTTAATTTCAAATTCATTCATTATACACAAAATTGAAGCAAATATTGCAGTATGTCTCTTTTTTTCAGGTCAAAATTTAAGTCTCAAAATCTCTACAATCCAGGAGTTTCCCCCTACCAGGGCTTTGCCCTGGACCCACTGGGTGCCTTTAGCGGCCTCCAGACCTCTCGCCGAAATTATTTGGTACCTCCCACAGGGGCTAGGTGCATCCGAAAAAAAAACAACAAAAAAACTATATAATACTACAAAGGGGCGAACTCACTTGCTTCCATTTTTTTAAGTCGTTGTGTTAAATTGATCGTAACTTCGGAACGCCTTAATATTTTCAAAAAATGTTTCCACCAGTCGAAAGTCAAGTAAATTTCCTTTCCAAAGAGACCCCAATTGTTAGTGTAGGCCTCCGAACTGCTGAGGTATCATACAAGAACCAAAACAAAACGGCGTGAAAATCCGAAGTCATACAAACGCTGGGATGACCACTTCCCATCTGTGTACAGACTTTCCCATGCGTAAACTAGTCATTTTGACTAGCTAAATACTTTCATCCATTCAAATTATGATAAAATTTCTTACCTTACGCCAATTTATATGTCCTTTAAGTCTGTTTTTGAAAGAAATCCCATTTGCATCCTTGACAAACGCCGTAGACGTGAAAATTGAGAGAGTTCTAACGGACTTTTTGATTGGCTGAAACAGATATTCAGCCAATCAAAAAGCCCGTTAGAACTCTCTCAATTTTCACGTCTGGCGTTTGTCAAGGATGCAAATGGGATTTCTTTCAAAAACAGACTTAAAGGACATATAAATTGGCGTAAGGTAAGATATTTTATCATAATTTGAAAGGATGAAAGTATTTAGCTAGTCAAAATGACTCGTTTACGCATGGGAAATTCTGTACACAGATGGGAAGTGGTCATCCCAGCGTTTGTACGACTTCGGATTTTCACGCCGTTTTGTTTTGGTTCGTGTATGATACCTCAGCAGTTCGGAGACCTACACTAACAATTGGGGTCTCTTTGGAACGGAAAATTACTTGACTTTCGACTGGTGGAAACATTTTTTGAAAATATTAAGGCGTTCCGAAGTTACGATCAATTTAACACGACGACTTAAAAAAATGGAAACAAGTGAGTTCGTCCCCTTGTAATATTATATAGTTTTTTTGTTTTGGTTTTTTTTCGGATGCACCTAGCCCCTGTGGTACCTCCTACATTCTAGAAAGTACCTCCAGCCTAAAAAAATAGTGAAACCCCTGCTATAAAGATTGCTCATTTTGTCCCAATCCATTTACAAACATGGCTGCCACAGGCAATTCACGTTTCTGATTGGCTGATTTCTAAAAATCTTCTCCTCTGAAACTGCTTCCCCAAATGAACGGAAACTCGGTAGGAAACATCTATGGAAGGTTCTCTTTAAAGATTGTACATTTTGCCCTGATCCGTTAACAAACATCGCCGCTACAGGAAATTCTTGTTTCTGATTGATCAATTTCTAAAAAATCTTCTCCTCTGCAACTGCCTGGCCAAATGAACCCAAACTTAGTAGGAAGCATCTATAACAGTTCTTCTATAAAGATTGCTCATTTCGTCTCGATCTATTAACAAACATGGCCACCACAGGTAATTCTTGTTTCTTATCGGTTGATTTCTAGAAAATCTTCTCCTCTGAAACAGAGTAACCAAATGAACCAAAATTTGGTAGGAAGCACCGATAGCAGGTTCTGTATAAAATTTCCTCAAAACAGAGTGAAAGGTGAGCGACACAGGGTCAGCCCACTGAGCCTCTAGTTTTTAATGTCAGTAGAAACACACATATTTTTTTCTGTGACCTTATGCTATTAATTGCCATGTGTTAATTCATTATTTCCTTGTTCTAATGAAGTGGGAGAAATGAAAAGTGTAATAATTTTATATACTTTAAAATTACATTCTAATATAAATGAATACAACGTGTATGTTTTATCAATAAATCTTAACACATATGAAGCACAATAAAGTCTGACAATTAAATAATTAAGCATTATAAAGTTCATACAAAACACTTTTGATATGGTGAATGTAATTGTATGTTTTCTGGAGAAATAGGAGACGAGGGATTTGAAAATGTTATAAGAAGAGTTTGAAGATACCAAAGGGGTAATCAGAATTCGTATATTGAAGGACTGACAACACAATGGCCAAAAGAAACAGTACAAAAGGACAAACAATGATCTACAAAACATACATATAAAGCTAAAGATCGAGTAACACGAACTCCACTAAAACCGGGGGTGAAGTCAGGTGCTCCGGAAGGGTAGGCAATTCCTGCTCCACTAGTGACACCCGTCGTGTTAATCTAGTTACAAAAGTGGTGAAAAGTAATGAATGAAGTAAAGGACCGGGAAGTGTTTATGACAAGTAATTATCTAATGCAGAGAAAGTAGGACATTATGCAACTCAAAGTAAATATTTACCTGCCTTATGTGACCTTAACTCAAAGTAAATATTTACCTGCCTTATGTGACCTTTACTGAAAGTAAATATTTACCTGCCTTATGTGACCTTAACTCAAAGTAAATATTTACTTGCCTTATGTGACCTTAACTGAAAGTAAATATTACCTGCCTTATGTGACCTTAACTCAAAGTAAATATTCACCTGCCTTATGTGACCTTAACTCAAAGTAAATATTTATCTGCTTTAGGTGACCTTTACTGAAAGTAAATATTTACCTGCCTTATGTGACCTTAACTGAAAGTAAATATTACCTGCCTTATGTGACCTTAACTCAAAGTAAATATTCACCTGCCTTATGTGACCTTTATTTTTATTTCCCTTTATAGTGCATTTCATATTATGTTAACCCATGTTTAGTGGCCACCTGTCTTCTGTGACTCTGTTGGTTCAAGACATTATCAAATCAAACCAAAGATTATAAAATTGGTATTGGTTGTTCTTTGCTATGCATGCTGCATTAAATATTAAGAGCAAAGACCGGCCCGAATCAGGATAATGTGTTTGAGTGGAGCAACATGTCTATCCGCAGACAAAAAATCAACTAACTGTTGTTCTCGTACAAAGTGGACACTTGGTATTAAGCAACAACCACTCAATCACTTAAATAGTATGAGCATTTGAACAATAAAAGTGATACACAACATTGTATTAAAATATAGTATTTAGTGAGTAGGGGAGATAACACAATGTTGTATTAGAATATAGTATTTAGTGAGTAGGGGAGATAACACAATGTTGT
Organism: Bathymodiolus septemdierum; assembly: GCA_963383655.1. Taxonomy (NCBI): domain Eukaryota; kingdom Metazoa; phylum Mollusca; class Bivalvia; order Mytilida; family Modiolidae; genus Bathymodiolus; species Bathymodiolus septemdierum. Next base: position 62,562,805 of record OY726527.1, on the reverse strand, counting down.
ATTAGAATATAGTATTTAGTGAGTAGGGGAGATAACACAATGTTGTATTAGAATATAGTATTTAGTGAGTAGGGGAGATAACACAATGTTGTATTAGAATATAGTATTTAGTGAGTAGGGGAGATAACACAATGTTGTATTAAAATATAGTATTTAGAGAGTAGGGGAGATAATACAATGTTGTATTAAAATATAGTATTTAGTGAGTAGGGGAGATAACACAATGTTGTATTAAAATATAGTATTTAGTGAGTAGGGGAGATAACACAATGTTGTATTAGAATATAGTATTTAGTGAGTAGGGGAGATAACACAATGTTGTATTAGAATATAGTATTTAGTGAGTAGGGGAGATAACACAATGTTGTATTAGAATATAGTATTTAGTGAGTAGGGGAGATAACACAATGTTGTATTAGAATATAGTATTTAGTGAGTAGGGGAGATAACACAATGTTGTATTAGAATATAGTATTTAGTGAGTAGGGGAGATAATACAACATTGTATTAAAATATAGTATTTAGTGAGTAGGGGAGATAATACAACATTGTATTAGAATATAGTATTTAGTGAGTAGGGGAGATAACACAATGTTGTATTAGAATATAGTATTTAGTGAGTAGGGGAGATAATACAACATTGTATTAGAATATAGTATTTAGTGAGTAGGGGAGATAATACAATGTTGTATTGGAATATAGTATTTAGTCAATAGGGGAAGAAAACAATATTAAGCTTATGTATGGGGATAAGTACAGTACAACAACTTCATTAACCTTTGTTTCTTTGGTGATTATTTCATTTTTTATCTTTTCTGTTACAGTTACAGAAGGCCTACTTTCAACAGTCAGAAGAAATAAAAAGTTTAAAAGAACAAATAAAATTAAAGGATAAAAGAATTAGACAGTTAGAAGATGAACTGAGTATTTTACGGACACCTTCAGATTGTGGTCCTGGTCAGAGTGATTGCTGATCAACCCTTCACTTACTTGTTAAGACAATGTATTAAATATGTTACAATCGAGAGGGGAAACAGGATACTATTGGATAATTAACCTGACCATCCCTAAATATTCAAATGGATTAAACCAGTTTAAAGGAAATGATTAATTCCATTTTCTATTAAAGGGAGAATAGAGTTCATCTGTTTTAGTGGATTATTCCATATTTCTATCAAAGGGAGAAGAGACTTTATTTTGGTTGTGATCAGATTTAGAATGCTGACCACCCCTTCTATGTTATGTACTGTCTATATAAATGCCAGTAGGGGGCAGTTCATCTTACAAGTTTGAGGGAGAGATAAACATAATATACAGTGAAATCTGTCTTAAGAGGTCATGACCTTTCAGACAAAAAAAATTGGCCTTATAAGACAGATGACCTGTAAGAGGTTCAATTTATTTGAAAATATCTTTGACAAGACAAGAAAAGGGGGACCTTTTAATACAGGTGACTTCTTAATAGAGGTGACCTTTTATTACAGGTGATTTCTTAATAGAGGTGACCTTTTATTACAGGTGACTTCTTAATAGAGGTGACTTCTTAATAGAGGTGACCTTTTATTACAGGTGACTTCTTAATAGAGGTGACCTTTTAATACACGTGACTTCTTAATAGAGTTGACCTTTTATTACAGGTGACTTCTTAATAGAGATGACCTTTTATTACAGGTGACTTCTTAATAGAGGTGACCTTTTAATACACGTGACTTCTTAATAGAGTTGACCTTTTATTACAGGTGACTTCTTAATAGAGATGACCTTTTATTACAGGTGACTTCTTAATAGAGATGACCTTTTATTACAGGTGACTTCTTAATAGAGGTGACCTTTTAATACATGTGACTTCTTAATAGAGTTGACCTTTTATTACAGGTGACTTCTTAATAGAGATGACCTTTCAGTACAAGTGACTTCTTAATAGAGGTGACCTTTTATTACAGGTGACTTCTTAATAGAGATGACCTTTTATTACAGGTGACTTCTTAATAGAGGTGACCTTTTAATACAGGTGACTTCTTAATAGAGTTGACCTTTTATTACAGGTGACTTTTTAATAGAGATGACCTTTTAATACAGGTGACTTCTTAATAGAGATGACCTTTTATTACAGGTGACTTCTTAATAGAGGTGACCTTTTAATACAGGTGACTTCTTAATAGAGATGACCTTTTATTACAGGTGACTTCTTAATAGAGGTGACCTTTTAATACATGTGACTTCTTAATAGAGTTGACCTTTTATTACAGGTGACTTCTTAATAGAGATGACCTTTTAATACAGGTGACTTCTTAATAGAGATGACCTTTTATTACAGGTGACTTCTTAATAGAAGTGACCTTTTAATACAGGTGACTTCTTAATAGAGATGACCTTTTATTACAGGTGACTTCTTAATAGAGGTGACCTTTTAATACACGTGACTTCTTAATAGAGTTGACCTTTTATTACAGGTGACTTCTTAATAGAGATGACCTTTCAGTACAAGTGACTTCTTAATAGAGGTGACCTTTTATTACAGGTGACTTCTTAATAGAGATGACCTTTTATTACAGGTGACTTCTTAATAGAGGTGACCTTTTAATACACGTGACTTCTTAATAGAGTTGACCTTTTATTACAGGTGACTTCTTAATAGAGATGACCTTTCAGTACAAGTGACTTCTTAATAGAGGTGACCTTTTATTACAGGTGACTTCTTAATAGAGATGACCTTTTATTACAGGTGACCTTTTAATACAGGTGACTTCTTAATAGAGGTGACCTTTTAATACAGGTGACTTCTTAACAGAGGTGACCTTTTAATACAAGTGACTTGTTAATAGAGGTGACCTTACGACCTTACGGGCAGGTTAGACTATATATATCTATGTGAAGTTTGCTGAAGAAAATGTGCAAGAATTCATTGTATCTTTTCCTAGTAGGAAGATTCCATTTAAAGAATAGATTTTTATTTGCCATGTGATTCATAAAATAAAGTATTCAAGAATCATCACAGCCACAGATAGATTTAGTACTAAAATATACACATAGTTGTATCATATATTTAGAACAACTTAATTATGTATAGTTGAAATTTACAGTTACTAATTAATTTAATTGTTCAAACTAAGGTCAATCTCCTTCTGACATTGGTGACCTTTGACCTTAGCTGAGTGTTGGCCCTTTGGCTTTCTTTCTCCCAAAATCTTTTAAATTATTTTGTTTTCCAATCTTTTGACTATGATTGTTGTACCTGATGAAGGTTATTCCTGAAATGTTGGCACTTAATTATATATCTACATTTTAAATGATTAATAAATATGTGATCAGCTTTTATTTTTATTTTACAAATCATAATGTTTTAGTTCTTAATTGCATTTATTTTGAAAATTTTAAATAACAATAAAAATAGATCTGTCAGAGAAACTTTATTATTATTTTAAACAAGATAGTTTGTAGTTTGTTTTAGCCGAATTTTTAAAATCCAGATCTATGAAATCTGTTTAATCTCATTTTCATGTGTTCAATTCTATCATTACAAGTTTTTTATTAATTGCAAAATGTGTTATATTTCTTAAAAGAAAATTAATCTATTTCAGTTATTTTCCATTACTTAAGATAAAGGGAGGTAATTATCAACATTGAATTGTGGTTATCTCCCTTTATCAGAAAAGAATTTGTTTAAGACAAATGATGTCAATTATTGCTTCTATTATTGATTGTAAGTTAACAATCTTCTGTCTTATCTACATGGCATACATATTATATATTCTTTAATTCCTCTTGTAGAGATATATAAATAAAAATTTTCAATTATAAATTAGAAAATTAGAATTACATGTATATGTACAGAACAGTTCTTTAAAGAGAGATTACAATAATAAATAAAAACATTTCAATTAATCGTCCTGTGAGAAAAATATAATATGTGCAGTATCACGTATATATTTGGCACAAAATGTTTATAAACGTATTTACATCGTCTTTTATATCTGACCAATTTGTTGTTAAATTCTGTACACGTCCTAGAAGTATGTACAACAATTCTTCAGTCCATGAAGAATATACAGTGTCTAGAGAAACAACTTGTGTTTGAGGAATTTAACCTACACATATCTATATGATACTTCTATGGCACGTTTTATTTTGATTATCATTTCTTCCACACTATAAACTGAGTGATATTTTTGGGGGGAAGCATGATTGTCATGGAAGGAGGGGGTATGTTTGTCATGTCATGAAAGTAGGGGGCATGTTTGTTATGTCATGGAAGTAGGGGGTATGATTGTCATGTCATGGAAGTAGGGGGTATGACTGTCATGTCATGGAAGGAGGGGGTATGATTGTCATGTCATGGAAGGAGGGGGCATGTTTGTCATGTCATGGAAGGAGGGGGCATGTTTGTTATGTCGTGGAAGGAGGGGGCATGTTTGTTATGTCATGGAAGGAGGGGGCATGTTTGTCATGTCATGAAAGTAGGGGGCATGTTTGTCATGTCATGAAAGTAGGGGGCATGTTTGTGTCTCTTTCAAGTCAGTATCTGTATATTTGAACAATTTGAGTATATACTCAACCACATGAAAAAATTTCTCATACATAAAGCTACATTTTGTTTCATCATGTGCATTTATATGGCAATCAATTATTATAAGAAATAAAATGTGTTGGTTTTTTTTAAAGAAAATTTTGATTGAATGGCTCTGTATTTTTTTTTATTTTGGTGAAAACAAAAACCATATTTTATCATATTATTAAGTATTGTCATTTTATATTTAAGATCTGTTTCTATGGTAACATGTTAGTGCTTATGATATTTTAATTTGATACTTTTTGTTATGGAATATAAATAATCTGAAAACGTTGGTTGACATTTTATTGTGAAAGTAATCTTACCTTAGTATTTAATTTATCATCATTGTTCATTACAGAAACTATTGCATCCTGGGATTTTTTTCAATGGGGATCCACTTACAATATTATATATTGGGGTCATATCTGGTGACTTGTCTTTCATATTACAGAAAGCTATCTAATAAAACCAAATAAATGTTAGAGAAAACCGAAGGAACCAAATAAATCTTAGAAAAAACCGAAGGACCAATCAAGAATGGACAATTCAGAGACAACTGTCATATTTACAACAATACACAAAAATAATTAAAATTCTTACATTGTAACCTTATTTTAGTTAAATTGTGTCAAAATTGAAGCGTACACCAAGCCAAAAAGCGTACACCAAGCCAAAAAGCGTCTGCTCTTTACGTTTTAAACTGGACAGCTTCATATGACATCACCTTGTTTATGTGCCAAAGTCGTTGACAACATGTATGTGATTTTTAGACCTAGGGATATGCAAGAATACATTTTTATGTTCAGTATTGCATTAGATTGGAAATAACTGTATTTGCGACCATCAAATCTCCAATTTATGCAGTGAAATTTTCTAATGGCAGTGACATTTGTTGACAATAATGTCATTGTTTAAAATCTAACTAAGTTCTGTTCATAGAAAATTACTCATGATTTAATAGTTTCTGAAAATGATGATGTTGCAAATAATTTTTTTTTTTAAAGTTAATGATATTATGAAATGAGGGGAGAAATTTCAAAATTATTGAAAGGGACCAATTATTACACATTTGTATCATTCCACAAAAATTATCATGCTCAATAAATATGGATATTTACTACAGTGGCCATTTTCAAGCTTTAATATCATTTGCAGTATATTGGATAGTAAAATGTAAAAAAGAAATGTAAACCAGAAATTAATATATTTTTTTTTAATTTGATTTGATTTATTGTGTTTAACGCCACTTTCAATATTTCAAGTAGATTAAGACAATCTTGTTCATTGTTAGTTTGTTGAGTGGTGAAGATTATTTTGTATTTTTGTACAGTGAAACTGTCTAAACCGAATGTTGAATAAACCAGAATCTTGTTTTACGATGGTACCATACACTTCAAGTAAAATTTGATCTGCTCGTTTAATTTTCTTATTTTTTTGGCAGTGTGTTTGAATATATCCACTGTAATAAATATAAAAATTTTAACAAATTACAACCAACAGACTCAGAGCTATAAATTCACTAGCCACATAGCAGCTTTTCTCTCTGTGGTTTTCATCACTGAGATGCTTGAAATCTACATACAAACATCATATGATCAAAACGTTCAACTGATTTTAAAGAGTTATCTCCCTGTAGTGTATGGTACCCCCTTAAACTAAAATATCAATGAAATCCTTGTTAACTTAACCTGTATAAACAGAACACCTGTCTATTCTGAACACACAGTTGTACATAATGTTGACATATTTTCTTTAATCCCACTGAGTGATATCGTCAGTATCAGTGAATTATCAGTCAGTGTGACGTCAAGCACATTATGTTGTTACGGGTAAAACAATAACATCAGTTTTGAAGTTCAGCCTCGCTGTCATACTAGTAATAATGTCTATCTCGACCTTTTACTTGCTGTTCTATATGTATTATTTTCTAAATCTTCTGCTTTATAATATTTATAAGTATTCATCTTTTTATCCTTTTAATTAAAAAAAATGTTGGTATGAACTTGATGCAACCTGTTGTAGAAAACATAGCTCAGGATGGAGGCTTTATTAGCTCATGATGGAGGCTTAATTAGCTCAGGAGGGGGGTTTCTTATATTAATTTTTCCTTTCCAACTTTCTTGACTTCTGACATTATTATTTTTTAGAATAATAAAATTTAGAGTATGCATTGTCATGTTTAGAAATCTCCCTCAGTGAATGCTGTAAAAGGTTGAAAGTTATGAAAGTCATATCTTGAAAAGTTTTTTTTATCAATTCAGAAAGTTGATCTGTGTGTGATAAATTTAAAATTTTTGTTGATGTAATATTTGTTTTATATGCAATATACAATTTGCCTTGATTTTGGTTGTTTTTTTATGCATGTTCATTTTATGGTTTATTTGCGTTTCCCTGACAACCAGAGGAAATTACAACTGCAAATAAATTGATATGCTACACTTGTATTTTCTCTTCATTTTCGGATCATTTATGACCTATATAGTGGTGTAATGGTTAGCGTCCTCGCCTTCAGTGCAGTAGATATACCGAAGGGGCAATAAAATATGAACAGTCCAAAGAAACTGACAATATAGGGTACACGAGACACAAGACAAGAATACCGAAGGGACAATCACAAAATCGACAATCCACAGAAACTGGCAACATAGGATACACAAAACGAAGAAAAACACAACAAAATATGTGTTGAACACCACTATATGCAAACAAACACAAATAACTTAAAAAAGACTAGCGCCCTTCTACAAACAACTTGAGGTTAAGACGGACCGAACATTGTGAGTTAGAGCCCAGGTCAAGGTCAACCCAAAGATTAACAAATTGGTATTTGCTGCTTCAGGAGTAAGAACAAAGACTGGTTGGCTCAGAATTAGGATAGTGTGTCCACATTAAGGAGTAAGAACAAAGACTGGTTGGCTCAGAATCAGGATAGTGTGTCCACATTAAGGATTAAGAACAAAGACTGGTTGGCTCAGAATTAGGATAGTGTGTCCACATTAAGGAGTAAGAACAAAGACTGGTTGGCTCAGAATTAGGATAGTGCATCCACATTAAGGAGTAAGAACAAAGACTGGGTGGCTCAGAATTAGGATAGTGTGTCCACATTAAGGAGTAAGAACAAAGACTGGATGGCTCAGAATTAGGATAGTGTGTCCGCATTAAGGAGTAAGAACAAAGACTGGTTGGCTCAGAATTAGGATAGTGTGTCCACATTAAGGAGTAAGAACAAAGACTGGATGGCTCAGAATTAGGATAGTGTGTCCACATTAAGGAGTAAGAACAAAGACTGGATGGCTCAGCATTAGGATAGTGTGTCCACATTAAGGAGTAAGAACAAAGACTGGTTGGCTCAGAATCATGATAGTGTGTCCACATTAAGGAGTAAGAACAAAGACTGGTTGGCTGAGAATTTGGATAGTGTGTCCACATTAAGGAGTAAGAACAAAGACTGGATGGCTGAGAATTAGGATAGTGTGTCCACATTAAGGAGTAAGAACAAAGACTGGTTGGCTCAGAATTAGGATAGTGTGTCCACATTAAGGAGTAAGAACAAAGACTGAATGGCTCAGAATTAGGATAGTGTGTCCACATTAAGGAGTAAGAACAAAGACTGGATGGCTCAGAATTAGGATAGTGTGTCCACATTCAGAAGTAAGAACAAAGACTGGTTGGCTCAGAATTAGGATAGTGTGTCCACATTAAGGAGTAACAACAAAGACTGGTTGGCTCAGAATTAGGATAGTGTGTCCACATTAAGGAGTAAGAACAAAGACTGGTTGGCTCAGAATTAGGATAGTGTGTCCACATTAAGGAGTAAGAACAAAGACTGGTTGGCTCAGAATTAGGATAGTGTGTCCACATTAAGGAGTAAGAACAAAGACTGGATGGCTCAGAATTAGGATAGTGTGTCCAAATTAAGGAGTAAGAACAAAGACTGGATGGTTCAGAATTAGGATAGTGTGTCCACATTAAGGAGTAAGAACAAAGACTGGTTGGCTCAGAATTAGGATAGTGTGTCCACATTAAGGAGTAAGAACAAAGACTGGTTGGCTCAGAATTAGGATAGTGTGTCCACATTAAGGAGTAAGAACAAAAACTGGTTGGCTCAGAATTGGGATAGTGTGTCCACATTAAGGAGTAAGAACAAAGACTGGATGGCTCAGAATTAGGATAGTGTGTCCACATTAAGGAGCAAGAACAAAGACTGGTTGGCTCAGAATTAGGATAGTGTGTCCACATTAAGGAGTAAGAACAAAGACTGGTTGGCTCAGAATTAGGATAGTGTGTCCACATTAAGGAGTAAGAGTAAAGACTGGTTGGCTGAGAATTAGGATAGTGTGCCCACATTAAGGAGTAAGAACAAAGACTGGTTGGCTCAGAATCAGGATAGTGTGTCCACATTAAGGAGTAAGAACAAAGACTGGTTGGCTCAGAATTAGGATAGTGTTTCCACATTAAGGAGTAAGAACAAAGACTGGATGGCTCAGAATTAGGATAGTGTGTCCACATTAAGGAGTAAGAGTAAAGACTGGTTGGCTGAGAATTAGGATAGTGTGTCCACATTAAGGAGTAAGAACAAAGACTGGTTGGCTCAGAATCAGGATAGTGTGTCCACATTAAGGAGTAAGAACAAAGACTGGTTGGCTCAGAATTAGGATAGTGTGTCCACATTAAGGAGTAAGAACAAAGACTGGTTGGCTCAGAATTAGGATAGTGTGTCCACATTAAGGAGTAAGAACAAAGACTGGTTGGCTCAGAATTAGGATAGTGTGTCCACATTAAGGAGTAAGAACAAAGACAGGTTGGCTCAGAATTAGGATAGTGTGTCCACATTAAGGAGTAAGAACAAAGACTGGTTGGCTCAGAATCATGATAGTGTGTCCACATTAAGGAGTAAGAACAAAGACTAGTTGGCTCAGAATCAGGATAGTGTGTCCACATTAAGGAGTAAGAACTAAGACTCGTTGGCTCAGAATTAGGATAGTGTGTCCACATTAAGGAGTAAGAACAAAGACTGGTTGGCTCAGAATTAGGATAGTGTGTCCACATTAAGGAGTAAGAACAAAGACTGGTTGGCTCAGAATTAGGATAGTGTGTCTGTTGTGTCAGAGTGGAGCGTCTAACCGCTGACTGTTGTGTCAGAGTAGATCGTCTATCCGCTGATTATTTTTTAGAATAGTAAAATTTAGAGTATGCATTGTCATGTTTAGAAATCTCCCTCAATGAATGCCGTAAAAGGTTGAAAGTTATGAAAGTCATATCTTGAAATTTTTTTTTATCAATTCAGAAAGTTGATCTGTGTGTGATAAATTTTAATTTTTTGTGGATGTAATATTTGTTTTATATGCAATATACAATTTGCCTTGATTTTGGTTGTTTTGTAATACATACATATATATACATGTTCATTTTATGGTTTATTTATGTTTCCCTGACAACCAGAGGAAATTACAACTGCAAATAAATTGATATGCTACACTTGTATTTTCTTTTCATTTTCGGATCATTTATGACCTATACAGTGGTGCAATGGTTAGCGTCCTCGCCTTCAGTGCAGTAGATATACCAAAGAGGCAATAAAATATGAACAGTCCAAAGAAACTGACAATATAGGGGTACACGAGACACAAGACAAAAAAAAACCGTTAGAGAATACCGAAGGGACAATCACAAAATCGACAATCCACAGAAACTGGCAACATAGGATACACAAAACGAAGAAAAACACAACAAAATATGTGTTGGACACCACTATATGCAAACAAACACAAATAACTTAAAAAAGACTAGCGCCCTTCTACAAACAACTTGAGGTTAAGACGGACCGAACATTGTGAGTTAGAGCCCAGGTCAAGGTCAACCCAAAGATTAACAAATTGGTATTTGCTGCTTCAGGAGTAAGAACAAAGACTGGTTGGCTCAGAATTAGGATAGTGTGTCCACATTAAGGAGTAAGAACAAAGACTGGTTGGCTCAGAATTAGGATAGTGTGTCCACATTAAGGAGTAAGTGTAAAGACTGGTTGGCTCAGAATCAGGATAGTGCGTCCACATTAAGGAGTAAGAACAAAGACTGGTTGGCTCAGAATTAGGATAGTGTGTCCACATTAAGGAGTAAGTATAAAGACTGGTTGGCTCAGAATCAGGATAGTGCGTCCACATTAAGGAGTAAGAACAAAGACTGGTTGGCTCAGAATCATGATAGTGTGTCCACATTAAGGAGTAAGAACAAAGACTGGTTGGCTGAGAATTTGGATAGTGTGTCCACATTAAGGAGTAAGAACAAAGACTGGATGGCTGAGAATTAGGATAGTGTGTCCACATTAAGGAGTAAGAACAAAGACTGAATGGCTCAGAATTAGGATAGTGTGTCCACATTAAGGAGTAAGAACAAAGACTGGATGGCTCAGAATTAGGATAGTGTGTCCACATTCAGAAGTAAGAACAAAGACTGGTTGGCTCAGAATTAGGATAGTGTGTCCACATTAAGGAGTAACAACAAAGACTGGTTGGCTCAGAATTAGGATAGTGTTTCCACATTAAGGAGTAAGAACAAAGACTGGTTGGCTCAGAATTAGGATAGTGTGTCCACATTAAGGAGTAAGAACAAAGACTGGTTGGCTCAGAATTAGGATAGTGTGTCCACATTAAGGAGTAAGAACAAAGACTGGTTGGCTCAGAATTAGGATAGTGTGTCCACATTAAGGAGTAAGAACAAAGACTGGTTGGCTCAGAATTAGGATAGTGTGTCCACATTAAGGAGTAAGAACAAAAACTGGTTGGCTCAGAATTGGGATAGTGTGTCCACATTAAGGAGTAAGAACAAAGACTGGATGGCTCAGAATTAGGATAGTGTGTCCACATTAAGGAGTAAGAACAAAGACTGGTTGGCTCAGAATTAGGATAGTGTGTCCACATTAAGGAGTAAGAACAAAGACTGGTTGGCTCAGAATTATGAGAGTGTGTCCACATTAAGGAGTAAGAGTAAAGACTGGTTGGCTGAGAATTAGGATAGTGTGCCCACATTAAGGAGTAAGAACAAAGACTGGTTGGCTCAGAATCAGGATAGTGTGTCCACATTAAGGAGTAAGAACAAAGACTGGTTGGCTCAGAATTAGGATAGTGTTTCCACATTAAGGAGTAAGAACAAAGACTGGATGGCTCAGAATTAGGATAGTGTGTCCACATTAAGGAGTAAGAGTAAAGACTGGTTGGCTGAGAATTAGGATAGTGTGTCCACATTAAGGAGTAAGAACAAAGACTGGTTGGCTCAGAATCAGGATAGTGTGTCCACATTAAGGAGTAAGAACAAAGACTGGTTGGCTCAGAATTAGGATAGTGTGTCCACATTAAGGAGTAAGAACAAAGACTGGTTGGCTCAGAATTAGGATAGTGTGTCCACATTAAGGAGTAAGAACAAAGACTGGTTGGCTCAGAATTAGGATAGTGTGTCCACATTAAGGAGTAAGAACAAAGACAGGTTGGCTCAGAATTAGGATAGTGTGTCCACATTAAGGAGTAAGAACAAAGACTGGTTGGCTCAGAATCATGATAGTGTGTCCACATTAAGGAGTAAGAACAAAGACTAGTTGGCTCAGAATCAGGATAGTGTGTCCACATTAAGGAGTAAGAACTAAGACTCGTTGGCTCAGAATTAGGATAGTGTGTCCACATTAAGGAGTAAGAACAAAGACTGGTTGGCTCAGAATTAGGATAGTGTGTCCACATTAAGGAGTAAGAACAAAGACTGGTTGGCTCAGAATTAGGATAGTGTGTCTGTTGTGTCAGAGTGGAGCGTCTAACCGCTGACTGTTGTGTCAGAGTAGATCGTCTATCCGCTGATTATTTTTTAGAATAGTAAAATTTAGAGTATGCATTGTCATGTTTAGAAATCTCCCTCAATGAATGCCGTAAAAGGTTGAAAGTTATGAAAGTCATATCTTGAAATTTTTTTTTATCAATTCAGAAAGTTGATCTGTGTGTGATAAATTTTAATTTTTTGTGGATGTAATATTTGTTTTATATGCAATATACAATTTGCCTTGATTTTGGTTGTTTTGTAATACATACATATATATACATGTTCATTTTATGGTTTATTTATGTTTCCCTGACAACCAGAGGAAATTACAACTGCAAATAAATTGATATGCTACACTTGTATTTTCTTTTCATTTTCGGATCATTTATGACCTATACAGTGGTGTAATGGTTAGCGTCCTCGCCTTCAGTGCAGTAGATATACCAAAGAGGCAATAAAATATGAACAGTCCAAAGAAACTGACAATATAGGGGTACACGAGACACAAGACAAAAAAAAACCGTTAGAGAATACCGAAGGGACAATCACAAAATCGACAATCCACAGAAACTGGCAACATAGGATACACAAAACGAAGAAAAACACAACAAAATATGTGTTGGACACCACTATATGCAAACAAACACAAATAACTTAAAAAAGACTAGCGCCCTTCTACAAACAACTTGAGGTTAAGACGGACCGAACATTGTGAGTTAGAGCCCAGGTCAAGGTCAACCCAAAGATTAACAAATTGGTATTTGCTGCTTCAGGAGTAAGAACAAAGACTGGTTGGCTCAGAATTAGGATAGTGTGTCCACATTAAGGAGTAAGAACAAAGACTGGTTGGCTCAGAATTAGGATAGTGTGTCCACATTAAGGAGTAAGTGTAAAGACTGGTTGGCTCAGAATCAGGATAGTGCGTCCACATTAAGGAGTAAGAACAATGACTAGTTGACTCAGAATCAGGATAGTGCGTCCACATTAAGGAGTAAGAACAAAGACTGGTTGGCTCAGAATCATGATAGTGTGTCCACATTAAGGAGTAAGAACAAAGACTGGTTGGTTCAGAATCAGGATAGTGTGTCCACATTAAGGAGTAAGAACTAAGACTGGTTGGCTCAGAATTAGGATAGTGTGTCCACATTAAGGAGTAAGAGTAAAGACTAGTTGGCTCAGAATTAGGATAGTGTGTCCACATTAAGGAGTAAGAACAAAGACTGGTTGGCTCAGAATCATGATAGTGTGTCCACATTAAGGAGTAAGAGTAAAGACTGGTTGGCTCAGAATTAGGATAGTGTGTCCACATTAAGAAGTAAGAGTAAAGACTAGTTGGCTCAGAATTAGGATAGTGTGTCCACATTAAGGAGTAAGAACAAAGACTGGTTGGCTCAGAATCATGATAGTGTGTCCACATTAAGGAGTAAGAGTAAAGACTGGTTGGCTCAGAATTAGGATAGTGTGTCCACATTAAGGAGTAAGAACAAAGACTGGTTGGCTCAGAATTAGGATAGTGTGTCCACATTAAGGAGTAAGAACAAAGACTGGTTGGTTCAGAATTAGGATAGTGTGTCCACATTAAGGAGTAAGAACAAAGACTGGTTAGCTCAGAATCAGGATAGTGTGTCCACATTAAGGAGTAAGAGTAAAGACTGCTTGGCTCAGAATTAGGATAGTGTGTCCACATTAAGGAGTAAGAACAAAGACTGATTGGCTCAGAATCAGGATAGTGTGTCCACATTAAGGAGTAAGAGTAAAGACTGGTTGGCTCAGAATTAGGATAGTGTGTCCACATTAAGGAGTAAGAGTAAAGACTGCTTGGCTCAGAATCATGATAGTGTGTCCACATTAAGGAGTAAGAACAAAGACTGGTTGGCTCAGAATCATGATAGTGTGTCCACATTAAGGAGTAAGAACAAAGACTGGTTGGCTGAGAATTAGGATAGTATGTCCACATTAAGGAGTAAGAACAAAGACAGGTTGGCTCAGAATTAGGATAGTGTGTCCACATTAAGGAGTAAGAACAAAGACTGGTTGGCTCAGAATCATGATAGTGTGTCCACATTAAGGAGTAAGAACAAAGACAGGTTGGCTCAGAATTAGGATAGTGTGTCCACATTAAGGAGTAAGAACAAAGACTGGTTGGCTCAGAATTAGGATAGTGTGTCCACATTAAGGAGTAAGAACAAAGACTGGTTGGCTCAGAATTAGGATAGTGTGTCCACATTAAGGAGTAAGAACAAAGACTGGTTGGCTCAGAATTAGGATAGTGTGTCCACATTAAGGAGTAAGAGTAAAGACTGGTTGGCTCAGAATCATGATAGTGTGTCCACATTAAGGAGTAAGAACAAAGACTGGTTGGTTCAGAAATAGGATAGTGTGTCCACATTAAGGAGTAAGAACAAAGACTGGTTGGCTCAGAATTAGGATAGTGTGTCCACATTAAGGAGTAAGAACAAAGAATGGTTGGCTCAGAATTAGGATAGTGTGTCCACATTAAGGAGTAAGAACAAAGAATGGTTGGCTCAGAATTAGGATAGTGTGTCCACATTAAGGAGTAAGAGTAAAGACTAGTTGGCTCAGAATTAAGATAGTGTGTCCACATTAAGGAGTAAGAACAAAGACTGGTTGGCTCAAAATCATGATAGTGTGTCCACATTAAGGAGTAAGATTAAATTCTGGTTGGCTCAGAATTAGGATAGTGTGTCCACATTAAGGAGTAAGAACAAAGACTGGTTGGCTCAGAATCATGATAGTGTGTCCACATTAAGGAGTAAGAGTAAAGACTGGTTGGCTCAGAATCATGATAGTGTGTCCACATTCAGAAACAAGAACAAAGACTGGTTGCCTCAGAATTAGGATAGTGTGTCCACATTAAGGAGTAAGAACAAAGACTGATTGGCTCAGCATTAGGATAGTGTGTCCACATTAAGGAGTAAGAACAAAGACTGGTTGGCTCAGAATTAGGATAGTGTGTCCACATTAAGGAGTAAGAGTAAAGACTGGTTGGCTCAGAATTAGGATAGTGTGTCCACATTAAGGAGTAAGAACAAAGACTGGTTGGTTCAGAATCAGGATAGTGTGTCCACATTAAGGAGTAAGAGTAAAGACTGGTTGGCTCAGAATTAGGATAGTGTGTCCACATTAAGGAGTAAGAGTAAAGACTGCTTGGCTCAGAATCATGATAGTGTGTCCACATTAAGGAGTAAGAACAAAGACTGGTTGGCTCAGAATCATGATAGTGTGTCCACATTAAGGAGTAAGAACAAAGACTGGTTGGCTGAGAATTAGGATAGTGTGTCCACATTAAGGAGTAAGAACAAAGACTGGTTGGCTCAGAATCATGATAGTGTGTCCACATTAAGGAGTAAGAACAAAGACAGGTTGGCTCAGAATTAGGATAGTGTGTCCACATTAAGGAGTAAGAACAAAGACTGGTTGGCTCAGAATTAGGATAGTGTGTCCACATTAAGGAGTAAGAACAAAGACTGGTTGGCTCAGAATTAGGATAGTGTGTCCACATTAAGGAGTAAGAACAAAGACTGGTTGGCTCAGAATTAGGATAGTGTGTCCACATTAAGGAGTAAGAGTAAAGACTGGTTGGCTCAGAATCATGATAGTGTGTCCACATTAAGGAGTAAGAACAAAGACTGGTTGGTTCAGAAATAGGATAGTGTGTCCACATTAAGGAGTAAGAACAAAGACTGGTTGGCTCAGAATTAGGATAGTGTGTCCACATTAAGGAGTAAGAACAAAGAATGGTTGGCTCAGAATTAGGATAGTGTGTCCACATTAAGGAGTAAGAGTAAAGACTAGTTGGCTCAGAATTAGGATAGTGTGTCCACATTAAGGAGTAAGAACAAAGACTGGTTGGCTCAGAATCATGATAGTGTGTCCACATTAAGGAGTAAGATTAAATTCTGGTTGGCTCAGAATTAGGATAGTGTGTCCACATTAAGGAGTAAGAACAAAGACTGGTTGGCTCAGAATCATGATAGTGTGTCCACATTAAGGAGTAAGAGAAAAGACTGGTTGGCTCAGAATCATGATAGTGTGTCCACATTCAGAAACAAGAACAAAGACTGGTTGCCTCAGAATTAGGATAGTGTGTCCACATTAAGGAGTAAGAACAAAGACTGATTGGCTCAGCATTAGGATAGTGTGTCCACATTAAGGAGTAAGAACAAAGACTGGTTGGCTCAGAATTAGGATAGTGTGTCCACATTAAGGAGTAAGAGTAAAGACTGGTTGGCTCAGAATTAGGATAGTGTGTCCACATTAAGGAGTAAGAACAAAGACTGGTTGGTTCAGAATCAGGATAGTGTGTCCACATTAAGGAGTAAGAACTAAGACTGGATGGCTCAGAATTAGGATAGTGTGTCCACATTAAGGAGTAAGAGTAAAGACTAGTTGGCTCAGAATTAGGATAGTGTGTCCACATTAAGGAGTAAGAACAAAGACTGGTTGGCTCAGAATCATGATAGTGTGTCCACATTAAGGAGTAAGATTAAATTCTGGTTGGCTCAGAATTAGGATAGTGTGTCCACATTAAGGAGTAAGAGTAAAGACTAGTTGGCTCAGAATTAGGATAGTGTGTCCACATTAAGGAGTAAGAACAAAGACTGGTTGGCTCAGAATCATGATAGTGTGTCCACATTAAGGAGTAAGAGTAAAGACTGGTTGACTCAGAATTAGGATAGTGTGTCCACATTAAGGAGTAAGAACAAAGACTGGTTGGCTCAGAATCATGATAGTGTGTCCACATTAAGGAGTAAGAACAAAGACTGGTTGGCTCAGAATTAGGATAGTGTGTCCACATTAAGGAGTAAGAACAAAGACTGGTTGGCTCAGAATCAGGATAGTGTGTCCACATTAAGGAGTAAGAGTAAAGACTGCTTGGCTCAGAATTAGGATAGTGTGTCCACATTAAGGAGTAAGAACAAAGACTGGTTGGCTGAGAATTAGGATAGTGTGTCCACATCAAGGAGTAAGAACAAAGACAGGTTGGTTCAGAATTAGGATAGTGTGTCCACATTAAGGAGTAAGAACAAAGACTGGTTGGCTCAGAATCTTGATAGTGTGTCCACATTAAGGAGTAAGAACAAAGACAGGTTGGCTCAGAATTAGGATAGTGTGTCCACATTAAGGAGTAAGAACAAAGACTGGTTGGCTCAGAATTAGGATAGTGTGTCCACATTTAGGAGTAAGAACAAAGACTGGTTGGCTCAGAATTAGGATAGTGTGTCCACATTAAGGAGTAAGAACAAAGACTGGTTGGCTCAGAATTAGGATAGTGTGTCCACATTAAGGAGTAAGAGTAAAGACTGGTTGGCTCAGAATCATGATAGTGTGTCCACATTAAGGAGTAAGAACAAAGACTGGTTGGCTCAGAAATAAGATAGTGTGTCCACATTAAGGAGTAAGAACAAAGACTGGTTGGCTCAGAATTAGGATAGTGTGTCCACATTAAGGAGTAAGAACAAAGAATGGTTGGCTCAGAATTAGGATAGTGACTGTGTGTCCACATTAAGGAGTAAGAGTAAAGACTGGTTGGCTCAGAATCATGATAGTGTGTCCACATTCAGAAACAAGAACAAAGACTGGTTGCCTCAGAATTAGGATAGTGTGTCCACATTAAGGAGTAAGAACAAAGACTGATTGGCTCTGCATTAGGATAGTGTGTCCACATTAAGGAGTAAGAACAAAAAATATTTGGCTCAGAATTAGGATAGTGACTGTGTGTTCACATTCAGAAGTAAGAACAAATACTGGCTGGCCTAGAATTAGGATAGTGTGTCCACATTAAGGAGTAAGAGCAAAGACTGATTGGCTCAGAATTAGGATAGTGTGTCCACATTAAGGAGCAAGAATAAAGACTGGTTGGCTCAGAATCATGATAGTGTGAAGAGACATGACTACCCGCTGACTGTTTTGTCAGGGTGGAGCGTCTAATCGCTGACTGTTGTGTCAGAGTAGAGCGTCTACCCGCTGACTCTTGTGTCAGATTGGAGCGTCTACCCGCTGACTGTTGTGTCAGAGTGGAGCGTCTACCCGCTGACTGTTGTGTCAGAGTAGAACGTCTACCCGCTGATTCTTGTGTCTGAGTGGAGCGTCTACCCGCTGACTGTTGTATCAGAGTGAAGCGTCTACCCGCTGACTGTTGTGTCAGAGTGGAGTGTCTACCCGCTGACTGTTGTGTCAGAGTGGAGCGTCTACCCGCTGACTGTTGTGTTTGAGTGGAGCGTCTACTCGCTGACTGTTGTGTCAGAGTGGAGCGTCTACCCGCTGACTGTTGTGTCAGAGTAGAGCGTCTACCCGCTGAATATTGCGTCAGAGTGGAGCGTCTACCCGCTGACTGCTGTGTCAGAGTGAAGCGTCTACCCGCTGACTGTTGTGTCAGAGTGGAGCGTCTACCCGCTGACTGTTGTATCAGAGTGGAGCGTCTACCCGCTGACTGTTGTGTCAGAGTGGAGCGTCTACCCGCTGACTGTTGTATCAGAGTGGAGCGTATACCCGCTGATTCTTGTGTCTGAGTGGAGCGTCTACCCGCTGACTGTTGTGTCAGAGTGAAGCGTCTACCCGCTGACTGTTGTGTCAGAGTGGAGCGTCTACCCGCTGACTGTTGTGTCAGAGTGGAGCGTCTACCCGCTGACTGTTGTGTTTGAGTGGAGCATCTACTCGCTGACTGTTGTGTCAGAGTGGAGCGTCTACCCGCTGACTGCTGTGTCAGAGTAGAGCGTCTACCCGCTGACTGTTGCGTCAGAGTGGAGCGTCTACCCGCTGACTGCTGTGTCAGAGTGAAGCGTCTACCCGCTGACTGTTGTGTCAGAGTGGAGCGTCTACCCGCTGACTGTTGTATCAGAGTGGAGCGTCTACCCGCTGACTGTTGTGTCAGAGTGGAGCGTCTACCCGCTGACTGTTGTATCAGAGTGGAGCGTCTACCTGCTGACTGTTGTGTCAGAGTGGAGCGTCTACCCGCTGACTGTTGTGTCAGAGTTGAGCGTCTACCCGCTGACTATTGTATCAGAGTGGTGCGTCTACCCGCTGACTGTTGTATCAGAGTGGAGCGTCTACCCGCTGACTGTTGTGTCAGAGTGGAGCGTCTACCCGCTGACTGTTGTGTCAGAGTGGAGCGTCTACCCGCTGATTGTTGTGTCAGAGTGGAGCGTCTACCCTCTGACTGTTGTATCAGAGTGGAGCGTCTACCCGCTGACTGTTGTATCAGAGTGGAGCGTCTACCCGCTGACTGTTGTGTCAGAGTGGAGCGTCTACCCGCTGACTGTTGTATCAGAGTGGAGCGTCTACCCTCCGACTGTTGTATCAGAGTGGAGCTTCTACCCGCTGACTGTTGTGTCAGAGTGGAGCGTCTACCCGCTGACTGTTGTATCAGAGTGGAGCGTCTACCCGCTGACTGTTGTATCAGAGTGGAGCGTCTACCCGCTGACTGTTGTGTCAGAGTGCTAACACTATACAGATCTAGTTAAGCGTGTTGGTCTAGTACAAAGTGAACATCCTTTCATTTTATTCAACTCTCGCTAAGATATGGCTGTAAAATTGTTCTTTTTGCATTAACAACAATAAGAAGAGTTTGAAGATACCAAAGGGAGGTAATCAGAATCCGTATTATTATTATTATAACATATTTGTATAGCGCATTATATAATCATAAAACTACTCTAAGCTCTTTACACTAATATATACAGTCGACATAGTTTATTTAAAACATATTTACAATGGATACGAAGATAATGAAAAAATAGATTATTCCAGTAAAACGAGAGAGGATCAAAAACATTATATGATAAATAGTCTAAAATAATTTAATCTATCGCATAAAGAGAAAAAAAATGATTAAAGCACTAACAATTCGATGGAGAAAAACAAATATATAAATAGAAATATAAAATAAAAAGTTAAAGGAAAGTGATAAAAATCTAAAAGTCTAGAAATAATTAACTCTTCACCTAAAAATAATATTACGCTCTAACAATTCAATAGGAAAAATTGATAAGGGAACGACCATTTAACTTGAATGGGGGTTATGGTTTTTTTTTCTAAAAAAAATAATCTGATTCAAAGTTTTTGTCATATAATCTAATGTTAAATTCTGGAAAAAAATTTCGCGCTTTGCACGACAAAAAAAATAAATATTCGAACTCTCGTGTTAGAAAAAAAATTTCTGAAAGAAGCAAAAAACCATAACCCCCCCCTGCAAGTTAAATGGTTCGTTTGTTTTGTTACACAACTGTTTAAAATTTTGCCTGTCCACTGTTAAGTTCGATTTTCGCATTCGGCGTTCAGCTTTTCGACACATTCGTTTGGCATTACGAAGATCTTCCGTGTACCATTCGGTATTCGGACGTATATCGAAGAAGAACAGATAACACAATGGCCAAAAGAAAAAGTATAAAAGGACAAACAATGATCTACAAAACAGTATAAATAAAACTAAAGATCGTGTTACATGAACCCCTATAAAAACCAGGGGTGAATTAAAGTGCTCTGGAAAGGTAAGCATTTTAATAGCAGCAAATCTAAAGGGACTTACATCAAATCGATCCAAATAATGATATACAAAAATCTACACACAAAACTAAAGATCCAGCAACATGAATCCAACTAAAAAACGGAGATGATCTCCAGTGCTCTATTTCTAAAAGTGTGTTTGACTTAGAATAAGAATTAAATAAGCACACCCCATGAATTATGTTTTTTTTGTTTCGTTCACAAGAATTAGAATTTGTTTTTTCTTCAGAATTTAACACTAGGTTATATGACAAAAACTCTGAATCAGATTATTTTTTTTTCCTCCACCAAAATCAGAATATTTTTTTCAGCAACATTGGGAATCAGAATATTTTTTCAGAAAAAAACCATAACCTGATATCTTTTGGGTTAATAAAAAGACCATGTGATAATGTATTGTTCTGATATCTTTTGGGTTAATAAAAAGACCATGTGATAATGTATTGTTCTGATATCTTTTGGGTTAGTAAAAAGACCATGTCATAATGTATAGTTCTGATATCTTTTGGGTTAATAAAAAGACCATGTCATAATGTATTGTTCTGATATCTTTTGGGTTAATAAAAAGACCATGTGATAATGTATAGTTCTGATATCGTTTGGGTTAATAAAAGGACCATGTGATAATGTATAGTTCTGATATCTTTTGGGTTAATAAAAAGACCATGTGATAATGTATTGTTCTGATATCTTTTGGGTTAATAAAAAGACCATGTGATAATGTATTGTTCTGATATCTTTTGGGTTAATAAAAAGACCATGTGATAATGTATTGTTCTGATATCTTTTGGGTTAATAAAAAGACCATGTGATAATGTATAGTTCTGATATCTTTTGGGTTAATAAAAAGACCATGTGATAATGTATTGTTCTGATATCTTTTGGGTTAATAAAAAGACCATGTGATAATGTATAGTTCTGATATCGTTTGGGTTAATAAAAAGACCATGTGATAATGTATAGTTCTGATATCTTTTGGGTTAATAAAAAGACCATGTGATAATGTATAGTTCTGATATCTTTTGGGTTAATAAAAAGACCATGTGATAATGTATTGTTCTGATATCGTTTGGGTTAATAAAAAGACCATGTGATAATGTATTGTTCTGATATCGTTTGGGTTAATAAAAAGACCATGTGATAATGTATAGTTCTGATATCTTTTGGGTTAATAAAAAGACCATGTGATAATGTATTGTTCTGATATCTTTTGGGTTAATAAAAAGACCATGTGATAATGTATAGTTCTGATATTTTTTGGGTTAATAAAAAGACCATGGTTATCTACCTGATACATAATCATAAAATGTCGAAGTAACGATAACGTGTCCATCATTAAGTATATAATTAAATATAGACTGCATCAAGGATGGAATTTAAGACCACGTTAATAATAGAGACACATTTTGTTAAGTGGACTAACACATTAGATATTTTATATATTATAGCAACTTAAACTGGGGCCGGGGGTATAAATAGTTATGGGCGGAGCAAATATTCAGAGTGTTCATTATTTTGACCACGGTTATCTCGAGGAGGAAACATCAATGATACACAGTTTCACATTTACTTCTGGAGCAAAATATTTGACAGGCATGGTTACTAATGTTCATCCCTTCGAAAATTTCAGTCTTAATTAAGCCTATTAGAAATAATATTCTTCATCAGTCTAAAAACTACAAGAATTACTTCGAAAATTCAAATTTCTGAGGTATGTGGCCTTTAGGTCACGTTGGTCATGTGACATATTTACAGTTTCATAAATATGTTGTTTATATCAACGGGGATTTTTTATGATAAGCTCCGCCCACAAATGTTGTCGATAGGCACTACCGCAAGCGCCGCTTTATTATTATAAAAAGATCTTTGACATTACGTTCTTCTGGACTGACAATTAATTATTAATTATATTGCAGAGCGATTAATTAGATTTCTACTTTAAAATTATTTCTCTTTTCAATTTTTCGACTTTGAGCGCACACCTGATGAAGGCTATGCCAGTAACGCGTCGTGCGCACCGAATTTGTTATCTATGTTTTTATTATTTATATGACATTTGACCATTTCAAGAGAGATTAGTCTGGATACCCTTAACTAACTTGTTATCACCACAAAAGTTGTGAGTTCGAATCCCACTCATGGCGAGGCGTACTCGATACAACAGTATGTGATATAGTTAGTCAGTGACTTGCGACAGATCGGTTTCCTCCCACAATAAGACTTACCACCACGTTAAACTGAAATATTATTGAAAGTGGTGTTAAGCATAATAGCCATAACACATTAACTGGATTAACTCCTTAGCAATCCAACATTTTACATCAACTGCTTCTGTCGTCGTCAAATCTGCGTGTAGAAGTTGAAGTTGTGACAGAGGTTCACAGTGTGGTAGTTTGAACTGTTTACCAATTTAGATATACATTTAAAAGTTTGAAGATACCGAACTGGTAATCAGAAGCCGTAAATGGAAGAAGCACAGCAGCTAAAATGGACAGAAGAAAAAGGACAAACAATTATCTACAAAACACTACACAGCAGACTAAAGATTGAGAGGATCCGGGTGGCTCAATGAATTACCTAACAACTCATACAAGCCTATCACCAATACGGTGTGGGTTCGTGCCCGGCTTTGTAAATTACAAAAAGGGTGTACTCGACTCGCAGCCTCAAGTGATAAAGTTTACCAGTTGCATGGCCATGGTCGGTGGTTCTCTCAGGGTACTCCGGCTTCTTCCTCCATTAAAACTGGTCGCCATGTTATAGCTGAAATATTGCTGAAAGTGGCGTAAAACACAAAAATTCAAATTCAAATTCTAAAGATTGAACAAGTCCAACCCCACTAAACACTAGGGGTTAACCTGGGTCCTCTGAAAGGGAAAGCAGTTCCTCCTGCTATAGCGGCACCCGTCGTATTACTCTTGCAACACACCTGGTGATAAGTCATGAATGAGGACAGGACTGAACATTATCATGACAAGTAGATCCATAAATAAACATTAGAGAATACCGAAGGAGCAATCAAAAATTAACAATCCAAAGAAACTGGCAACATAGGGTACACAAGACCGGACTGCTATCATGACAAGTAGAACATATCTATTGTCATTTGTAACACAAAACTTTCTTTATATCGTTTTTAGATCCATAAATAAACATTAGAGAATACCGAAGGCACAATCAAAAATGAACAATCCAGAGAAGCTGGCAACATAGGGTACACAAGACAGCGAAAACAAAGACATAACATCACTAATTAGACATGAGCCCTCCTGCAAGCAACTGGAGGTAAATACCACGTTCACGTCGTAAGGAAATACAGTCGTAGTATCACCTTTTCTGGAGGTAAATACCACGTTCACGTCGTAAGGAAATACAGCCGTATTATCCCCTTTTCTGGAGGTAAATACCACGTTCACGTCGTAAGGAAATACAGCCGTATTATCCCCTTTTCTGGAGGTAAATACCACGTTCACGTCGTAAGGAAATACAGCCGTATTATCCCCTTTTCTGGAGGTAAATACCACGTTCACGTCGTAAGGAAATACAGCCGTATTATCCCCTTTACCACAATCCAAACCTCCAGTTTTAGCCTTTGAACATTTGTAACGTATTTAAAGCCACTGTCAACGATAGTTCAGCTATATCGTGGTTGTCAGATTTATTGGTGGAGGTATTTAAAGCCACTGTCAACGATAGCTCAGCTATATCGTGGTGGTCAGATTTATTGGTGGAGGTATTTAAAGCCACTGTCAACGATAGCTCAGCTATATCGTGGTGGTCAGATTTATTGGTGGAGGTATTTAAAGCCACTGTCAACGATAGCTCAGCTATATCGTGGTTGTCAGATTTATTGGTGGAGGTATTTAAAGCCACTGTCAACGATAGCTCAGCTATATCGTGGTTGTCAGATTTATTGGTGGAGGTATTTAAAGCCACTTTCAACGATAGTTCAGCTATATCGTGGTTGTCAGATTTATTGGTGGAGGTATTTAAAGCCACTGTCAACGATAGTTCAGCTATATCGTGGTTGTCAGATTTATTGGTGGTGTTAACGACGGCTCCTAGAGGTTTGTAGGAATATTTCTCTGTTTTGAATGTGAGCAATATAAACATTACCATGTATTGAGGTTATATATATACCAATCAATTACATACACTGTCAATACAATGATCCAATGTCTAGATTTGTAACATAACGTTTTATCTAAAGCCAAGTGTTTTCTTTTCCACTTGACATTTTCTGTGATATTAGATAAATTCAATCAATCTTTTACCGATTCACTAAGCTTATGTTTTTTTTTCAATTAAATTGCAATGACTTGTTCATTTCTTCAAACATCTTGAGACAAGGGTATTTGAATATAAGACAGCAGACATTAAGATTTGTTATACTTAATACAAATGATTTATATGCCGTGGGCACCGTATGGTGGTAATGTTTGTCTACGAAAGCTTAAAGTCTAATGTTAAAGTACAGTTCAGTATTACCTCTATGCGATGGTCTGTGACTAACACACAAGATTTATATGTCGTGGGCACCGTATGGTCGTAATGTTTGTTTAAGAAAGCTTAAAATCTAATGTTAAAGTACAGTTCAGTATTACGTCTACACGATGGTCTGTAACTAACACACATGATTTATATGTCGTGGGCACCGTATGGTCGTAATGTTTGTTTAAGAAAGCTTAAAATCTAATGTTAAAGTACAGTTCAGTATTACGTCTATGCGATGGTCTGTAACTAACACACATGATTTATATGTCGTGGGCACCGTATGGTCGTAATGTTTGTCTATGAAAGCTTAAAATCGATGTTAAAGTACAGTTCAGTATTACCTCTATGCGATGGTCTGTAACTGACACAGATGATTTATATGTCGTGGGCACCGTATGGTCGTAATGTTTGTCTATGAAAGCTTAAAATCTATGTTAAAGTACAGTTCAGTATTACGTCTATGCGATGGTCTGTGACTAACACACATGATTTATATGTCCTGGGCACCGTATGGTCGTAATGTTTGTCTAAGAAAGATTAAAATCTAGTGTTAAAGTACAGTTCAGTATTACGTCTACACGATGGTCTGTGACTAACACACATGATTTATATGTCGTGGGCACCGTATGGTCGTAATGTTTGTCTAAGAAAGCTTAAAATCTAATGTTAAAGGACAGTTCAGTATTACGTCTACACGATGGTCTGTAACTAACACACATGATTTATATGTCGTGGGCACCGTATGGTCGTAATGTTTGTCTAAGAAAGCTTAAAATCTAATGTTAAAGTACAGTTCAGTATTACGTCTACACGATGGTCTGTGACTAACACACATGATTTATATGTCGTGGGCACCGTATGGTCGTAATGTTTGTCTGAGAAAGCTTTAAATCTAATGTTAAAGGACAGTTCAGTATTACGTCTACACGATGGTGTGTGACTAACACACATGATTTATATGTCGTGGGCACCGTATGGTCGTAATGTTTGTCTAAGAAAGCTTAAAATCTAATGTTAAAGGACAGTTCAGTATTACGTCTACACGATGGTCTGTGACTAACACACATGATTTATATGTCGTGGGCACCGTATGGTCGTAATGTTTGTCTGAGAAAGCTTAAAATCTAATGTTAAAGGACAGTTCAGTATTACGTCTATGCGATGGTCTGTGACTAACACATATGATTTATATGTTCTGGGCACCGTATGGTCGTAATGTTTGTCTAAGAAAGCTTAAAATCTAATGTTAAAGGACAGTTCAGTATTCTGTCTATGCGATGGTCTGTGACTAACACACATGATTTATATGTTCTGGGCACCGTATGGTCGTAATGTTTGTCTGAGAAAGCTTAAAATATAATGTTAAAGTACAGTTCAGTATTCTGTCTATGCGATGGTCTGTGACTAACACACATGATTTATATGTAGTGGGCACCGTATGGTCGTAATGTTTTTCTGAGAAAGCTTAAAATCTAATGTTAAAGTACAGTTCAGTATTACGTCTATGCGATGGTCTGTAACTAACACACATGATTTATATGTCGTGGGCACCGTATGGTCGTAATGTTTGTCTAAGAAAGCTTAAAATCTAATGTTAAAGTACAGTTCAGTATTCTGTCTATGCGATGGTCTGTAACTAACACACATGATTTATATGTCGTGGGCACCATATGGTTGTAATGTTTGTCTTAGAAAGCTTAAAATCTAATGTTAAAGTACAGTTCAGTATTACGTCTACACGATGGTCTGTGACTAACACACATGATTTATATGTCGTTGGCACCGTATGGTTGTAATGTTTGTCTTAGAAAGCTTAAAATCTAATGTTAAAGGACAGTTCGGTATTACGTCTACACGATGGTCTGTGACTAACACAGATGATTTATATGTCGTGGGCACCGTATGGTCGTAATGTTTGTCTGAGAAAGCTTAAAATCTAATGTTAAAGTACAGTTCAGTATTACGTCTACACGATGGTCTGTGACTAACACACATGATTTATATGTCGTGGGCATTGTATGGTCGTAATGTTTGTCTGAGAAAGTTTAAAATCTAATGTTAAAGGACAGTTCAGTATTCTGTCTATGCGATGGTCTGTAACTAACACACATGATTTATATGTCCTGGGCACCGCATGGTCGTAATGTTTGTCTTAGAAAGCTTAAAATCTAATGTTAAAGTACAGTTCAGTATTACGTCTACACGATGGTCTGTGACTAACACACATGATTTATATGTCGTGGGCACCGTATGGTCGTAATGTTTGTCTGAGAAAGCTTAAAATCTAATGTTAAAGGACAGTTCAGTATTACGTCTACACGATGGTCTGTAACTAACACACATGATTTATATGTCGTGGGCACCGTATGGTCGTAATGTTTGTCTGAGAAAGCTTAAAATCTAATGTTAAAGTACAGTTCAGTATTCTGTCTATGCGATGGTCTGTGACTAACACACATGATTTATATGTCGTGGGCACCGTATGGTTGTAATGTTTGTCTTAGAAAGCTTAAAATCTAATGTTAAAGGACAGTTCAGTATTACGTCTACACGATGGTCTGTGACTAACACATATGATTTATATGTCGTGGGCACCGTATGGTCGTAATGTTTGTCTAAGAAAGCTTAAAATCTAATGTTAAAGGACAGTTCAGTATTACGTCTACACGATGGTCTGTGACTAACACACATGATTTATATGTCGTGGGCACCGTATGGTCGTAATGTTTGTCTGAGAAAGCTTAAAATCTAATGTTAAAGGACAGTTCAGTATTACGTCTACACGATGGTCTGTAACTAACACAGATGATTTATATGTCGTGGGCACCGTATGGTCGTAATGTTTGTCTAAGAAAGCTTAAAATCTAATGTTAAAGGACAGTTCAGTATTACGTCTACACGATGGTCTGTGACTAACACACATGATTTATATGTCGTGGGCACCGTATGGTCGTAATGTTTGTCTGAGAAAGCTTAAAATCTAATGTTAAAGGACAGTTCAGTATTACGTCTACACGATGGTCTGTGACTAACACACATGATTTATATGTCGTGGGCACCGTATGGTCGTAATGTTTGTTTAAGAAAGCTTAAAATCTAATGTTAAAGAACAGTTCAGTATTCTGTCTATGCGATGGTCTGTAATTAACACACATGATTTATATGTCGTGGGCACCGTATGTTCGTAATGTTTGTCTATGAAAGTTTAAAATCTAATGTTAAAGTACAGTTCAGTATTACGTCTATGCGATGATCTGTAACTAACACACATGATTTATATGTCGTGGGCAACGTATGGTCGTAATGTTTGTCTGAGAAATCTTAAAATCTAATGTTAAAGTACAGTTCAGTATTACGTCTATGCGATGGTCTGTAACTAACACACATGATTTATATGTCGTGGGCACCGTATGGTCGTAATGTTTGTCTTAGACAGCTTAAAATCTAATGTTAAAGTACAGTTCAGTATTACGTCTACACGATGGTCTGTAACTAACACACATGATTTATATGTCGTGGGCACCGTATGGTCGTAATGTTTGTCTGAGAAAGCTTAAAATCTAATGTTAAAGGACAGTTCAGTATTACGTCTACACGATGGTCTGTGACTAACACACATGATTTATATGTCGTGGGCACCGTATGGTCGTAATGTTTGTCTAAGAAAGCTTAAAATCTAATGTTAAAGGACAGTTCAGTATTACGTCTATGCGATGGTCTGTGACTAACACACATGATTTATATGTTCTGGGCACCGTATGGTCGTAATGTTTGTCTATGAAAGCTTAAAATCTAATGTTAAAGTACAGTTCAGTATTCTGTCTATGCGATGGTCTGTGACTAACACACATGATTTATATGTCCTGGGCACCGTATGGTCGTAATGTTTGTCTTAGAAATCTTAAAATATAATGTTAAAATACAGTTCAGTATTACGTCTACACAATGGTCTGTGACTAACACACATGATTTATATGTCGTGGGCACCGTATGGTTGTAATGTTTGTCTTAGAAAGCTTAAAATATAATGTTAAAGGACAGTTCGGTATTACGTCTACACGATGGTCTGTGACTAACACAGATGATTTATATGTCGTGGGCACCGTATGGTCGTAATGTTTGTCTGAGAAAGCTTAAAATCTAATGTTAAAGTACAGTTCAGTATTACGTCTACACGATGGTCTGTGACTAACACACATGATTTATATGTCGTGGGCATTGTATGGTCGTAATGTTTGTCTGAGAAAGTTTAAAATCTAATGTTAAAGGACAGTTCAGTATTCTGTCTATCCGATGGTCTGTAACTAACACACATGATTTATATGTCCTGGGCACCGCATGGTCGTAATGTTTGTCTAAGAAAGCTTAAAATCTAATGTTAAAGTACAGTTCAGTATTACGTCTACACGATGGTCTGTGACTAACACACATGATTTATATGTCGTGGGCACCGTATGGTCGTAATGTTTGTCTGAGAAAGCTTAAAATCTAATGTTAAAGGACAGTTCAGTATTACGTCTACACGATGGTCTGTAACTAACACACATGATTTATATGTCGTGGGCACCGTATGGTCGTAATGTTTGTCTGAGAAAGCTTAAAATCTAATGTTAAAGTACAGTTCAGTATTCTGTCTATGCGATGGTCTGTGACTAACACACATGATTTATATGTCGTGGGCACCGTATGGTTGTAATGTTTGTCTTAGAAAGCTTAAAATCTAATGTTAAAGGACAGTTCAGTATTACGTCTACACGATGGTCTGTGACTAACACATATGATTTATATGTCGTGGGCACCGTATGGTCGTAATGTTTGTCTAAGAAAGCTTAAAATCTAATGTTAAAGGACAGTTCAGTATTACGTCTACACGATGGTCTGTGACTAACACACATGATTTATATGTCGTGGGCACCGTATGGTCGTAATGTTTGTCTGAGAAAGCTTAAAATCTAATGTTAAAGGACAGTTCAGTATTACGTCTACACGATGGTCTGTGACTAACACACATGATTTATATGTCGTGGGCACCGTATGGTCGTAATGTTTGTCTGAGAAAGCTTAAAATCTAATGTTAAAGGACAGTTCAGTATTACGTCTACACGATGGTCTGTGACTAACACACATGATTTATATGTCGTGGGCACCGTATGGTGGTAATGTTTGTTTAAGAAAGCTTAAAATCTAATGTTAAAGTACAGTTCAGTATTACGTCTATGCGATGGTCTGTAACTAACACACATGATTTATATGTCGTGGGCACCGTATGGTCGTAATGTTTGTCTATGAAAGTTTAAAATCTAATGTTAAAGTACAGTTCAGTATTACGTCTATGCGATGATCTGTAACTAACACACATGATTTATATGTCGTGGGCACCGTATGGTCGTAATGTTTGTCTGAGAAATCTTAAAATCTAATGTTAAAGTACAGTTCAGTATTACGTCTATGCGATGGTCTGTAACTAACACACATGATTTATATGTCGTGGGCACCGTATGGTCGTAATGTTTGTCTTAGACAGCTTAAAATCTAATGTTAAAGTACAGTTCAGTATTACGTCTACACGATGGTCTGTGACTAACACACATGATTTATATGTCGTGGGCACCGTATGGTCGTAATGTTTGTCTAAGAAAGCTTAAAATCTAATGTTAAAGTACAGTTCAGTATTACGTCTACACGATGGTCTGTGACTAACACACATGATTTATATGTCGTGGGCACCGTATGGTCGTAATGTTTGTCTAAGAAAGCTTAAAATCTAATGTTAAAGGACAGTTCAGTATTACGTCTATGCGATGGTCTGTGACTAACACACATGATTTATATGTCCTGGGCACCGTATGGTCGTAATGTTTGTCTTAGAAATCTTAAAATATAATGTTAAAGTACAGTTCAGTATTACGTCTACACAATGGTCTGTGACTAACACACATGATTTATATGTCGTGGGCACCGTATGGTCGTAATGTTTGCCTAATAACGCTTAAAATCGAATATTAAAGTACAGTTCAGTAGTACGTCTACACGATGGTTTGTAACTAACATGGGTCGATTAGAGTGGCTGCTGGTTCATCTCCATTTGGTTTGACTTGGTCCACTAATGACCTGTTTAATTCACTGATGGGTCTCTTCTCAGCCTTTAGCGTCAGATCATGGCAATGTGTCAAAGTGTGCGATATTATGACGTGTGAGGTAAGATAAACGAAACAATCACGAGGGGTATTGTATTAGTGGTGTATGGTTGTTTTTAGAAATATCCTATAGCATGACAACAGCTCACGTTGTATACCAGTGCAACGGGCAAATCATACAACAGAAGACATACATAATATTTACTGAGTTGTTGATGCTGTGATGTCGTTGATTTAAATTACAATTGAAACAATTTAACAGTCCAACGCCCACAACAATATAAGGTTTTAGTATGTTAATCACAAATATTAATTGAGAGGCCATCTACAAAAATTCGTTAGTTTGATATGATCCAGCAAGAAAAAGAAAAAAAATCAACAAAAAAACATTGACAATAACAACATTATTTGTGTCTACACTTCTACATTGTTGCATAGTCAAAATGCTGTGTTTTGTTTGTTTTGTTTTGTTTTCTTTGCAGAGTATAAATGTTACAAACTTGTTAAGACTAAATGGTGCATGAAAAAAACGATTCTGGTTGACGTGAACCTCTTATTTTTAGAAAATGTGTTTGTAATTACTCATTAGTTATCTCTATATTAGATTGGCATAATCAATGATAACATGATATTGGAAAGATTGTGTAACGCAAACCCCACCGGACGTGAATCAAGTGATCCAGAAGAGTAGACAGTTCCTACTCCACTACTGCCGCTGATCGTGCTTTTGCTAAGACATGAATATCATCTGAACGTGTTAACATCAGAATACGTAGTAAAAATATCATCTGAACGTGTTAACATCAGAATACGTAGTAAAAATATCATCTGAACGTGTTAACATCAGAATACGTAGTAAAAATATCATCTGAACGTGTTAACACCAGAATACGTAGTAAAAATATCATCTGAACGTGTTAACATCAGAATACGTAGTAAAAATATCATCTGAACGTGTTAACATCAGAATACGTAGTAAAAATATCATCTGAACGTGTTAACATCAGAATACGTAGTAAAAATATCATCTGAACGTGTTAACATCAGAATACGTAGTAAAAATATCATCTGAACGTGTTAACACCAGAATACGTAGTAAAAATATCATCTGAACGTGTTAACATCAGAATACGTAGTAAAAATATCATCTGAACGTGTTAACATCAGAATACGTAGTAAAAATATCATCTGAACGTGTTAACATCAGAATACGTAGTAAAAATATCATCTGAACGTGTTAACATCAGAATACGTAGTAAAAATATCATCTGAACGTGTTAACATCAGAATACGTAGTAAAAATATCATCTGAACGTGTTAACATCAGAATACGTAGTAAAAATATCATCTGAACGTGTTAACACCAGAATACGTAGTAAAAATATCATCTGAACGTGTTAACATCAGAATACGTAGTAAAAATATCATCTGAACGTGTTAACACCAGAATACGTAGTAAAAATATCATCTGAACGTGTTAACACCAGAATACGTAGTAAAAATATCATCTGAACGTGTTAACATCAGAATACGTAGTAAAAATATCATCTGAACGTGTTAACATCAGAATACGTAGTAAAAATATCATCTGAACGTGTTAACATCAGAATACGTAGTAAAAATATCATCTGAACGTGTTAACATCAGAATACGTAGTAAAAATATCATCTGAACGTGTTAACACCAGAATACGTAGTAAAAATATCATCTGAACGTGTTAACATCAGAATACGTAGTAAAAATATCATCTGAACGTGTTAACATCAGAATACGTAGTAAAAATATCATCTGAACGTGTTAACATCAGAATACGTAGTAAAAATATCATCTGAACGTGTTAACATCAGAATACGTAGTAAAAATATCATCTGAACGTGTTAACATCAGAATACGTAGTAAAAATATCATCTGAACGTGTTAACATCAGAATACGTAGTAAAAATATCATCTGAACGTGTTAACATCAGAATACGTAGTAAAAATATCATCTGAACGTGTTAACATCAGAATACGTAGTAAAAATATCATCTGAACGTGTTAACATCAGAATACGTAGTAAAAATATCATCTGAACGTGTTAACATCAGAATACGTAGTAAAAATATCATCTGAACGTGTTAACATCAGAATACGTAGTAAAAATATCATCTGAACGTGTTAACATCAGAATACGTAGTAAAAATATCATCTGAACGTGTTAACATCAGAATACGTAGTAAAAATATCATCTGAACGTGTTAACATCAGAATACGTAGTAAAAATATCATCTGAACGTGTTAACATCAGAATACGTAGTAAAAATATCATCTGAACGTGTTAACATCAGAATACGTAGTAAAAATATCATCTGAACGTGTTAACATCAGAATACGTAGTAAAAATATCATCTGAACGTGTTAACATCAGAATACGTAGTAAAAATTAAAAAACAAAGAAAAAACAAAACAAAACAAAAGAAAAAAACAAAGTTACTAAGAAACATATATTAAATGTCCAAAGTATGGAACATCGATTGCTCCTAAGGTCAACTGACCTTAATATGCAAATTTGAAAGGTCAACATGATTGATTAATCTGACCGGTACATACTGGATATCTGGATATTTTAGTTATTTCTTGTCATCTATACTTGTGGTTTGCTTATTAAATTCACATTTAACATGTCTTATTACACTGTTGGAGTCTAGACTCAAATCAATCATTACTTGAAATAAATCTTTGCATGACATTTTCAAAAATTAACACATCAAAAATCCATTTCATGATTTCTCAATAGAATTACAGAGCCATTACAAATATGACGAAATTAGTGTAAAGCTACATTTTATTCTTCCTTTCCTGTTAAAAACTTTCATTAAAATCGAATAAAGATTGACTTTGAAATAATGTTTTGAAAGAATGTGCTTATATGAAGAGTTTGAAGATACCAAAGGGGTAATCAGAGAAACACGAACCCCACTAAATCGGGGTGAACTCGGATGCTCCGGAAGTGTAAGCAATTTCTGCTCCACTTGTGGTGCCTGTCGTGTTAATCTAGTTACAAACCCGGTAAATGAGGAAAGGACCGGTAACCGCTTACGAAGAGTGGAACATATCCATGGTCATTTGTGACACAGATATTATATAGCGTTCTGCCAAGTTATGGTGACGACCGTAACACATTCGAAGTGATGACATCAACTTAACCAAGAGGAACACTTGGTTCAGTAACTTCCTTGTTAGCAGCAACCCTCTATCAAGTAAATCCTGATACGATACACAGGCTCTGGAATATCGTATCAACTGAGAGATATATACTCCATATGCAGATGCTGCTGGAATGTTTCAACATATAAATGGAAAGTTCACAATGGGAAAACTGAAATCATCTCTTTTGTCGTAAATGAAATATATAATAAACAATTACTGTGACCGAATACTTTTTTCACGTCTCTCACAGCATTGGATCTTTCTTAGAGTACATACACTTTCATACAATTTATGACCACATTTCACTGAGCTTCATATTGCATATCTCTGTTAATTGACGAATGAGAGTGCATAGACACAAGTCATACCGATTGCAGGTGGAGTACAATATACGGACAAAAATAAACCATACATGGAATTATTATCAAAACAAAAGTTCTCCTCTCTCAGGCATAGGTGGCCTTAGCCCATGTGGCTATCTTGTTTATGCCCTCTGATATTCTTGCTCCCAAACGTTTTAAAATATTTCACTTTCGCGTATTTGGCTTTGAGCGTACCCGAACATTGTAGATGTTTTTGCATACCTATATAAGGACGAACACAAAAGAGCATAGTCAGTCAGAAATTTGGGATTTATAAAACAACTGGAATTTATAGCATTGTATTTAGATATATTGACTGGAATTTATAGCATTGTATTTAGATATATTGACTGGAAGTAATAGCATTGTATTTAGATATATTGACTGGAATTTATAGCATTTTATTTAGATATATTGACTGGAATTTATAGCATTGTATTTAGATATATTGACTGGAAGTAATAGCATTGTATTTAGATATATTGACTGGAATTTATAGCATTTTATTTAGATATATTGACTGGAAGTTATAGCATTGTATTTAGATATATTGACTGGAATTTATAGCATTGTATTTAGATATATTGACTGGAATTTATAGCATTGTATTTAGATATATTGACTGGAATTTATAGCATTGTATTTAGGTATATTGAGTGGGATTTTAAAAACAAATTGCAACAGACAATAAGGAAGCACATAATATTTTATTTCAATAGGAATTCAATGTCACAGAAAAGGAATCGAACTACTTCCGGGAACGAGAAGGACATTTACTCCTAGAGATTTAGCTGTAAGCATTCAGGCCAGTTTATAAAATTTGATCTTGTAATTATCTATTATTATAAAGTAATCCTTGTTATTTTGTTTTTTTTATTAAAGTAGAGAAACTTACTTGATTGTTAGCTGTTTCTTTCTGTTACTGGAATATTCTATTAAAAAAGCTTAGCGCCCGAGTGGCTCAATGAGTAAGGTAGTTGTAGGGCCCGGGTGGCTCAATGAGTTAGGTAGTTGTAGGGCCCGGGTGGCTCAGTGAGTTAGGTAGTTGGATTATCTAGCAACTCATGCAATCCTACCACCAATACGGCGTGGATTCGCGCCCGGCTTTGTAAATTGCAAAAAGGGTGCACTCGACTCGCAACCGCAAGTGATAAAGTTTACCAGTTGCTTGTCCATGGTCGATGATTCTCCCAGGGTACTCCGGCTTCTTCCACCACTAAAATTGGCCGCCATGATATAGCTGAAATATTGCTGAAAGTGGCGTTAAGCACC
Source organism: Bathymodiolus septemdierum (assembly GCA_963383655.1). Lineage (NCBI taxonomy): Eukaryota > Metazoa > Mollusca > Bivalvia > Mytilida > Modiolidae > Bathymodiolus > Bathymodiolus septemdierum. The sequence goes on along the minus strand of OY726527.1, from coordinate 62,526,473 downwards.
AAAAATCAAATCAACCAGAAAATAACTTTACGTAGTAAGCGTTAAAGGGGTAAGTGTGGAAGTTTGTGGATGAGGGGAAATACTACGGCTATATTTCCTTACGACGCGCCAATACATTATTGCCCATTATAAACTTTTCTAAATATGTAATTACACTTAAAGTGATTTAATTAGATAATTCAAAATTTCACAGCAAAACGTCCACCTAATTATTGGTTTCAATTGGTCTTTTAAATCTATTGATTGATTGATTGATTGATTTGTCTCCCCGTTTTTAGTGGAGTTCATGTTGCTTGATTTAGTATTCTTTGTTTTGTTTTATAGATCGTTGTTTGTCCTTTTGTTCTTCTTCACATGGTCACAGTGTAGTCTATCCTTCCTCGATTAATGGATTATGATTACCCCTTTGGTATCTTTTAACTCTTCTTACGATGTTCGATTCGTCTTTATCTCCAGTTGTTTGGAGGAGGGCGTATGTCGTATTTACGTTTTGTGTGTTTGTTTACGTATAGTGGTGTCCAACACATATTATGTTGTGTTTTTGTTTTATTATTCTTCGTCTTGTCTACACTAATGTTGTTAGTTTCTCTGGATTGTACATTTTTGAGCCCCGTCGGTATTCTCTAACGTTTATTTACAATGTACTAGTATTAATTGAATCCCATACAAGTTGACAAAAGATATACAGTCAAATCTGCCTATGTCTATTAAGCAGTCAGCTGTATTAAAAGGTCACCTTAGGCTTTTACTTATCCTGTCATAGGAAATTTATATGAATTGAACGTCTTTTAAAAAGTCACCTCTCTTATAAGCCAACATTTTCTTAGTCCCTATGGTAACCTCTTAATAGAGCTTTGACTATATCAGAAACATTAAAACAGGTTCCACCATCGAGAACCTCCATTAATACAATCTTTGACGCATCTAATACTTTTCTTTGACGCATCTAATACTTTTCTTTGACGCATCTAATACTTTTCTTTGACGTATCTAATACTTTTCTTTGACGCATCTAATACAATCTTTGACGTATCTAATACTTTTCTTTGACGCATCTAATACAATCTTTGACGCATCTAATACTTTTCTTTGAAAAGTTCTATTGATTGTTATGTGTCTTAATGGTAAAAGTTTCTTGTGATTTACTGTTGTATAGTTACACACCATAACAACGTATTTCTCTGCATGAAATTAACCATATAAAAATCTTATTTCTTCCATCAATTGCTTAATTCTGTAAATTACAAGATAAAGTCTTCAATCAACTTTCTACCAATTCCTTTTTAAGGAACTGACAAGGTTCGTTAAGAAGAAAATGACATTTCTATCTTATTTGTTGTTGCGTCGACACTAAGAGTATGACACAGAAATACCTTGTATTACTCTCGGGACAGTATTGATGTTAAAGTCAGAAAACTCCTTTTCAAAATAGTAATTTAAAGAAATGCATGCTTACATCATACAATTTACTGCAAATGACAGGATTATTTTCTTAGATCAGCGGAGATCATTGAGATGGGGGAGGGGGAAGCTTGAGGGGTGGTGGTTCCAGGAGACAGGAATCTATTTTTATATGGATAAAGATATAGGATGATTTTGCTCTGATTTCTATCTTATCTGTTGTTGCATCGACACTAAGAGTATGACACAGAAATACTTTATATTACTCGTGAGACAGTATTGATGCAAAAGTCAGAAAACTCGTTTTCAAAATAGTAATTTAAAGACATAAATGCTTGCATTATATAATTTACTGTAAATTGCAGTATTTTTTTTGTATATATATATAAACAAAAATGATGTTATTGCACTAACTCTTGCTGTAAGCAGTTTACTAGGTTAAACACGTTTTATCTAGTATCCCAAATTATTAATTGTGTATTTTGTCTAAGATCAGCGGAGATCAAGGGGAAAACGGGGTAATTTCAGGAGATAGTATTCCCTTTTAATAAGAACAAAGAGATATGATCACTTTGCCCTCATTTCTTTTAAGTTTAAAAATGTATGACACGGCTAGGAAATGGGTGACAATGACAATGTTACCTAAAATGCTTCCTGATTACTAGGTAATGGGTGACAATGACAATGTTACGTAAAATGCTTCCTGATTACTAGACAATGGGTGACAATGACAACGTTACGTAAAATGCTTCCTGATTACTAGACAATGGGTGACAATGACAATGTTACGTAAAATACTTCCTGATTACTAGACAATGGGTGATAATGACAATGTTACGTAAAATGCTTCCTGATTACTAGACAATGGGTGACAATGACAATGTTACGTAAAATACTTCCTGATTACTAGACAATGGGTGATAATGACAATGTTACGTAAAATGCTTCCTGATTACTAGACAATGGGTGACAATGACAATGTTACGTAAAATGCTTGCTGATTACTAGACAATGGGTGACAATGACAATGTTACGTAAAATGCTTCCTGATTACTAGGCAATGGGTGAAAATGACAATGTTACGTAAAATGCTTCCTGATTACTAGACAATGGGTGACAATGACAATGTTACGTAAAATGCTTCCTGATTACTAGACAATGGGTGACAATGACAATGTTACGTAAAATACTTCCTGATTACTAGACAATGGGTGACAATGACAATGTTACGTAAAATGCTTCTTGATTACTAGACAATGGGTGACAATGACAATGCGACGTAAAATGCTTCCTGATTATTAGACAATGGGTGACAATGACAATGTTACGTAAAATACTTCCTGATTACTAGGTAATGGGTGACAATGACAATGTTACGCAAAATGCTTCTTGATTACTAGGTAATGGATGACAATGGCAATGTTACCCAAAATGCTTCCTGATTACTAGGTATTGGGTGACAATGACAGTGTTACGCAAAATGCTCTTGATTACTAGGTAATGGGTGACAATGGCAATGTTACCCAAAATGCTTCCTGATTACTAGACAATGGGTGACAATGACAATGTTACGCAAAATACTTCCTGATTACTAGACAATGGGTGACAATGACAATGTTACGTAAAATGCTTCTTGATTACTAGACAATGGGTGACAATGACAATGCGACGTAAAATGCTTCCTGATTACCAGACAATGGGTGAAAATGACAATGTTACGTAAACTACTTCCTGATTACTAGGTAATGGATGACAATGACAATGTTACGCAAAATGCTTCCTGATTACTAGGTAATGGGTGACAATGGCAATGTTAACCAAAATGCTTCCTGATTACTAAGTATTGGGTGACAATGACAGTGTTACGCAAAATGCTTCCTGATTACTAAGTATTGGGTGACAATGACAATGTTGCGCAAAATGCTTCCTGATTACTAGACAATGGGTGACAATGACAATGTTACGTAAAATGCTTCCTGATTACTAGACAATGGGTGACAATGACAATGTGACGTAAAATGCTTCCTGTTTACTAGACAATGGGTGACAATGACAATGTTACGTAAAATACTTCCTGATTACTAGGTAATGGGTGACAATGACAATGTTACGCAAAATGCTTCTTGATTACTAGGTAATGGGTGACAATGGCAATGTTACCCAAAATGCTTCCTGATTACTAGGTAATGGGTGACAATGACAGTGTTACGCAAAATGCTTCTTGATTACTAGGTAATGGGTGACAATGGCAATGTTACCCAAAATGCTTCGTGATTACTAAGTATTGGGTGACAATGACAATGTTGCGCAAAATGCTTCCTGATTACTAGACAATGGGTGACAATGACAATGTTACGTAAAATGCTTCCTGATTACTAGACAATGGGTGACAATGACAATGTGACGTAAAATGCTTCCTGATTACTAGACAATGGGTGATAATGACAATGTTACGTAAAATACTTCCTGATTACTAGGTAATGGGTGACAATGACAATGTTACGCAAAATGCTTCTTGATTACTAGGTAATGGGTGACAATGGCAATGATACCCAAAATGCTCCCTGATTACTAGGTAATGGGTGACAATGACAGTGTTACGCAAAATGCTTCTTGATTACTAGGTAATGGGTGACAATGGCAATGTTACCCAAAATGCTTCCTGATTACTAAGTATTGGGTGACAATGACAGTGTTACGCAAAATGCTTCTTGATTACTAGGTAATGGGTGATAATGGCAATGTTACCCAAAATGCTTCCTGATTACTAAGTATTGGGTGACAATGACAATGTTACGCAAAATGCTTCCTGATTACTAGACAATGGGTGACAATGACAATGTTACGTAAAATGCTTCCTGATTACTAGACAATGGGTGACAATGACAATGTTACGTAAAATGCTTCCTGATTATTAGGCAATTGGTGACAATGACAATATTACGTAAAATACTTCCTGATTACTCTATAGCATGACCATGGCTTTGACAGATCGCAAAATAACTGAGGACGAACGACAAAGATCTCATAAAATGCATGATATTTATCATTTTGTCATTTTCTTTTCACTCCATTTAAACAGGAATTTCCCAACTGAAGGACACGTATAGAACTAAAAGACGGTCTGCTTTTCTTTGTTCCCATTTTTCATTTAAATAACGGTTTTAAGCAGTAAACAACATTTTAAGAAAAAAAAAAAAAAAAAAAAAAATTACAAAAACAAAAACAAAAACAAACAAACAAATAAAAACAAAAACAAAAACAAAAACAAACAAACAAAAACAAAAACAAACAAATATAAAACGTCTAACTGTTCACTTTAAAACTTTGCATACATTCTTAAATTTAAACAAATCAGGGCAAAGTTATCATGTCTCTTTGTCACGATCACATGGCAGTTGGAATTATATTAATCTATACAATCAGTGTCTAACCCTACTGACATGGTAAGTTAGAATCCCGTTCATTGCGTGGTGTGTTTGATATAACATTATGTCATTAAGTCTTATCGCCACGACTGAAATATTTGTTGAAATTTCCGCTAAGCATCCTAATCCTAAGCATAACCCTTTTATCTAGGGACTGTGTCTTATCTATCAACATAAAGAATTCAATAATGATAACTGCTGTTAACGAAAAGGAAAAAAACCAAAACAAGCATACTGTCTGAACATTTCTCAAGTTAAATATCAAAACCACGCAAAGCATTACAGACACGTCAATAAAAAGTGACGGGGTTAAATAAGTTTGATGATCTTATTCATCCTCTCTTAGTGAAGCGATGAGGTCATGTACGTGCTTTACACATGCGAGTAAAATCCAACCCTCATCAAAAACTAAAGGCCCAGTTGGCTCAATGAGTTAGGTAGTTGTAGTGGGCCCGGGTGGCTCAATGAGTTAGGTGGTTGTAGAGGGCCCGGGTGGCCCAATGAGTTAGGTAGTTGTTTGGCCATGGTGACTCAATGAGTTAGGTAGTTGAAGAGGACCCGTGTGGCTCAATCAATTATGTAGTTGGATTACCAAAAAACTCATACAAGCCTATCAGCAATACGGTGTGGGTTCGCGCCCGGCTTTGTATATTACAAAAAGGGTGCACTCGACTCGCAGCTGCAAATGATAAAGTTTACCAGTTGCTTGCCCATGGTCGGTGGTTCTCTCCGGGTACTCCGGTTTCTTCCACCACTAAAACTGGTCGCCATGATATAGCTGAAATATTGCTGAAATTGGCGTTAAAGACCAAAAATCAATCAAATCATCATAAAGAAAAACTTAGGAATTGACTGCCTTTCTTAGGTAACTTTCCGCACTTTTATCAAGATAAATCTATTTTTATGTATTTTATTGTGTCGTATTTTGATTGTTTGTATCATTTTGGATACTGTTGTGTTTCTGCACTTTTATCAAAATAAATCATTTCTATTGTCATTAAAGACGATACAAGTTACCGTAAACTGTCACCACTTTAATGAATTAAGAATTCACTAATGATACATTTGTTAAACCGATATCAATGAATTGATCAACTTAAACACATAAAGCTGTTGGACTTTATAGTTGTTTTCAATTAGCGTTGACAGTTTTACTAATGTATAAACACGCCAAGTGGCATTCGTTCCCATAAGATGAACATTAAAACCCGTTAGACGGTTATTATACAGTGAAATTTATGTCTTTCCAATACATTTTCATGTACAAGTTAATTTACCATTTTAAGATAAATTTAATAGGTAGTTAAAGTTTTATATAAGGAACAAATACTATAAAACTGTGCAAGCTTTTAGTTGTGTATACAATAAGATTTATATAGATTACTTTGTAGTTAAATAAATGGAATGAAAAAAATCAACGTCTACGTTTGATTCTCAAGATGTTCTCTCATGAAGATCTACACTTTGACCTCCCACTGATTCTCAAGATGTTCTCTCATGAAGATCTACACTTTGACCTCCCACTGATTCTCAAGATGTTCTCTCATGAAGATCTACACATTGACCTCCCACTGATTCTCAAGATGTTCTCTCATGAAGATCTACACTTTGATCTCCCACTGATTCTCAAGATGTTCTCTCATGAAGATTTACACTTTGACCTCCCACTGATTCTCAAAATGTTCTCTCGTGAAGATATACACTTTGACCCCCACTGATTCTCAAGATGTTCTCTTATGAAGATTTACACTTTGACCTCCCACTGATTCTCAAGATTTTCTCTCATGAAGATCTACACTTTGACCTCCCATTGATTCTCAAGATGTTCTCTTATGAAGATTTACACTTTGACCCCCCACTGATTCTCAAGATGTTCTCTTATGAAGATATACACTTTGACCTCCCACTGATTCTCAAGATGTTCTCTCATGAAGATTTACACTTTGACCTCCCATTGATTCTTAAGATGTTCTCTCATGAAGATTTACACTTTGACCTCCCACTGATTCTCAAGATGTTCTCTCATGAAGATTTACACTTTGACTTCCCACTGATTCTCAAGATGTTCTCTTATGAAGATTTACACTTTGACCTCTCACTGATTCTCAAGATGTTCTCTCATCAATATTTACACTTTGACTTCCCACTGATTCTCAAGTTGTTCTCTCATGAAGATTTACACTTTGACCTCCCACTGATTCTCAAGATGTTCTCTCATGAAGATTTACACTTTGTTCTCCCACTGAATCTCAAGATGTTCTCTTATGAAGATTTACACTTTGACCTCTCACTGATTCTCAAGATGTTCTCTCATCAATATTTACACTTTGACTTCCCACTGATTCTCAAGTTGTTCTCTCATGAATATTTACACTTTGACCTCCCACTGATTCTCAAGATGTTCTCTCATGAAGATTTACACTTTGTCCTCCCACTGAATCTCATGATGTTCTCTTATGAAGATTTACACTTTGACTTCCCACTGATTCTCAAGATGTTCTCTCATCAAGATTTACACTTTGACCTCCCACTGATTCTCAAGATGTTCTCTCATGAAGATTTACACTTTGACCTCCAACTGATTCTCAAGATGTTCTCTCATGAAGATTTACACTTTGACCTCTCACTGATTCTCAAGATGTTCTCTCATGAAGATTTACACTTTGACCTCTCACTGATTTTCAAGTTGTTCTATCATGAAGATTTACACTTTGACCTCTCACTGATTCTCAGGATGTTCTATCATGAAGATTTACACTTTGACTTCCCACTGATTCATAAGATGTTCTCTCATGAAGATTTACACTTTGACCTCCCACTGATTCTCAAGATATTCTCTCATGAAGATTTACACTTTGACTTCCCACTGATTCTCAAGATATTCTCGCATGAAGATTTACACTTTGACCTCCCACTGATTCTCAAGATGTTCTCTCATGAAGATTTACACTTTGACCTCTCACTGATTCTCAAGATGTTCTATCATGAAGATTTACACTTTGACCTCCCATTGATTTTCAAGTTGTTCTATCATGAAGATTTACACTTTGACCTCTCACTGATTCTCAGGATGTTCTATCATGAAGATTTACACTTTGACCTCTCACTGATTCTCAAGATGTTCTCTCATGAAGATTTACACTTTGACTTCTCACTGATTTTCAAGTTGTTCTATCATGAAGATTTACACTTTGGCCTCTCACTGATTCTCAGGATGTTCTATCATGAAGATTTACACTTTGACTTCCCACTGATTCTCAAGATGTTCTCTCATGAAGATTTACACTTTGACCTCTCACTGATTCTCAAGATGTTCTCTCATGAAGATTTACACTTTGACCTCTCACTGATTTTCAAGTTGTTCTATCATGAAGATTTACACTTTGACCTCTCACTGATTCTCAGGATGTTCTATCATGAAGATTTACACTTTGACTTCCCACTGATTCTCAAGATGTTCTCTCATGAAGATTTACACTCTGATTTTCAACTGATTCTCAAGATGTTCTCTTATGAAGATTTACACTTTGACTTCCCACTGATTCTCAAGATGTTCTCTCATGAAGATTTACACTTTGACCTCCCACTGATTTTCAAGATGTTCTCTCATGAAGATTTACACTTTGACCTCCCACTGATTCTCAAGATGTTCTCTCATGAAGATTTACACTCTGATTTTCAACTGATTCTCAAGATGTTCTCTCATAAAGATTTACACTTTGACCTCCCACTGATTCTCAAGATGTTCTCTCATGAAGATTTACACTTTGACCTCCCGCTGATTCTCAAGATGTTCTATGATTAAAGCTAAAGATCTTCTCCCTCAGCTATAAGGAATAGTGGAGTTCTTCTCCCTCAGCTATAAGGAATAGTGTAATAGGTTCTTACATACGTTCTTGGGAAAGACCGGGTGATCTTCCACGAGTGATAGAAAAGACACACAAATGTCTATCACGAGTTGAAGATCACCCGGGCTTTCCCAACAACGCATGTAAGTACCTATTTCTTCCGTAAACCAACAACTTTCACTATCGCGAACTCCTAGAGACGCCAGCCATTGGTCAGTAACTACTTTGCATAAATTATCAGATCAATATCATTGAGCATTATGAAATACAAATCGCATAAAATAGACTTTTGTGACACCGACTAATAAACTAAGTAGCTTTCTACTGATATTTGAGGTTTTCTCACTAATATTTTAATGAAAGTACAGTATTTTCCTCCATGAGACACCCCATACATGAAATATGACGAGACACATATTTACACTGACTTCCCACTGATTCTCAAGATGTTTTCTCCTCAAGATTTACACTTTGACCTCCCACAGATTCTCAAGATGTTCTCTCATGAAGATTTACACTTTGACTTCCCACTGATTCTCAAGATGTTCTCTCATGAAGATTTACACTTTGACTTCCCACTGCTTCTCAAGATGTTCTCTCATGAAGATTTACACTTTGACTTCCCACTGCTTCTCAAGATGTTCTCTCATGAAGATTTACACTTTGACCTCCCACTGATTCTCAAGATGTTCTATCATGAAGATTTATACTTTGACTTCCCACTGCTTCTCAAGATGTTCTATCATGAAGATGTACCCTTTGACCTCCCACTGATTCTCAAGATGTTCTCTTATTAAGATTTACACTTTGACTTCCCACTGATTCTCAAGATGTTCTCTCATGAAGATTTACACTTTGACCTCCCACTGATTCTCAAGATGTTCTCTCATGAAGATTTACACTTTGACCTCCCACTGATTCTCAAGATGTTCTCTCATGAAGATTTACACTTTGACCGCACACTGATTCTCAAGATGTTCTCTCATGATGATTTACACTTTGACCTCCCACTGATTTTCAAGATGTTCTCTCGTGAAGATTTACACTTTGATTTCCCACTGATTCTCAAGATGTTCTCTCATAAAGATTTACACTTTGACCTCCCACTGATTCTCAAGATGTTCTCTCATGAAGATTTACACTTTGACCTCACACTGATTCTCAAGATGTTCTCTCATAATGATTTACACTTTGACCTCCCACTGATTCTCAAGATGTTCTCTGGTGAAGATTTACACTTTGATTTCCCACTGATTCTCAAGATGTTCTCTCATAAAGATTTACACTTTGACCTCCCACTGATTCTCAAGATGTTCTCTCATGAAGATTTACACTTTGACCTTCCGCTGATTCTCAAGATGTTCTATGATTAAAGTTAAAGATCTTCTCCCTCAGCTATAAGGAATAGTGGAGTTCTTCTCCCTCAGCTACAAGGAATAGTGGAGTTCTTCTCCCTCAGCTATAAGGAATAGTGTAATAGGTTCTTACATACGTTCTTGGGAAAGACCGGGTGATCTTCCACGAGTGATAGAAAAGACACAAAAATGTCTATCACGAGTTGAAGATCACCCGGGCTTTCCCAACAACGCATGTAAGTACCTATTTCTTCCGGAAACCAACAACTTTCACTATCGCGAACTCCTAGAGACGCCAGCCATTGGTCAGTAACTACTTTGCATAAATTATCAGATCAATATCATTGAGCATTATGAAATACACATCGCATAAAATAGACTTTTGTGACACCGACTAATAAACTAAGTAGCTTTCTACTGATATTTGAGTTTTTCGCACTAATATTTTATTGAAAGTACAGTATTTTCCTTCATGAGACACCCCATACATGAAATATGACAAGACACATATTTACACTGACTTTCCAATCATTCTCAAGATATTCTCTCATGATGATTTACACTTTGACCTCCCACTGATTCTCAAGATGTTCTCTCATCAAGATTTACACTTTGACTTCCCACTGATTCTCAAGATGTTCTCTCATCAAGATTTACACTTTGACTTCCCACTGATTCTCAAGATGTTATCTCATGAAGATTTACACTTTGACCTCCCACTGATTCTCAAGATGTTCTCTCATGAAGATTTACACTTTGACCTCCCACTGATTCTCAAGATGTTCTCTCATGAAGATTTACACTTTGACTACCCACTGATTCTCAAGATGTTCTCTCATGATGATTTACACTTTGACCCCCCACTGATTCTCAAGATGTTCTCTCATGAAGATTTACACTTTGACCTCCCACTGATTCTCAAGATGTTCTATCATGAAGATTTACACTTTGACTTCCCACTGATTCTCAAGATGTTCTCTCATGAAGATTTACACTTTGACCTCTTACTGATTTTCAAGTTGTTTTCTCATGAAGATTTACACTTTGACCTCTCACTGATTCTCAAGATGTTCTATCATGAAGATTTACACTTTGACTTCCCACTGATTCTCAAGATGTTCTCTCATGAAGATTTACACTTTGACCCCCCACTGATTCTCAAGATGTTCTCTCATGAAGATTTACACTTTGACCTCCCACTGATTCTCAAGATGTTCTCTCATGAAGATTTACACTTTGACTTCCCACTGATTCTCAAGATGTTCTCTCATGAAGATTTACACTTTGACCTCTTACTGATTTTCAAGTTGTTTTCTCATGAAGATTTACACTTTGACCTCTCACTGATTCTCAAGATGTTCTATCATGAAGATTTACACTTTGACTTCCCACTGATTCTCAAGATGTTCTCTCATGAAGATTTACACTTTGACCTCCCACTGATTCTCAAGATATTCTCTCATGAAGATTTACACTTTGACCTCCCACTGATTCTCAAGATGTTCTCTCATGAAGATTTACACTTTGACCGCACACTGATTCTCAAGATGTTCTCTCATGATGATTTACTCTTTGACCTCCCACTGATTTTCAAGATGTTCTCTCGTGAAGATTTACACTTTGATTTCCCACTGATTCTCAAGATGTTCTCTCATAAAGATTTACACTTTGACCTCCCACTGATTCTCAAGATGTTCTCTCATGAAGATTTACACTTTGACCTCACACTGATTCTCAAGATGTTCTCTCATGATGATTTACACTTTGACCTCCCACTGATTCTCAAGATGTTCTATCATGAAGATGTACCCTTTGACCTCCCACTGATTCTCAAGATGTTCTCTTATGAAGATTTACACTTTGACTTCCCACTGATTCTCAAGGTATTCTCTCATGATGATTTACACTTTGACCCCCCACTGATTCTCAAGATGTTCTCTCATGAAGATTTACACTTTGACCTCCCACTGATTCTCAAGATGTTCTCTCATCAAGATTTACACTTTGACTTTCCAATGATTCTCAAGATATTCTCTCATGATGATTTACACTTTGACCTCCCACTGATTCTCAAAATGTTCTCCCATGAAGATTTACACTTTGACCTCCCACTGATTCTCAAGATGTTCTCTCATGAAGATTTACACTTTGACTTCCCACTGATTCATAAGATGTTCTCTCATGAAGATTTACACTTTGACCTCCCACTGATTCTCAAGATGTTCTCTCATGAAGATTTACACTTTGACCTCTCACTGATTCTCAAGATGTTCTATCATGAAGATTTACACTTTGACTTCCCACTGATTCTCAAGATGTTCTCTCATGAAGATTTACACTTTGACCTCCCACTGATTCTCAAGATATTCTCTCATGAAGATTTACACTTTGACCTCCCACTGATTCTCAAGATGTTCTCTCATGAAGATTTACACTTTGACCGCACACTGATTCTCAAGATGTTCTCTCATGATGATTTACTCTTTGACCTCCCACTGATTTTCAAGATGTTCTCTCGTGAAGATTTACACTTTGATTTCCCACTGATTCTCAAGATGTTCTCTCATAAAGATTTACACTTTGACCTCCCACTGATTCTCAAGATGTTCTCTCATGAAGATTTACACTTTGACCTCACACTGATTCTCAAGATGTTCTCTCATGATGATTTACACTTTGACCTCCCACTGATTCTCAAGATGTTCTATCATGAAGATGTACCCTTTGACCTCCCACTGATTCTCAAGATGTTCTCTTATGAAGATTTACACTTTGACTTCCCACTGATTCTCAAGATATTCTCTCATGATGATTTACACTTTGACCCCCCACTGATTCTCAAGATGTTTTCTCATGAAGATTTACACTTTGACCTCCCACTGATTCTCAAGATGTTCTATCATGAAGATGTACACTTTAACCTCCCACTGATTCTCAAGATGTTCTCTCATCAAGATTTACACTTTGACTTTCCAATGATTCTCAAGATATTCTCTCATGATGATTTACACTTTGACCTCCCACTGATTCTCAAAATGTTCTCCCATGAAGATTTACACTTTGACCTCCCACTGATTCTCAAGATGTTCTCTCATGAAGATTTACACTTTGACTTCCCACTGATTCATAAGATGTTCTCTCATGAAGATTTACACTTTGACCTCCCACTGATTCTCAAGATGTTCTCTCGTGAAGATTTACACTTTGACCTCTCACTGATTCTCAAGATGTTCTCTCATGAAGATTTACACTTTGACCTCTCAGTGATTCTCAAGATGTTCTATCATGAAGATTTACACTTTGACTACCCACTGATTCTCAAGATGTTCTCTTATGAAGATTTACACTTTGACCTCCCACTGATTCTCAAGATGTTCTCTCATGAAGATTTACACTTTGACCTCCCACTAATTCTCAAGATGTTCTCTCATGAAGATTTACACTTTGACCTCCCACTGATTCTCAAGATGTTCTCTCGTGAAGATTTACACTTTGATTTCCCACTGATTCTCAAGATGTTCTCTCATAAAGATTTACACTTTGACCTTCCACTGATTCTCAAGATGTTCTCTCATGAAGATTTACACTTTGACCTCACACTGATTCTCAAGATGTTCTTTCATGATGATTTACACTTTGACCTCCCACTGATTCTCAAGATGTTCTATCATGAAGATTTACACTTTGACCTCCCACTGATTCTCAAGATGTTCTCTTATGAAGATTTACACTTTGACTTCCCACTGATTCTCAAGATATTCTCTCATGATGATTTACACTTTGACCCCCCACTGATTCTCAAGATGTTTTCTCATGAAGATTTACACTTTGACCTCCCACTGATTCTCAAGATGTTCTATCATGAAGATGTACACTTTGACCTCCCACTGATTCTCAAGATGTTCTCTCATCAAGATTTACACTTTGACTTTCCAATGATTCTCAAGATATTCTCTCATGATGATTTACACTTTGACCTCCCACTGATTCTCAAAATGTTCTCCCATGAAGATTTACACTTTGACCTCCCACTGATTCTCAAGATGTTCTCTCATGAAGATTTACACTTTGACTTCCCACTGATTCATAAGATGTTCTCTCATGAAGATTTACACTTTGACCTCCCACTGATTCTCAAGATGTTCTCTCGTGAAGATTTACACTTTGACCTCTCACTGATTCTCAAGATGTTCTCTCATGAAGATTTACACTTTGACCTCTCAGTGATTCTCAAGATGTTCTATCATGAAGATTTACACTTTGACTACCCACTGATTCTCAAGATGTTCTCTTATGAAGATCTACACTTTGACCTCCCACTGATTCTCAAGATGTTCTCTCATGAAGATTTACACTTTGACCTCCCACTAATTCTCAAGATGTTCTCTCATGAAGATTTACACTTTGACCTCCCACTGATTCTCAAGATGTTCTCTCGTGAAGATTTACACTTTGATTTCCCACTGATTCTCAAGTTGTTCTCTCATAAAGATTTACACTTTGACCTTCCACTGATTCTCAAGATGTTCTCTCATGAAGATTTACACTTTGACCTCACACTGATTCTCAAGATGTTCTTTCATGATGATTTACACTTTGACCTCCCACTGATTCTCAAGATGTTCTATCATGAAGATTTACACTTTGACTACCCACTGATTCTCAAGATGTTCTCTCATGAAGATTTACACTTTGACCTCCCACTGATTCTCAAGATGTTCTCTCATGAAGATTTACACTTTGATCTCCCACTGATTCTCAAGATGTTCTCTCGTGAAGATTTACACTTTGATTTCCCACTGATTCTCAAGATGTTCTCTCATAAAGATTTACACTTTGACCTTCCACTGATTCTCAAGATGTTCTCTCATGAAGATTTACACTTTTACCTCCCGCTGATTCTCAAGATGTTTTATGATTAAAGTTAAAGATCTTCTCCCTCAGCTATAAGGAATAGTGGAGTTCTTCTCCCTCAGCTACAAGGAATAGTGGAGTTCTTCTCCCTCAGTTATAAGGAATAGTGTAATAGGTTCTTACATACGTTCTTGGGAAAGACCGGGTGATCTTCCACGAGTGATAGAAAAGACACACAAATGTCTATCACGAGTTGAAGATCACCCGGGCTTTCCCAACAACGCATGTAAGTACCTATTTCTTCCGTAAACCAACAACTTTCACTATCGCGAACTCCTAGAGACGCCAGCCATTGATCAGTAACTACTTTGCATAAATTATCAGATCAATATCATTGAGCATTATGAAATACACAACGCATAAAATATACTTTTGTGACACCGACTAATAAACTAAGTAGCTTTCTACTGATATTTGAGTTTTTCTCACTAATATTTTATTGCAAGTACAGTATTTTCCTTCATGAGACACCCCATACATGAAATATGACGAGACACATATTTTGACGTCATTGAAGAATGACGTCAAAGGTACAGAAAAAGGACATCTAGAAATATGAAAAAATGAAAATAAAAGACACAAATATATATCATACGGTCGGAGTCTGTATTTGAAAAAAACAAAGGTTAAATCCGTAATATATCTGTTATTAAGCTATCAGACAGGGTATATAATGTGACATTCCCGGCTTAGGGTATATATTTAAACTATTTTTTTTTCTTGTTAGAGGCGTTCTGATTGGATGTCACAACGAGTAAAGACGAGTGCACGTGGACTCGTCTTACCTCGGTCGTTTCCACCCGAAAACTGCCATTTACGGAAGAAGAGTTCTTCTCCCGCATCTATAAGGAATAGTGGAGTTCTTCTCCCTCATCTATAAGGAATAGTGGGGTTCTTCTCCCTCAGCTATAAGGAATAGTGGAGTTCTTCTCCCTCATCTATAAGGAATAGTGGAGTTCTTTTCCCTCAGCTATAAGGAATAGTGGAGTTCTTCTTCCTCAGCTATAAGGAATAGTGGAGTCCTTCTCCCTCAGCTATAAGGAGTAGTGGAGTTATTCTCCCTCTGCTATAAGGAATAGTGGAGTTCTTCTCCCTCAGCTATAAGGAATAGTGGAGTTCTTCTCCCTCAGCTATAAGGAATAGTGGAGTTCTTCTCCCTCAGCTATAAGGAATAGTGGAGTTCTTCTCCCTCAGCTATAAGGAATAGTGGAGTTCTTCTCCCTCAGCTATAAGGAATAGTGGAGTTCTTCTCCCTCAGCTATAAGGAATAGTGGAGTTCTTCTCCCTCAGCTATAAGGAATAGTGGAGTTCTTCTCCCTCAGTTATAAGGAATAGTGGAGTTCTTCTCCCTCAGCTATAGGAATAATGGAGTTCTTCTCCCTCAGCTATAAGGAATAGTGGAGTTCTTCTCCCTCAGCTATAAGGAATAGTGGAGTTCTTCTCCCTCAGCTATAAGGAATAGTGGAGTTCTTCTCCCTCAGCTATAAGGAATAGTGGAGTTCTTCTCCCTCAGCTATAAGGAATAGTGGAGTTCTTCTCCCTCAGTTATAAGGAATAGTGGAGTTCTTCTCCCTCAGTTATAAGGAATAGTGGAGTTCTTCTCCCTCAGTTATAAGGAATAGTGGAGTTCTTCTCCCTCAGTTATAAGGAATAATGGAGTTCTTCTCCCTCAGTTATAAGGAATAGTGGAGTTCTTCTCCCTCAGCTATAAGAAATAGTGGAGTTCTTCTCCCTCAGTTATAAGGAATAGTGGAGTTCTTCTCCCTCAGTTATAAGGAATAGTGGAGTTCTTCTCCCTCAGCTATAAGGAATAGTGGAGTTCTTCTCCCTCAGCTATAAGGAATAGTGGAGTTCTTCTCCCTCAGCTATAAGGAATAGTGGAGTTCTTCTCCCTCTGCTATAAGGAATAGTGGAGTTCTTCTCCCTCAGCTATAAGGAATAGTGGAGTTCTTCTCCCTCAGCTATAAGGAATAGTGGAGTTCTTCTCCCTCAGCTATAAGGAATAGTGGAGTTCTTCTCCCTCAGCTATAAGGAATAGTGGACTTCTTCTCCCTCAGCAATAAGGAATAGTGGAGTTCTTCTCCCTCAGCTATAAGGAATAGTGGAGTTCTTCTCCCTCAGCTATAAGGAATAGTGGAGTTCTTCTCCCTCAGCTATAAGGAATAGTGGAGTTCTTCTCCCTCAGCTATAAAGAGTAGTGGAGTTCTTCTCCCTCAGCTATAAGGAATAGTGGAGTTCTTCTCCCTCAGCTATAAGGAATAGTGGAGTTCTTCTCCCTCAGCTATAAGGAATAGTGGAGTTCTTCTCCCTCAGCTATAAGGAATAGTGGAGTTCTTCTCCCTCAGCTATAAGGAATAGTGGAGTTCTTCTCCCTCAGCTATAAGGAATAGTGGAGTTCTTCTCCCTCAGTTATAAGGAATAGTGGAGTTCTTCTCCCTCAGCTATAAGGAATAGTGGAGTTCTTCTCCCTCAGCTATAAGGAATAGTGGAGTTCTTTTCCCTCAGCTATAAGGAATAGTGGAGTTCTTCTCCCTCAGCTATAAGGAATAGTGGAGTACTTTTCCCTCATCTATAAGGAATAGTGGAGTTCTTCTCCCTCAGCTATAAGGAATAGTGGAGTTCTTCTTCCTCAGCTATAAGGAATAGTGGAGTTCTTCTCCCTCAGCTATAAGGAATAGTGGAGTTCTTCTCCCTCAGCTATAATGAATAGTGGAGTTCTTCTCCCTCAGCTATAAGGAATAGTGGAGTTCTTCTCCCTCAGTTATAAGGAATAGTGGAGTTCTTCTCCCTCAGTTATAAGGAATAGTGGAGTTCTTCTCCCTCAGCTATAAGGAGTAGTGGAGTTCTTCTCCCTCAGCTATATGGAATAGTGGAGTTCTTCTCCCTCAGTTTTAAGGAATAGTGGAGTTCTTCTCCCTCAGCTATAAGGAATAGTGGAGTTCTTCTCCCTCAGTTATAAGGAATAGTGGAGTTCTTCTCCCTCATCTATAAGGAATAGTGGGGTTCTTCTCCCTCAGCTATAAGGAATAGTGGAGTTCTTCTCCCTCATCTATAAGGAATAGTGGAGTTCTTTTCCCTCAGCTATAAGGAATAGTGGAGTTCTTCTTCCTCAGCTATAAGGAATAGTGGAGTCCTTCTCCCTCAGCTATAAGGAGTAGTGGAGTTCTTCTCCCTCTGCTATAAGGAATAGTGGAGTTCTTCTCCCTCAGCTATAAGGAATAGTGGAGTTCTTCTCCCTCAGCTATAAGGAATAGTGGAGTTCTTCTCCCTCAGCTATAAGGAATAGTGGAGTTCTTCTCCCTCAGCTATAAGGAATAGTGGAGTTCTTCTCCCTCAGCTATAAGGAATAGTGGAGTTCTTCTCCCTCAGCTATAAGGAATAGTGGAGTTCTTCTCCCTCAGCTATAAGGAGTAGTGGAGTTCTTCTCCCTCAGCTATAAGGAATACTGGAGTTCTTCTCCCTCAGCTATAAGGAATAGTGGAGTTCTTCTCCCTCAGCTATAAGGAATAGTGGAGTTCTTCTCCCTCAGTTATAAGGAATAGTGGAGTTCTTCTCCCTCAGCTATAGGAATAATGGAGTTCTTCTCCCTCAGCTATAAGGAATAGTGGAGTTCTTCTCCCTCAGCTATAAGGAATAGTGGAGTTCTTCTCCCTCAGCTATAAGGAATAGTGGAGTTCTTCTCCCTCAGCTATAAGGAATAGTGGAGTTCTTCTCCTTCAGCTATAAGGAATAGTGGAGTTCTTCTCCCTCAGTTATAAGGAATAGTGGAGTTCTTCTCCCTCAGTTATAAGGAATAGTGGAGTTCTTCTCCCTCAGTTATAAGGAATAGTGGAGTTCTTCTCCCTCAGTTATAAGGAATAATGGAGTTCTTCTCCCTCAGTTATAAGGAATAGTGGAGTTCTTCTCCCTCAGCTATAAGAAATAGTGGAGTTCTTCTCCCTCAGTTATAAGGAATAGTGGAGTTCTTCTCCCTCAGTTATAAGGAATAGTGGAGTTCTTCTCCCTCAGCTATAAGGAATAGTGGAGTTCTTCTCCCTCAGCTATAAGGAATAGTGGAGTTCTTCTCCCTCAGCTATAAGGAATAGTGGAGTTCTTCTCCCTCAGCTGTAAGGAATAGTGGAGTTCTTCTCCCTCAGCTATAAGGAATAGTGGAGTTCTTCTCCCTCAGCTATAAGGAATAGTGGAGTTCTTCTCCCTCAGCTATAAGGAATAGTGGAGTTCTTCTCCCTCAGCTATAAGGAATAGTGGACTTCTTCTCCCTCAGCTATAAGAAATAGTGGAGTTCTTCTCCCTCAGCTATAAGGAATAGTGGAGTTCTTCTCCCTCAGCTATAAGGAATAGTGGAGTTCTTCTCCCTCAGCTATAAGGAATAGTGGAGTTCTTCTCCCTCAGCTATAAAGAGTAGTGGAGTTCTTCTCCCTCAGCTATAAGGAATAGTGGAGTTCTTCTCCCTCAGCTATAAGGAATAGTGGAGTTCTTCTCCCTCAGCTATAAGGAATAGTGGAGTTCTTCTCCCTCAGCTATAAGGAATAGTGGAGTTCTTCTCCCTCAGCTATAAGGAATAGTGGAGTTCTTCTCCCTCAGCTATAAGGAATAGTGGAGTTCTTCTCCCTCAGCTATAAGGAATAGTGGAGTTCTTCTCCCTCAGCTATAAGGAATAATGGAGTTCTTCTCCCTCAGTTATAAGGAATAGTGGAGTTCTTCTCCCTCAGCTATAAGGAATAGTGGAGTTCTTCTCCCTCAGCTATAAGGAATAGTGGAGTTCTTTTCCCTCAGCTATAAGGAATAGTGGAGTTCTTCTCCCTCAGCTATAAGGAATAGTGGAGTTCTTCTCCCTCATCTATAAGGAATAGTGGAGTTCTTCTCCCTCAGCTATAAGGAATAGTGGAGTTCTTCTTCCTCAGCTATAAGGAATAGTGGAGTTCTTCTCCCTCAGCTATAAGGAATAGTGGAGTTCTTCTCCCTCAGCTATAAGGAATAGTGGAGTTCTTCTCCCTCAGCTATAAGGAATAGTGGAGTTCTTCTCCCTCAGTTATAAGGAATAGTGGAGTTCTTCTCCCTCAGTTATAAGGAATAGTGGAGTTCTTCTCCCTCAGTTATAAGGAGTAGTGGAGTTCTTCTCCCTCAGCTATATGGAATAGTGGAGTTCTTCTCCCTCAGTTTTAAGGAATAGTGGAGTTCTTCTCCCTCAGCTATAAGGAATAGTGGAGTTCTTCTCCCTCAGTTATAAGGAATAGTGGAGTTCTTCTCCCTCAGCTATAAGGAATAGTGGAGTTCTTCTCCCTCAGCTATAGGGAATAGTGGAGTTCTTCTCCCTCAGTTATAAGGAATAGTGGAGTTCTTCTCCCTCAGTTATAAGGAATAGTGGGGTTCTTGTTCTATATCTATGTTATTTATGCACAAGCTATATACTAGCCAGATGTTGTGATGGTTGTAACCTGGCCATGCATCAAGGTCATAATTATACTGCAATTAGAAACATAAATAACTACATGTAAAGTTAATATTGGCAATTTGCCAGTAGTAAATCATCCATTTCAATCGATATTGTTAAGGTACATTTGTATGAATCGCACAATTTCCGGAACTTTTCGGAACTCGTAAATCACGTGATCAATTATCAATAGAGTTGAAAAGAAGAAAAATAAATTCGGTTTGTAGTTTTAAAAATTTGCTGGCATTCTGCCAGTTATTGGCTAATGTATTGATGATGTAACGTTATACAACCAGGAAGTAAATTAGCTTGGACATTTAGAAATTTGTATTTAATACAATTAGAGGATGGTTTTATGACAATTCCCCTTTAGAAGGCCCCAACGTGTGTAAAATTAGTTCTGTTGACTGTTAATCAACGTTAGTTCAATTTGATCATTAATTGAACATAAATCTACCATAGCAAACTTATAACAAGTAAACATTGTAATAAATATATCATTGAAATGATGTATTAAACAGCTTCCTAGAAATTATTCAAAATATTGGATTGACTTTGTCTCGATCTCGACAACTTGAATGGTAAATTGGTATTCTACATGTGGGGGAATATAGCAATAAAACAAATGTTTCTCTGCTACGGTCTTTTAATGTTAAATTATAATTTTCTGTTCCGTCGTATATGTACGCTGTTTAAGGTCATAGGGCAACGAAAACATGATTTTTCACTTGAATTTTATCTGTTTTAGAAAGACGATATATTCAAGAAATGACATTAATAGCCAATTTCGTTAGATGTATGATTTCAAGTTATTTCCATCAATGTTCTAACGAAATATTTCATTTATCAGAACACGTAGAATCTGATTCAACTAACACATTGTAGATTGCGGTTAAATATTTATCATAGTTTAATTAATATATATATATATATATAAATGTAAGTTAGCTGTAGTTTAGTTTCAGAAGAGTTGAATATACCAAATGGGTAAATAGAATCTGTAAGTCAAAGAAGGACAGACAACACAATGGCCAAAAGAAAAATGACAAACAACAATCTACAAAGCATACACACAAAGCCAAAGATCGAGTACCACGAACCCCACTAAAAATTTCGTTTATGGACACCACATCTCGCAAAACTGACACCCACATGACACATTCTTTTAGTAACCTGAACAAACCTCATTGTGTCACGAGTTAATGGTGGTCAATATGAATATGTCAAAACATTGTCATAGCATTGCCTGAACGAAAAAAAAACTAAAAAAAACCAATGGGTTTCTGACGCCAATCATTCGAATCCCCAAAGGAATTCCTGGGCATAGAAATAACAAGCAGTTTTTCATCTATGGATACATCACATCCGTACCGGAAGTCCGTTAATTGTTTTCAGAATGCATCAAATAAACAACTTACTGTTAGAACGGGAGACAGTGAAAACATCAAATAAACAACTTACTGTTAGGACGGGAGACAGTGAAAACATCAAATAAACAACTTACTGTTAGGACGGGAGACAGTGAAAACATCAAATAAACAACTTACTGTTAGGACGGGAGACAGTGAAAACATCAAATAAACAACAAACTGTTAGGACGGGAGACAGTGAAAACATCAAATAAACAACTTACTGTTAGGACGGAAGACAGTGAAAACATCAAATAAACAACTTACTGTTAGGACGGGAGACAGTGAAAACATCAAATAAACAACAAACTGTTAGGACGGGAGACAGTGAAAACATCAAATAAACAACTTACTGTTAGAACGGGAGACAGTGAAAACATCAAATAAACAACTTACTGTTAGGACGGGAGACAGTGAAAACATCAAATAAACAACAAACTGTTAGGACGGGAGACAGTGAAAACATCAAATAAACAACTTACTGTTAGGACGGGAGACAGTGAAAACATCAAATAAACAACTTACTGTTAGGACGGGAGACAGTGAAAACATCAAATAAACAACAAAATGTTAGGACGGGAGACAGTGAAAACATCAAATAAACAACTTACTGTTAGGACGGGAGACAGTGAAAACATCAAATAAACAACTTACTGTTAGGACGGGAGACAATGAAAACATCAAATAAACAACTTACTGTTAGGACGGGAGACAGTGAAAACATCAAATAAACAACTTACTGTTAGGACGGGAGACAGTGAAAACATCAAATAAACAACTTACTGTTAGGACGGGAGACAGTGAAAACATCAAATAAACAACTTACTGTTAGGACGGGAGACAGTGAAAACATCAAATAAACAACTTACTGTTAGGACGGGAGACAGTGAAAAGATCAAATAAACAACTTACTGTTAGGACGGGAGACAGTGAAAACATCAAATAAACAACTTACTGTTAGGACGGGAGACAGTGAACACATCAAATAAACAACTTACTGTTAGGACGGGAGACAGTGAAAACATCAAATAAACAACTTACTGTTAGGACGGGAGACAGTGAAAACATCAAATAAAAAACTTACTGTTAGGACGGGAGACAATTAAAACATCAAATACACAACTAACTGTTAGGACGGGAGACAGTGAAAACATCAAATAAACAACAAACTGTTAGGACGGGAGACAGTGAAAACATCAAATAAACAACAAACTGTTAGGACGGGAGACAGTGAACACATCAAATAAACAACTTACTGTTAGGACGGGAGAGAGTGAAAACATGAAATAAACAACTTACTGTTAGGACGGGAGACAGTGAAAACATCAAATAAACAACAAACTGTTAGGACGGGAGACAGTGAAAACATCAAATAAACAACTTACTGTTAGGACGGGAGACAGTGAAAACATCAAATAAACAACTTACTGTTAGGACGGGAGAGAGTGAAAACATCAAATAAACAACTTACTGTGAGGACGGGAGACAGTGAAAACATCAAATAAACAACAAACTGTTAGGACGGGAGACAGTGAAAACATCAAATAAACAACAAACTGTTAGGACGGGAGACAGTGAACACATTAAATAAACAACAAACTGTTAGGACGGGAGACAGTGAACACATCAAATAAACAACTTACTGTTAGGACGGGAGACAGTGAAAACATCAAATAAAAAACTTACTGTTAGGACGGGAGACAATGAAAACATCAAATAAACAACTTACTGTTAGGACGGGAGACAGTGAAAACATCAAATAAACAACTTACTGTGAGGACGGGAGACAGTGAAAACATCAAATAAACAACTTACTGTTAGGACGGGAGAGAGTGAAAACATCAAATAAACAACTTACTGTTAGGACGGGAGAGAGTGAAAACATGAAATAAACAACTTACTGTTAGGACGGGAGACAGTGAAAACATTAAATAAACAACAAACTGTTAGGACGGGAGACAGTGAAAACATCAAATAAACAACTTACTGTTAGGACGGGAGACAGTGAACACATCAAATAAACAACTTACTGTTAGGACGGGAGACAGTGAAAACATCAAATAAACAACTTACTGTTATGACGGGAGACAGTGAAAACATCAAATAAACAACCAACTGTTAGGACGGGAGACAGTGAAAACATCAAATAAACAACTTACTCTTAGGACGGGAGACAGTGAAAACATCAAATAAACAACTTACTGTTAGGACGGGAGACAGTGAAAACATCAAATAAACAACTTACTGTTAGGACGGGAGACAGTGAAAACATCAAATAAATAACTTACTGTTAGGACGGGAGAGAGTGAAAACATTATATAAACAACTTACTGTTAGGACGGGAGAGAGTGAAAACATCAAATAAACAACAAACTGTTAGGACGGGAGACAGTGAACACATCAAATAAACAACTTACTGTTAGGACGGGAGAGAGTGAAAACATCAAATAAACAACTTACTGTTAGGACGAGAGACAGTGAAAACATCAAATAAACAACAAACTGTTAGGACGGGAGACAATGAACACATCAAATAAACAACTTACTGTTAGGACAGGAGAGAGTGAAAACATCAAATAAACAACTTACTGTTAGGACGGGAGACAGTGAAAACATCAAATAAACAACAAACTGTTAGGACGGGAGACAGTGAAAACATCAAATAAACAACTTACTGTTAGGACGGGAGACAGTGAAAACATCAAATAAACAACTTACTGTTAGGACGGGAGACAGTGAAAACATCAAATAAACAACTTACTGTTAGGACGGGAGACAGTGAAAACATCAAATAAACAACTTACTGTTAGGACGGGAGAGAGTGAAAACATCAAATAAACAACTTACTGTTAGGACGGGAGACAGTGAAAACATCAAATAAACAACTTACTGTTAGGACGGGAGACAGTGAAAACATCAAATAAACAACTTACTGTTAGGACGGGAGACAGTGAAAACATCAAATAAACAACTTACTGTTAGGACGGGAGACAGTGAAAACATCAAATAAACAACTTACTGTTAGGACGGGAGACAGTGAAAACATCAAATAAAAAACTTACTGTTAGGACGGGAGACAATTAAAACATCAAATACACAACTAACTGTTAGGACGGGAGACAGTGAAAACATCAAATAAACAACAAACTGTTAGGACGGGAGACAGTGAAAACATCAAATAAACAACAAACTGTTAGGACGGGAGACAGTGAACACATCAAATAAACAACTTACTGTTAGGACGGGAGAGAGTGAAAACATCAAATAAACAACTTACTGTTAGGACGGGAGACAGTGAAAACATCAAATAAACAACTTACTGTTAGGACGGGAGAGAGGGAAAACATCAAATAAACAACTTACTGTTAGGACGGGAGACAGTGAAAACATGAAATAAACAACAAACTGTTAGGACGGGAGACAGTGAACACATCAAATAAACAACTTACTGTTAGGACGGGAGAAAGTGAAAACATCAAATAAACAACTTACTGTTAGGACGGGAGACAGTGAAAACATCAAATAAACAACTTACTGTTAGGACGGGAGACAGTGAAAACATCAAATAAACAACTTACTGTTAGGACGGGAGAGAGTGAAAACATCAAATAAACAACTTACTGTTAGGACGGGAGACAGTGAAAACATCAAATAAACAACTTACTGTTAGGACGGGAGACAGTGAAAACATCAAATAAACAACTTACTGTTAGGACGGGAGACAGTGAAAACATCAAATAAACAACTTACTGTTAGGACGGGAGACAGTGAAAACATCAAATAAACAACTTACTGTTAGGACGGGAGACAGTGAAAACATCAAATAAAAAACTTACTGTTAGGACGGGAGACAATTAAAACATCAAATACACAACTAACTGTTAGGACGGGAGACAGTGAAAACATCAAATAAACAACAAACTGTTAGGACGGGAGACAGTGAAAACATCAAATAAATAACAAACTGTTAGGACGGGAGACAGTGAACACATCAAATAAACAACTTACTGTTAGGACGGGAGAGAGTGAAAACATGAAATAAACAACTTACTGTTAGGACGGGAGACAGTGAAAACATCAAATAAACAACAAACTGTTAGGACGGGAGACAGTGAAAACATCAAATAAACAACTTACTGTTAGGACGGGAGACAGTGAAAACATCAAATAAACAACTTACTGTTAGGACGGGAGACAGTGAAAACATCAAATAAACAACTTACTGTTAGGACGGGAGACAGTGAAAAGATCAAATAAACAACTTACTGTTAGGACGGGAGACAGTGAAAACATCAAATAAACAACTTACTGTTAGGACGGGAGACAGTGAACACATCAAATAAACAACTTACTGTTAGGACGGGAGACAGTGAAAACATCAAATAAACAACTTACTGTTAGGACGGGAGACAGTGAAAACATCAAATAAAAAACTTACTGTTAGGACGGGAGACAATTAAAACATCAAATACACAACTAACTGTTAGGACGGGAGACAGTGAAAACATCAAATAAACAACAAACTGTTAGGACGGGAGACAGTGAAAACATCAAATAAACAACAAACTGTTAGGACGGGAGACAGTGAACACATCAAATAAACAACTTACTGTTAGGACGGGAGAGAGTGAAAACATGAAATAAACAACTTACTGTTAGGACGGGAGACAGTGAAAACATCAAATAAACAACAAACTGTTAGGACGGGAGACAGTGAAAACATCAAATAAACAACTTACTGTTAGGACGGGAGACAGTGAAAACATCAAATAAACAACTTACTGTTAGGACGGGAGAGAGTGAAAACATCAAATAAACAACTTACTGTTAGGACGGGAGACAGTGAAAACATCAAATAAACAACAAACTGTTAGGACGGGAGACAGTGAAAACATCAAATAAACAACAAACTGTTAGGACGGGAGACAGTGAACACATTAAATAAACAACAAACTGTTAGGACGGGAGACAGTGAACACATCAAATAAACAACTTACTGTTAGGACGGGAGACAGTGAAAAGATCAAATAAACAACTTACTGTTAAGACGGGAGACAGTGAAAACATCAAATAAACAACTTACTGTTAGGACGGGAGACAGTGAAAACATCAAATAAACAACTTACTGTTAGGACGGGAGACAGTGAAAACATCAAATAAAAAACTTACTGTTAGGACGGGAGACAATGAAAACATCAAATAAACAACTTACTGTTAGGACGGGAGACAGTGAAAACATCAAATAAACAACTTACTGTGAGGACGGGAGACAGTGAAAACATCAAATAAACAACTTACTGTTAGGACGGGAGAGAGTGAAAACATCAAATAAACAACTTACTGTTAGGACGGGAGACAGTGAAAACATCAAATAAACAACAAACTGTTAGGACGGGAGACAGTGAAAACATCAAATAAACAACAAACTGTTAGGACGGGAGACAGTGAACACATGAAATAAACAACTTACTGTTAGGACGGGAGAGAGTGAAAACATGAAATAAACAACTTACTGTTAGGACGGGAGACAGTGAAAACATTAAATAAACAACAAACTGTTAGGACGGGAGACAGTGAAAACATCAAATAAACAACTTACTGTTAGGACGGGAGACAGTGAACACATCAAATAAACAACTTACTGTTAGGACGGGAGACAGTGAAAACATCAAATAAACAACTTACTGTTATGACGGGAGACAGTGAAAACATCAAATAAACAACCAACTGTTAGGACGGGAGACAGTGAAAACATCAAATAAACAACTTACTCTTAGGACGGGAGACAGTGAAAACATCAAATAAACAACTTACTGTTAGGACGGGAGACAGTGAAAACATCAAATAAACAACTTACTGTTAGGACGGGAGACAGTGAAAACATCAAATAAATAACTTACTGTTAGGACGGGAGAGAGTGAAAACATTATATAAACAACTTACTGTTAGGACGGGAGAGAGTGAAAACATCAAATAAACAACAAACTGTTAGGACGGGAGACAGTGAACACATCAAATAAACAACTTACTGTTAGGACGGGAGAGAGTGAAAACATCAAATAAACAACTTACTGTTAGGACGAGAGACAGTGAAAACATCAAATAAACAACAAACTGTTAGGACGGGAGACAATGAACACATCAAATAAACAACTTACTGTTAGGACAGGAGAGAGTGAAAACATCAAATAAACAACTTACTGTTAGGACGGGAGACAGTGAAAACATCAAATAAACAACAAACTGTTAGGACGGGAGACAGTGAAAACATCAAATAAACAACTTACTGTTAGGACGGGAGACAGTGAAAACATCAAATAAACAACTTACTGTTAGGACGGGAGACAGTGAAAACATCAAATAAACAACTTACTGTTAGGACGGGAGACAGTGAAAACATCAAATAAACAACTTACTGTTAGGACGGGAGAGAGTGAAAACATCAAATAAACAACTTACTGTTAGGACGGGAGACAGTGAAAACATCAAATAAACAACTTACTGTTAGGACGGGAGACAGTGAAAACATCAAATAAACAACTTACTGTTAGGACGGGAGACAGTGAAAACATCAAATAAACAACTTACTGTTAGGACGGGAGACAGTGAAAACATCAAATAAACAACTTACTGTTAGGACGGGAGACAGTGAAAACATCAAATAAAAAACTTACTGTTAGGACGGGAGACAATTAAAACATCAAATACACAACTAACTGTTAGGACGGGAGACAGTGAAAACATCAAATAAACAACAAACTGTTAGGACGGGAGACAGTGAAAACATCAAATAAACAACAAACTGTTAGGACGGGAGACAGTGAACACATCAAATAAACAACTTACTGTTAGGACGGGAGAGAGTGAAAACATCAAATAAACAACTTACTGTTAGGACGGGAGACAGTGAAAACATCAAATAAACAACTTACTGTTAGGACGGGAGAGAGGGAAAACATCAAATAAACAACTTACTGTTAGGACGGGAGACAGTGAAAACATGAAATAAACAACAAACTGTTAGGACGGGAGACAGTGAACACATCAAATAAACAACTTACTGTTAGGACGGGAGAAAGTGAAAACATCAAATAAACAACTTACTGTTAGGACGGGAGACAGTGAAAACATCAAATAAACAACTTACTGTTAGGACGGGAGACAGTGAAAACATCAAATAAACAACTTACTGTTAGGACGGGAGAGAGTGAAAACATCAAATAAACAACTTACTGTTAGGACGGGAGACAGTGAAAACATCAAATAAACAACTTACTGTTAGGACGGGAGACAGTGAAAACATCAAATAAACAACTTACTGTTAGGACGGGAGACAGTGAAAACATCAAATAAACAACTTACTGTTAGGACGGGAGACAGTGAAAACATCAAATAAACAACTTACTGTTAGGACGGGAGACAGTGAAAACATCAAATAAAAAACTTACTGTTAGGACGGGAGACAATTAAAACATCAAATACACAACTAACTGTTAGGACGGGAGACAGTGAAAACATCAAATAAACAACAAACTGTTAGGACGGGAGACAGTGAAAACATCAAATAAATAACAAACTGTTAGGACGGGAGACAGTGAACACATCAAATAAACAACTTACTGTTAGGACGGGAGAGAGTGAAAACATGAAATAAACAACTTACTGTTAGGACGGGAGACAGTGAAAACATCAAATAAACAACAAACTGTTAGGACGGGAGACAGTGAAAACATCAAATAAACAACTTACTGTTAGGACGGGAGACAGTGAAAACATCAAATAAACAACAAACTGTTAGGACGGGAGACAGTGAAAACATCAAATAAACAACTTACTGTTAGGACGGGAGACAGTGAAAACATCAAATAAACAACTTACTGTTAGGACGGGAGAGAGGGAAAACATCAAATAAACAACAAACTGTTAGGACGGGAGACAGTGAAAACATCAAATAAACAACAAACTGTTAGGACGGGAGACAGTGAACACATTAAATAAACAACAAACTGTTAGGACGGGAGACAGTGAACACATCAAATAAACAACAAACTGTTAGGACGGCAGACAGTGAAAAGATCAAATAAACAACTTACTGTTA
Organism: Bathymodiolus septemdierum; assembly: GCA_963383655.1. Classification (NCBI taxonomy): domain Eukaryota; kingdom Metazoa; phylum Mollusca; class Bivalvia; order Mytilida; family Modiolidae; genus Bathymodiolus; species Bathymodiolus septemdierum. The sequence continues at coordinate 62,496,586 of OY726527.1, read as the reverse complement.
AGACGGGAGACAGTGAAAACATCAAATAAACAACTTACTGTTAGGACGGGAGACAGTGAAAACATCAAATAAACAACTTACTGTTAGGACGGGAGACAGTGAAAACATCAAATAAACAACTTACTGTTAGGACGGGAGACAGTGAAAACATCAAATAAACAACTTACTGTGAGGACGGGAGACAGTGAAAACATCAAATAAACAACTTACTGTTAGGACGGGAGAGAGTGAAAACATCAAATAAACAACTTACTGTTAGGACGGGAGACAGTGAAAACATCAAATAAACAACAAACTGTTAGGACGGGAGACAGTGAAAACATCAAATAAACAACTTACTGTTAGGACGGGAGAGAGTGAAAACATGAAATAAACAACTTACTGTTAGGACGGGAGACAGTGAAAACATTAAATAAACAACAAACTGTTAGGACGGGAGACAGTGAAAACATCAAATAAACAACTTACTGTTAGGACGGGAGACAGTGAAAACATCAAATAAACAACTTACTGTTAGGAAGGGAGACAGTGAAAACATCAAATAAACAACTTACTGTTATGACGGGAGACAGTGAAAACATCAAATAAACAACCAACTGTTAGGACGGGAGACAGTGAACACATCAAATAAACAACTTACTCTTAGGACGGGAGACAGTGAAAACATCAAATAAACAACTTACTGTTAGGACGGGAGACAGTGAAAACATCAAATAAACAACTTACTGTTAGGACGGGAGACAGTGAAAACATCAAATAAATAACTTACTGTTAGGACGGGAGAGAGTGAAAACATTATATAAACAACTTACTGTTAGGACGGGAGAGAGTGAAAACATCAAATAAACAACAAACTGTTAGGACGGGAGACAGTGAACACATCAAATAAACAACTTACTGTTAGGACGGGAGAGAGTGAAAACATCAAATAAACAACTTACTGTTAGGACGAGAGACAGTGAAAACATCAAATAAACAACAAACTGTTAGGACGGGAGACAATGAACACATCAAATAAACAACTTACTGTTAGGACAGGAGAGAGTGAAAACATCAAATAAACAACTTACTGTTAGGACGGGAGACAGTGAAAACATCAAATAAACAACAAACTGTTAGGACGGGAGACAGTGAAAACATCAAATAAACAACTTACTGTTAGGACGGGAGACATTGAAAACATTAAATAAACAACAAACTGTTAGGACGGGAGACAGTGAACACATCAAATAAACAACTTACTGTTAGGACGGGAGAAAGTGAAAACATCAAATAAACAACTTACTGTTAGGACGGGAGACAGTGAAAACATCAAATAAACAACTTACTGTTAGGACGGGAGACAGTGAAAACATCAAATAAACAACTTACTGTTAGGACGGGAGAGAGTGAAAACATCAAATAAACAACTTACTGTTAGGACGGGAGACAGTGAAAACATCAAATACACAACTTACTGTTAGGACGGGAGACAGTGAAAACATCAAATAAACAACTTACTGTTAGGACGGGAGACAGTGAAAACATCAAATAAACAACTTACTGTTAGGACGGGAGACAGTGAAAACATCAAATAAGCAACTTACTGTTAGGACGGGAGACAGTGAAAACATCAAATAAACAACTTACTGTTAGGACGGGAGACAGTGAAAACATCAAATAAACAACTTACTGTTAGGACGGGAGACAGTGAAAACATCAAATAAACAACTTACTGTTAGGACGGGAGACAGTGAAAACATCAAATAAACAACTTACTGTTAGGACGGGAGACAGTGAAAACATCAAATAAACAACTTACTGTTAGGACGGGAGACAGTGAAAACATCAAATAAACAACAAACTGTTAGGACGGGAGACAGTGAAAACATCAAATAAACAACTTACTGTTAGGACGGGAGAGAGTGAAAACATCAAATAAACAACTTACTGTTAGGACGGGAGAGAGTGAAAACATCAAATAAACAACTTACTGTTAGGACGGGAGACAGTGAAAACATTAAATAAACAACAAACTGTTAGGACGGGAGACAGTGAACACATCAAATAAACAACTTACTGTTAGGACGGGAGAGAGTGAAAACATCAAATAAACAACTTACTGTTAGGACGGGAGACAGTGAAAACATCAAATAAACAACTTACTGTTATGACGGGAGAAAGTGAAAACATCAAATAAACAACAAACTGTTATGACGGGAGACAGTGAAAACATCAAATAAACAACAAACTGTTAGGACGGGAGACAGTGAAAACATCAAATAAGCAACTTACTGTTAGGACGGGAGAGAGTGAAAACATCAAATAAACAACTTACTGTTAGGACGGGAGAGAGTGAAAACATCAAATAAACAACTTACTGTTAGGACGGGAGACAGTGAAAACATCAAATAAACAACTTACTGTTAAGACGGGAGACAGTGAAAACATCAAATAAACAACTTACTGTTAGGACGGGAGACAGTGAACACATCAAATAAACAACTTACTGTTCGGACGGGAGACAGTGAAAACATCAAATAAACAACTTACTGTTATGACGGGAGACAGTGAAAATATCAAATTAACAACTTACTGTTAGGACGGGAGACAGTGAAAAGATCAAATAAAGAACTTTCTGTTAGGACGGGAGACAGTGAAAAGATCAAATAAATAACTTACTGTTAGGACGGGAGACAGTGAAAACATCAAATAAACAACTTACTGTTAAGACGGGAGACAATGAAAACATCAAATAAACAACTTACTGGTAGGACGGGAAACAGTGAAAACATCAAATAAACAACAAACTATTAGGACGGGAGACAGTGAAAACATCAAATAAACAACTTACTGTTAGGACGAGAGACAGTGAACACATCAAATAAACAACTTACTGTTAGGACTGGAGACAGTGAATACATCAAATAAACAACTTACTGTTAGGACGGGAGACAGTGAAAACATCAAATAAACAACTTACTGTTAGGACGGGAGAGAGTGAAAACATCAAATAAACAACTTACTTTTAGGACGGGAGACAGTGAAAACATCAAATAAACAACTTACTGTTAGGACGGGAGACAGTGAAAACATCAAATAAACAACTTACTGTTAGGACGGGAGACAGTGAAAACATCAAATAAGCAACTTACTGTTAGGACGGGAGACAGTGAAAAGATCAAATAAACAACTTACTGTTAGGACGGGAGACAGTGAAAAGATCAAATAAACAACTTACTGTTAGGACGGGAGACAGTGAACACATCAAATACACAACTTACTGTTAGGACGGGAGACAGTGAAGACATCAAATAAACACCTTACTGTTAGGACGGGAGACAGTGAACACATCAAATAAACATCTTACTGTTAGGACGGGAGACAGTGAAAACATCAAATAAACAACTTACTGTTAGGACGGGAGACAGTGAAAACATCAAATAAACAACTTACTGTTAGGACGGGAGACAGTGAACACATCAAATAAACAACTTACTGTTAGGACGGGAGACAGTGAACACATCAAATAAATAACTTACTGTGAGGACGGGAGACAGTGAAAACGTTTATATCACAATTAGTGCGCACAACGCGTTTCTGGAATAACCTTCAAAGCCAAAATATTTAAAAGCCAAATAATCTAAAATTCTTTGGGGGCAAGATAACCAACAGGCCTAAACAGGATAGCCAACATTGGCCGAGGTCGCCTATGCCCGAGGGTGGAGAATCCTGGTTTTAATAATAATTACATGAATTGGAATAATGTCCTCTTGTACGGAAAATGCCATGCGTCTCAAGGAAAAAGAAAAAAAACCTAACCCCATTCTTTAATCTTACGTTCCACAATACAGATGATGTGCGTTCACTAAATACTTGTAAGTTGGTGATTTTGCTGATGGCATCTATCCCATTGAGCTTGAATTAAAGGTTCTGCTTCATACCTTGACATACACATCGAAATTGACAATGAGAGCTGGTTAAGAACAAAATTTTACGACAAAAGAATCTTGCAACATAAACATGGGAAGTTCACAATGGGGAAAATTGTAATCATCAATTTGCTCTGCCAATCTTTAATTCTAGGAAACTTTATCACCAACACCGTCAACAAAAGAGATATAATTACATGAAGTTCTGTTTTTTACATTTAAATTATGAAAATAAAGTATTAACAGTGATGGTCATCAATTCCACCAATTTCAACAAAACGAACAATCATCACTAGAGTATCACGACGAGTGGCACTAGTGGAACAGGAACTGCTTACCCTTCCGGAGCATCCGAGTTCACTCCCGGTATTTAGTGTGGTTTTATGTATTACTCGATCTTTAGTTTTATGTGTATGTTTTGTAGATCGTTGTTTTTCCTTTTGTACTTTTTTCTTTTGTTCATTGTGTTGTCTGTTCTTCTTCGATTTACGGATTCTGTTTACCCCTTTGGTATCTTCAAACTCTTCTTATTTACATACGAAGGTCACATTGATCAGTATAGAAACATTTTCGTCATTTCAGGTTGTCTTAATAAAAGTTTTCGCATGTAGATTACAATTAATATCTTGACATTATTCCTCGTTCTACTATGTATTTTGTTCATGAGGATGAATAAATAGAAAAATAAACGTTTTTTGTATTCTAGGTCAATTCAGTATCGATTTTACTCATAACAGGAACAAATTCAATATACTGTAAACAGAAGCTATAATAGAAAAACTAAATTGTCCTGTCGTACTTTGCATATACTGATTTGCTTCTATCTTTACGATTTTCGATTGGATTTGAGTTTCGTAATTTATGGTGCTTAGCGCCACTTTGAACACTATTTCAGTTATAACGTGGTGGGTAGTTTTATTGGTGGAGGAAACCTAATTACCCGGAAGAAACCACCGATCTGTCGCAAGTCACTGACAAACTTTATCACATAATGTTGTATCGAATACACGTCGCCATGAACGGGATTCGAACTCACAACTTTAGTGGTGATAGGCACTGATTACATAGGTAGTTGTAAATCCAACAACCATACGATCACGATCACGACGATGCCTCCATTATACTTTTGAATTAGTCGAACAATATTGTATTTTGTTTTTGAATTAGTCGAACAATATGGTATTTTGTTTTTGAATTAGTCGAACAATATGGTTTTTGTTTTTGAATTAGTCGAACAATATGGTATTTTGTTTTTGAATTAGTCGAACAGTATGGTATTTTGTTTTTCAATTAGTCGAACAGTATGGTATTTTTTTTTGAATTAGTCGAACAGTATGGTATTTTTTTTTTGAATTAGTCGAACAATATGGCATTTTGTTTTTGAATTAGTCGAACAATATGTTGTTTTTTTTTTCAATTAGTCGAACAATATGGTATTTTGTTTTTGAATTAGTCGAACAGTATGGTATTTTGTTTTTGAATTAGTCGAACAATATGGTATTTTGTTTTTGAATTAGTCGAACAAAATGTTTTTTCTTTTTTTGAATTAGTCGAACAATATAGTATTTTGTTTTTGAATCAGTCGAACAGTATGGTATTTTGTTTTTGAATTAGTCGAACAGTATGGTATTTTTTTTTGAATTAGTCGAACAGTATGGTATTTTGTTTTTGAATTAGTCGAACAGTATGGTATTTTTTTTTTTGAATTAGTCGAACAGTATGGTATTAAGTTTTTGAATTAGTCGAACAATATGGTATTTTCTTTTTGAATTAGTCGAACAATATGATTTTTTTTTAATTAGTCGAACAATATGGTATTTTGCTTATGAATTAGTCGAACAGTATGGTATTTTGTTTTTGAATTAGTCGAACAGTATGGTATTTAGTTTTTGAATTAGTCGGACAGTACGGTATTTTGTTTTTGAATTAGTCGGACAGTATGGTATTTTGTTTTTGTTTTCAGTTTATTATTACTGTCACTGTGTCGATGCCTCTGTTTGTAAACTATTAGTCCTCGACGGTATCATGCGCCCATTCTTCAGTAGTGCGACACTAATATTGTTTATAGATACGATGAGCTTCCATATAACAAAGGGTAATCATAAGTTGTAATACTAAGAAGGACATATAATACAATGGACAAAAGATAGAGAACAAAGGGTAATCATCAGCTGTAATACTAAGAAGGACATATAATACAATGGGCAAAAGATAGAGAACAAAGGGTAATCATCAGCTGTAATACTAAGAAGGACATATAATACAATGGGTAAAAGATAGAGGACAAAGGGTAATCATCAGCTGTAATACTAAGAAGGACATATAATACAATGGGTAAAAGATAGAGGACAAAGGGTAATCATCAGCTGTAATACTAAGAAGGACATATAATACAATGGGTAAAAGATAGAGGACAAAGGGTAATCATCAGCTGTAATACTAAGAAGGACATATAATACAATGGACAAAAGATAGAGGACAAAGGGTAATCATCAGCTGTAATACTAAGAAGGACATATAATACAATGGGTAAAAGATAGAGGACAAAGGGTAATCATCAGCTGTAATACTAAGAAGGACATATAATACAATGGGTAAAAGATAGAGGACAAAAGGTAATCATCAGCTGTAATACTAAGAAGGACATATAATACAATGGGTAAAAGATAGAGGACAAAGGGTAATCATCAGCTGTAATACTAAGAAGGACATATAATACAATGGGTAAAAGATAGAGGACAAAGGGTAATCATCAGCTGTAATACTAAGAAGGACATATAATACAATGGGTAAAAGATAGAGGACAAAGGGTAATCATCAGCTGTAATACTAAGAAGGACATATAATACAATGGGTAAAAGATAGAGGACAAAGGGTAATCATCAGCTGTAATACTAAGAAGGACATATAATACAATGGGTAAAAGATAGAGGACAAAGGGTAAACATCAGCTGTAATACTAAGAAGGTCATATAATACAATGGGTAAAAGATAGAGAACAAAGGGTAAGCATCAGCTGTAATACTAAGAAGGACATATAATACAATGGGTAAAAGATAGAGAACAAAGGGTAAGCATCAGCTGTAATACTAAGAAGGACATATAATACAATGGGTAAAAGATAGAGAACAAAGGGTAATCATCAGCTGTAATACTAAGAAGGACATATAATACAATGGGCAGAAGATAGAGGACAAAGGGTAATCATCAGCTGTAATACTAAGAAGGACATATAATACAATGGACAAAAATAGAGAACAAAGAGTAATCATCAGCTGTAATACTAAGAAGGACATATAATACGATGGGCAAAAGATAGAGAACAAAGGGTAAACATCAGCTGTAATACTAAGAAGGACATATGATACGATGGGCAAAAGATAGAGAACAAAGGGTAATCATCAGCTGTAATACTAAGAAGGACATATAATACGATGGGCAAAAGATAGAGAACAAAGGGTAATCATCAGCTGTAATACTAAGAAGGACATATAATACAATGGACAAAAGATAGAGAACAAAGGGTAATCATCAGCTGTAATACTAAGAAGGACATATAATACAATGGGCAAAAGATAGAGAACAAAGGGTAATCATCAGCTGTAATACTAAGAAGGACATATAATACAATGGGTAAAAGATAGAGGACAAAGGGTAATCATCAGCTGTAATACTAAGAAGGACATATAATACAATGGGTAAAAGATAGAGAACAAAGAGTAATCATCAGCTGTAATACTAAGAAGGACATATAATACAATGGGTAAAAGATAGAGAACAAAGGGTAAACATCAGCTGTAATACTAAGAAGGACATATAATACGATGGGCAAAAGATAGAGAACAAAGGGTAATCATCAGCTGTAATACTAAGAAGGACATATAATACAATGGGTAAAAGATAGAGGACAAAGGGTAATCATCAGCTGTAATACTAAGAAGGACATATAATACAATGGGTAAAAGATAGAGAACAAAGGGTAAACATCAGCTGTAATACTAAGAAGGACATATAATACGATGGGCAAAAGATAGAGAACAAAGGGTAATCATCAGCTGTAATACTAAGAAGGACATATAATACAATGGGTAAAAGATAGAGGACAAAGGGTAATCATCAGCTGTAATACTAAGAAGGACATATAATACAATGGGTAAAATATAGAGAACAAAGGGTAATCATCAGCTGTAATACTAAGAAGGACATATGATACAATGGGCAAAAGATAGAGAACAAAGAGTAATCATCAGCTGTAATACTAAGAAGAACATATAATACAATGGACAAAAGATAGAGAACAAAGGGTAATCATCAGCTGTAATACTAAGAAGGACATATAATACAATGGGCAAATGATAGAGAACAAAGGGTAATCATCAGCTGTAATACTAAGAAGGACATATAATACAATGGGCAGAAGATAGAGGACAAAGGGTAATCATCAGCTGTAATACTAAGAAGGACATATAATACAATGGACAAAAGATAGAGAACAAAGGGTAATCATCAGCTGTAATACTAAGAAGGACATATAATACAATGGACAAAAGATAGAGAACAAAGGTTAATCATCAGCTGTAATACTAAGAAGGACATATAATACAATGGACAAAAGATAGAGAACAAAGGTTAATCATCAGTTGTAATACTAAGAAGGACATATAATACAATGGACAAAAGATAGAGAACAAAGGGTAATCATCAGCTGTAATACTAAGAAGGACATATAATACAATGGGTAAAAGATAGAGAACAAAGGGTAAACATCAGCTGTAATACTAAGAAGGACATATAATACAATGGGTAAAAGATAGAGAACAAAGGGTAATCATCAGCTGTAATACTAAGAAGGACATATAATACAATGGGTAAAAGATAGAGAACAAAGGGTAAACATCAGCTGTAATACTAAGAAGGACATATAATACAATGGGTAAAAGATAGAGAACAAAGGGTAATCATCAGCTGTAATACTAAGAAGGACATATAATACGATGGGCAAAAGATAGAGAACAAAGGGTAATCATCAGCTGTAATACTAAGAAGGACATATAATACAATGGACAAAAGATAGAGAACAAAGGGTAATCATCAGCTGTAATACTAAGAAGGACATATAATACAATGGGTAAAAGATAGAGAACAAAGGGTAATCATCAGCTGTAATACTAAGAAGGACATATAATACAATGGGTAAAAGATAGAGGACAAAGGGTAATCATCAGCTGTAATACTAAGAAGGACATATAATACAATGGGTAAAAGATAGAGGACAAAGGGTAATCATCAGCTGTAATACTAAGAAGGACATATAATACAATGGGTAAAAGATAGAGGACAAAGGGTAATCATCAGCTGTAATACTAAGAAGGACATATAATACGATGGGTAAAAGATAGAGAACAAAGGGTAATCATCAGCTGTAATACTAAGAAGGACATATAATACAATGGGTAAAAGATAGAGGACAAAGGGTAATCATCAGCTGTAATACTAAGAAGGACATATAATACAATGGGTAAAAGATAGAGGACAAAAGGTAATCATCAGCTGTAATACTAAGAAGGACATATAATACGATGGGTAAAAGATAGAGAACAAAGGGTAATCATCAGCTGTAATACTAAGAAGGACATATAATACAATGGGTAAAAGATAGAGGACAAAGGGTAATCATCAGCTGTAATACTAAGAAGGACATATAATACAATGGGCAAAAGATAGAGAACAAAGGGTAAACATCAGCTGTAATACTAAGAAGGACATATAATACAATGAGCAAAAGATAGAGGACAAAGGGTAATCATCAGCTGTAATACTAAGAAGGACATATAATACAATGGGTAAAAGATAGAGGACAAAGGGTAATCATCAGCTGTAATACTAAGAAGGACATATAATACAATGGGTAAAAGATAGAGAACAAAGGGTAATCATCAGCTGTAATACTAAGAAGGACATATAATACAATGGACAAAAGATAGAGGACAAAGGGTAATCATCAGCTGTAATACTAAGAAGGACATATAATACAATGGACAAAAGATAGAGAACAAAGGGTAATCATCAGCTGTAATACTAAGAAGGACATATAATACAATGGACAAAAGATAGAGAACAAAGGGTAATCATCAGCTGTAATACTAAGAAGGACATATAATACAATGGACAAAAGATAGAGAACAAAGGGTAATCATCAGCAGTAATACTAAGAAGGACATATAATACGATGGGTAAAAGATAGAGAACAAAGGGTAATCATCAGCTGTAATACTAAGAAGGACATATAATACAATGGGCAAAAGATAGAGAACAAAGAGTAATCATCAGCTGTAATACTAAGAAGGACATATAATACAATGGACAAAAGATAGAGAACAAAGGGTAATCATCAGCTGTAATACTAAGAAGGACATATAATACAATGGGTAAAAGATAGAGGACAAAGGGTAATCATCAGCTGTAATACTAAGAAGGACATATAATACAATGGGTAAAAGATAGAGGACAAAGGGTAATCATCAGCTGTAATACTAAGAAGGACATATAATACGATGGGTAAAAGATAGAGAACAAAGGGTAATCATCAGCTGTAATACTAAGAAGGACATATAATACAATGGACAAAAGATAGAGAACAAAGGGTAATCATCAGCTGTAATACTAAGAAGGACATATAATACGATGGGTAAAAGATAGAGAACAAAGGGTAATCATCAGCTGTAATACTAAGAAGGACATATAATACAATGGGTAAAAGATAGAGAACAAAGGGTAAACATCAGCTGTAATACTAAGAAGGACATATAATACGATGGGTAAAAGATAGAGAACAAAGGGTAATCATCAGCTGTAATACTAAGAAGGACATATAATACAATGGGTAAAAGATAGAGGACAAAGGGTAATCATCAGCTGTAATACTAAGAAGGACATATGATACAATGGACAAAAGATAGAGAACAAAGGGTAATCATCAGCTGTAATACTAAGAAGGTCATATAATACAATGGGTAAAAGATAGAGGACAAAGGGTAATCATCAGCTGTAATACTAAGAAGGTCATATAATACAATGGGTAAAAGATAGAGAACAAAGGGTAATCATCAGCTGTAATACTAAGAAGGACATATAATACAATGGGTAAAAGATAGAGGACAAAGGGTAAACATCAGCTGTAATACTAAGAAGGACATATAATACAATGGGTAAAAGATAGAGGACAAAGGGTAAACATCAGCTGTAATACTAAGAAGGACATATAATACAATGGACAAAAGATAGAGGACAAAGGGTAATCATCAGCTGTAATACTAAGAAGGACATATAATACAATGGGTAAAAGATAGAGGACAAAGGGTAATCATCAGCTGTAATACTAAGAAGGACATATAATACAATGGGCAAACGATAGGGAACAAAGGGTAATCATCAGCTGTAATACTAAGAAGGACATATAATACAATGGGTAAAAGATAGAGAACAAAGGGTAATCATCAGCTGTAATACTAAGAAGGACATATAATACAATGGGTAAAAGATAGAGAACAAAAGGTAATCATCAGCTGTAATACTAAGAAGGACATATAATACAATGGGCAAAAGATAGAGGACAAAGGGTAATCATCAACTGTAATACTAAGAAGGACATATGATACAATGGACAAAAGATAGAGGACAAAGGGTAATCATCAGCTGTAATACTAAGAAGGACATATAATACAATGGGCAAAAGATAGAGGACAAAGGGTAATCATCAGCTGTAATACTAAGAAGGACATATAATACAATGGGTAAAAGATAGAGGACAAAGGGTAAACATCAGCTGTAATACTAAGAAGGACATATGATACAATGGGTAAAAGATAGAGAACAAAGGGTAATCATCAGCTGTAATACTAAGAAGGACATATAATACAATGGGTAAAAGATAGAGAACAAAGGGTAATCATCAGCTGTAATACTAAGAAAGACATATAATACAATGGGTAAAAGATAGAGAACAAAGGGTAATCATCAGCTGTAATACTAAGAGGGACATATAATACAATGGGTAAAAGATAGAGAACAAAGGGTAATCATCAGTTGTAATACTAAGAAGGACATATAATACAATGGACAAAAGATAGAGAACAAAGGTTAATCATCAGTTGTAATACTAAGAAAGACATATAATACGATGGGTAAAAGATAGAGAACAAAGGGTAATCATCAGCTGTAATACTAAGAAGGACATATGATACAATGGACAAAAGATAGAGAACAAAGGGTAATCATCAGCTGTAATACTAAGAAGGTCATATAATACAATGGGTAAAAGATAGAGGACAAAGGGTAATCATCAGCTGTAATACTAAGAAGGTCATATAATACAATGGGTAAAAGATAGAGAACAAAGGGTAATCATCAGCTGTAATACTAAGAAGGACATATAATACAATGGGTAAAAGATAGAGGACAAAGGGTAAACATCAGCTGTAATACTAAGAAGGACATATAATACAATGGGTAAAAGATAGAGGACAAAGGGTAAACATCAGCTGTAATACTAAGAAGGACATATAATACAATGGACAAAAGATAGAGGACAAAGGGTAATCATCAGCTGTAATACTAAGAAGGACATATAATACAATGGGTAAAAGATAGAGGACAAAGGGTAATCATCAGCTGTAATACTAAGAAGGACATATAATACAATGGGCAAACGATAGGGAACAAAGGGTAATCATCAGCTGTAATACTAAGAAGGACATATAATACAATGGGTAAAAGATAGAGAACAAAGGGTAATCATCAGCTGTAATACTAAGAAGGACATATAATACAATGGGTAAAAGATAGAGAACAAAAGGTAATCATCAGCTGTAATACTAAGAAGGACATATAATACAATGGGCAAAAGATAGAGGACAAAGGGTAATCATCAACTGTAATACTAAGAAGGACATATGATACAATGGACAAAAGATAGAGGACAAAGGGTAATCATCAGCTGTAATACTAAGAAGGACATATAATACAATGGGCAAAAGATAGAGGACAAAGGGTAATCATCAGCTGTAATACTAAGAAGGAAATATAATACAATGGGTAAAAGATAGAGGACAAAGGGTAAACATCAGCTGTAATACTAAGAAGGACATATGATACAATGGGTAAAAGATAGAGAACAAAGGGTAATCATCAGCTGTAATACTAAGAAGGACATATAATACAATGGACAAAAGATAGAGAACAAAGGTTAATCATCAGTTGTAATACTAAGAAAGACATATAATACAATGGGTAAAAGATAGAGAACAAAGGGTAATCATCAGCTGTAATACTAAGAAAGACATATAATACAATGGGTAAAAGATAGAGAACAAAGGGTAATCATCAGCTGTAATACTAAGAGGGACATATAATACAATGGGTAAAAGATAGAGAACAAAGGGTAATCATCAGTTGTAATACTAAGAAGGACATATAATACAATGGACAAAAGATAGAGAACAAAGGTTAATCATCAGTTGTAATACTAAGAAAGACATATAATACAATGAGCAAAAGATAGAGAACAAAGGGTAATCATCAGCTGTAATACTAAGAAGGACATATAATACAATGGGTAAAAGATAGAGAACAAAGGGTAATCATCAGCTGTAATACTAAGAAGGACATATAATACAATGGGTAAAAGATAGAGAACAAAGGGTAATCATCAGCTGTAATACTAAGAAGGACATATAATACAATGGGCAAAAGATAGAGAACAAAGGGTAATCATCAACTGTAATACTAAGAAGGACATGTAATACAATGGGCAAATGATAGAGAACAAAGGGTAATCATCAGCTGTAATACTAAGAAGGATATATAATACAATGGGCAAAATATAGAGGACAAAGGGTAATCATCAGCTGTAATACTAGGAAGGACATATAATACAATGGGTAAAAGATAGAGGACAAAGGGTAAGCATCAGCTGTAATACTAAGAAGGACATATAATACAATGGGCAAAAGATAGAGGACAAAGGGTAAACATCAGCTGTAATACTAAGAAGGTCATATAATACAATGGGTAAAAGATAGAGAACAAAGGGTAAGCATCAGCTGTAATACTAAGAAGGACATATAATACAATGGGTAAAAGATAGAGAACAAAGGGTAATCATCAGCTGTAATACTAAGAAGGACATATAATACAATGGGTAAAAGATAGAGAACAAAGGGTAATCATCAGCTGTAATACTAAGAAGGACATATAATACGATGGGCAAAAGATAGAGAACAAAGGGTAATCATCAGCTGTAATACTAAGAAGGACATATAATACAATGGACAAAAATAGAGAACAAAGAGTAATCATCAGCTGTAATACTAAGAAGGACATATAATACAATGAGCAAAAGATAGAGAACAAAGGGTAATCATCAGCTGTAATACTAAGAAGGACATATAATACAATGGACAAAAGATAGAGGACAAAGGGTAAACATCAGTTGTAATACTAAGAAGGACATATAATACAATGGGCAGAAGATAGAGAACAAAGGGTAAACATCAGCTGTAATACTAAGAAGGACATATAATACAATGGGCAGAAGATAGAGAACAAAGGGTAATCATCAGCTGTAATACTAAGAAGGACATATAATACGATGGGCAAAAGATAGAGAACAAAGGGTAATCATCAGCTGTAATACTAAGAAGGACATATAATACAATGGGCAGAAGATAGAGAACAAAGGGTAATCATCAGCTGTAATACTAAGAAGGACATATAATACAATGGGCAGAAGATAGAGAACAAAGGGTAATCATCAGCTGTAATACTAAGAAGGACATATAATACAATGAGCAAAAGATAGAGAACAAAGGGTAATCATCAGCTGTAATACTAAGAAGGACATATAATACAATGGACAAAAGATAGAGGACAAAGGGTAAACATCAGTTGTAATACTAAGAAGGACATATAATACAATGGGCAGAAGATAGAGAACAAAGGGTAAACATCAGCTGTAATACTAAGAAGGACATATAATACAATGGGCAGAAGATAGAGAACAAAGGGTAATCATCAGCTGTAATACTAAGAAGGACATATAATACGATGGGCAAAAGATAGAGAACAAAGGGTAATCATCAGCTGTAATACTAAGAAGGACATATAATACAATGGGTAGAAGATAGAGAACAAAGGGTAATCATCAGCTGTAATACTAAGAAGGACATATAATACGATGGGCAAAAGATAGAGAACAAAGGTAATCATCAGCTGTAATACTAAGAAGGACATATAATACAATGGGTAAAAGATAGAGAACAAAGGGTAAACATCAGCTGTAATACTAAGAAGGATATATAATACGATGGGCAAAAGATAGAGAACAAAGGGTAAACATCAGCTGTAATACTAAGAAGGACATATAATACAATGGGCAAAAGATAGAGAACAAAGGGTAATCATCAGCTGTAATACTAAGAAGGACATATAATACAATGGACACAAGATAGAGAACAAAGGGTAATCATCAGCTGTAATACTAAGAAGGACATATAATACGATGGGCAAAAGATAGAGAACAAAGGGTAAACATCAGCTGTAATACTAAGAAGGACATATAATACAATGGACAAAAGATAGAGGAAAAAGGGTAAACATCAGTTGTAATACTAAGAAGGACATATAATACGATGGGCAAAAGATAGAGAACAAAGGGTAAACATCAGCTGTAATACTAAGAAGGACATATAATACAATGGACAAAAGATAGAGGACAAAGGTTAAACATCAGTTGTAATACTAAGAAGGACATATAATACAATGGGCAGAAGATAGAGAACAAAGGGTAATCATCAGCTGTAATACTAAGAAGGACATATAATACAATGGACAAAAGATAGAGAACAAAGGGTAATCATCAGCTTTAATACTAAGAAGGACATATAATACAATGGACAAAAGATAGAGAACAAAGGGTAATCATCAGCTGTAATACTAAGAAGGACATATAATACAATGGGCAGAAGATAGAGAACAAAGGGTAATCATCAGCTGTAATACTAAGAAGGTCATATAATACAATGGGCAAAAGATAGAGAACAAAGGGTAAACATCAGCTGTAATACTAAGAAGGACATATAATACAATGGGTAAAAGATAGAGAACAAAGGGTAATCATCAGCTGTAATACTAAGAAGGACATATAATACAATGGGTAAAAGATAGAGAACAAAGGGTAATCATCAGCTGTAATACTAAGAAGGACATATAATACAATGGACAAAAGATAGAGAACAAAGGGTAATCATCAGCTGTAATACTAAGAAGGACATATAATACAATGGGCAGAAGATAGAGAACAAAGGGTAATCATCAGCTGTAATACTAAGAAGGTCATATAATACAATGGGCAAAAGATAGAGAACAAAGGGTAAACATCAGCTGTAATACTAAGAAGGACATATAATACAATGGGTAAAAGATAGAGAACAAAGGGTAATCATCAGCTGTAATACTAAGAAGGACATATAATACAATGGGTAAAAGATAGAGAACAAAGGGTAATCATCAGCTGTAATACTAAGAAGAACATATCATACGATGGACAAAAGATAGAGGACAAAGGGTAAGCATCAGCTGTAATACTAAGAAGGTCATATAATACAATGGGTAAAAGATAGAGAACAAAGGGTAAACATCAGCTGTAATACTAAGAAGGTCATATAATACAATGGGTAAAAGATAGAGGACAAAGGGTAATCATCAGCTGTAATACTAAGAAAGACATATAATACAATGGACAAAAGATAGAGGACAAAGGGTAAACATCAGTTGTAATACTAAGAAGGACATATAATACAATGGGCAAAAGATAGAGAACAAAGGGTAAACATCAGCTGTAATACTAAGAAGGACATATAATACGATGGGCAAAAGATAGAGAACAAAGGGTAATCATCAGCTGTAATACTAAGAAGGACATATAATACAATGGACAAAAGATAGAGGACAAAGGGTAAACATCAGTTGTAATACTAAGAAGGACATATAATACAATGGGCAAAAGATAGAGAACAAAGGGTAAACATCAGCTGTAATACTAAGAAGGACATATAATACAATGAGCAAAAGATAGAGAACAAAGGGTAATCATCAGCTGTAATACTAAGAAGGACATATAATACAATGGGTAAAAGATAGAGAACAAAGGGTAAACATCAGCTGTAATACTAAGAAGGACATATAATACAATGGGTAAAAGATAGAGAACAAAGGGTAATCATCAGCTGTAATACTAAGAAGGACATATAATACAATGGGTAAAAGATAGAGAACAAAGGGTAAACATCAGCTGTAATACTAAGAAGGACATATAATACAATGGGCAAAAGATAGAGAACAAAGGGTAATCATCAGCTGTAATACTAAGAAGGACATATGATACAATGGGTAAAAGATAGAGAACAAAGGGTAATCATCAGCTGTAATACTAAGAAGGACATATAATACAATGGGTAAAAGATAGAGAACAAAGGGTAAACATCAGCTGTAATACTAAGAAGGACATATATTACAATGGGCAAAAGATAGAGAACAAAGGGTAATCATCAGCTGTAATACTAAGAAGGACATATGATACAATGGGTAAAAGATAGAGAACAAAGGGTAATCATCAGCTGTAATACTAAGAAGAACATATAATACAATGGACAAAAGATAGAGGACAAAGGGTAAACATCAGTTGTAATACTAAGAAGGACATATAATACAATGGGCAAAAGATAGAGAACAAAGGGTAAACATCAGCTGTAATACTAAGAAGGACATATAATACGATGGGCAAAAGATAGAGAACAAAGGGTAATCATCAGCTGTAATACTAAGAAGGACATATAATACAATGGGTAAAAGATAGAGAACAAAGGGTAAACATCAGCTGTAATACTAAGAAGGACATATAATACGATGGGCAAAAGATAGAGAACAAAGGGTAATCATCAGCTGTAATACTAAGAAGGACATATAATACAATGGGTAAAAGATAGAGAACAAAGGGTAATCATCAGCTGTAATACTAAGAAGGACATATAATACAATGGACAAAAGATAGAGAACAAAGGGTAATCATCACCTGTAATACTAAGAAGGACATATAATACAATGGGCAAATGATAGAGAACAAAGGGTAATCATCAGCTGTAATACTAAGAAGGACATATAATACAATGGACAAAAGATAGAGGACAAAGGGTAAACATCAGCTGTAATACTAAGAAGGACATATAATACAATGGGCAAAAGATAGAGGACAAAGGGTAATCATCAGCTGTAATACTAAGAAGGACATATAATACAATGGACAAAAGATAGAGAACAAAGGGTAATCATCAGCTGTAATACTAAGAAGGACATATAATACAATGGACAAAAGATAGAGAACAAAGGTTAATCATCAGCTGTAATACTAAGAAGGACATATAATACAATGGGTAAAAGATAGAGAACAAAGGGTAATCATCAGCTGTAATACTAAGAAGGACATATAATACAATGGGCAAATGATAGAGAACAAAGGGTAATCATCAGCTGTAATACTAAGAAGGACATATAATACAATGGGCAAAAGATAGAGAACAAAGAGTAATCATCAGCTGTAATACTAAGAAGGACATATAATACAATGGGTAAAAGATAGAGGACAAAGGGTAATCATCAGCTGTAATACTAAGAAGGACATATAATACAATGGACAAAAGATAGAGAACAAAGGGTAATCATCAGCTGTAATACTAAGAAGGACATATAATACAATGGACAAAAGATAGAGGACAAAGGGTAATCATCAGCTGTAATACTAAGAAGGACATATAATACAATGGACAAAAGATAGAGGACAAAGGGTAATCATCAGCTGTAATACTAAGAAGGACATATAATACAATGAGCAAAAGATAGAGAACAAAGGGTAATCATCAGCTGTAATACTAAGAAGGACATATAATACAATGGGTAAAAGATAGAGAACAAAGGGTAAACATCAGCTGTAATACTAAGAAGGACATATAATACAATGGACAAAAGATAGAGGACAAAGGGTAATCATCAGCTGTAATACTAAGAAGGACATATAATACGATGGACAAAAGATAGAGGACAAAGGGTAATCATCAGCTGTAATACTAAGAAAGACATATAATACAATGGACAAAAGATAGAGGACAAAGGGTAATCATCAGCTGTAATACTAAGAAAGACATATAATACAATGGGCAAAAGATAGAGAACAAAGGGTAATCATCAGCTGTAATACTAAGAAGGACATATAATACAATGGACAAAAGATAGAGAACAAAGGGTAATCATCAGCTGTAATACTAAGAAGGACATATAATACAATGGACAAAAGATAGAGAACAAAGAGTAATCATCAGCTGTAATACTAAGAAGGACATATAATACAATGGGTAAAAGATAGAGAACAAAGGGTAATCATCAGCTGTAATACTAAGAAGGACATATAATACAATGGACAAAAGATAGAGAACAAAGAGTAATCATCAACTGTAATACTAAGAAGGACATATAATACAATGGGCAAAAGATAGAGAACAAAGGGTAATCATCAGCTGTAATACTAAGAAGGACATATAATACAATGGGCAAAAGATAGAGAACAAAGGGTAAACATCAGCTGTAATACTAAGAAGGACATATAATACAATGGGCAAAAGATAGAGAACAAAGGGTAAACATCAGCTGTAATACTAAGAAGGACATATAATACAATGGGCAAAAGATAGAGAACAAAGGGTAAACATCAGCTGTAATACTAAGAAGGACATATAATACAATGGGCAAAAGATAGAGAACAAAGGGTAAACATCAGCTGTAATACTAAGAAGGACATATAATACAATGGACAAAAGATAGAGAACAAAGGGTAATCATCAGCTGTAATACTAAGAAGGACATATAATACAATGGACAAAAGATAGAGAACAAAGGGTAATCATCAGCTGTAATACTAAGAAGGACATATAATACAATGGGCAAAAGATAGAGAACAAAGGGTAAACATCAGCTGTAATACTAAGAAGGACATATAATACAATGGACAAAAGATAGAGAACAAAGGGTAATCATCAGCTGTAATACTAAGAAGGACATATAATACAATGGACAAAAGATAGAGAACAAAGGGTAATCATCAGCTGTAATACTAAGAAGGACATATAATACAATGGACAAAAGATAGAGAACAAAGGGTAATCATTAGCTGTAATACTAAGAAGGACATATAATACAATGGACAAAAGATAGAGAACAAAGGGTAAACATCAGCTGTAATACTAAGAAGGACATATAATACAATGGGTAAAAGATAGAGAACAAAGGGTAATCATCAGCTGTAATACTAAGAAGGACATATAATACAATGGACAAAAGATAGAGAACAAAGGGTAATCATCAGCTGTAATACTAAGAAGGACATATAATACAATGGACAAAAGATAGAGAACAAAGGGTAATCATCAGCTGTAATACTAAGAAGGACATATAATACAATGGACAAAAGATAGAGAACAAAGGGTAATCATCAGCTGTAATACTAAGAAGGACATATAATACAATGGACAAAAGATAGAGAACAAAGGGTAATCATCAGCTGTAATACTAAGAAGGACATATAATACAATGGGCAAAAGATAGAGAACAAAGGGTAATCATCAGCTGTAATACTAAGAAGGACATATAATACAATGGGCAAAAGATAGAGAACAAAGGGTAAGCATCAGCTGTAATACTAAGAAGGACATGTAATACAATGGGCAAATGATAGAGAACAAAGGGTAATCATCAGCTGTAATACTAAGAAGGACATATAATACAATGGGAAAAAGATAGAGAACAAAGGGTAAACATCAGCTGTAATACTAAGAAGGACATATAATACAATGGGTAAAAGATAGAGAACAAAGGGTAATCATCAGCTGTAATACTAAGAAGGACATATAATACAATGGACAAAAGATAGAGAACAAAGGTTAATCATCAGCTGTAATACTAAGAAAGACATATAATACAATGGGCAAAAGATAGAGAACAAAGGGTAATCATCAGCTGTAATACTAAGAAGGACATATAATACAATGGGTAAAAGATAGAGAACAAAGGGTAATCATCAGCTGTAATACTAAGAAGGACATATAATACAATGGGCAAAAGATAGAGAACAAAGGGTAATCATCAACTGGAATACTAAGAAGGACATGTAATACAATGGGCAAATGATAGAGAACAAAGGGTAATCATCAGCTGTAATACTAAGAAGGACATATAATACAATGGACAAAAGATAGAGGACAAAGGGTAAACATCAGCTGTAATACTAAGAAGGACATATAATACAATGGGCAAAAGATAGAGGACAAAGGGTAATCATCAGCTGTAATACTAAGAAGGACATATGATACAATGGGCAAAAGATAGAGGACAAAGGGTAATCATCAGCTGTAATACTAAGAAGGACATGTAATACAATGGGCAAATGATAAAGAACAAAGGGTAATCATCAGCTGTAATACTAAGAAGGATATATAATACAATGGGCAAAAGATAGAGGACAAAGGGTAATCATCAGCTGTAATACTAGGAAGGACATATAATACAATGGGCAAAAGATAGAGAACAAAGGGTAATCATCAGCTGTAATACTAAGAAGGACATATAATACAATGGGCAAAAGATAGGGAACAAAGGGTAATCATCAGCTGTAATACTAAGAAGGACATATGATACAATGGGCAAAAGATAGAGATCAAAGAGTAATCATCAGCTGTAATACTAAGAAAGACATATAATACAATGGGTAAAAGATAGAGAACAAAGGGTAATCATCAGCCGTAATACTAAGAAGGACATATAATACAATGGGCAAAAGATAGAGAACAAAGAGTAATCATCAGCTGTAATACTAAGAAGGACATATAATACAATGGGTAAAAGATAGAGAACAAAGGGTAATCATCAGCTGTAATACTAAGAAGGACATATAATACAATGGGCAAAAGATAGAGGACAAAGGGTAATCATCAGCTGTAATACTAGGAAGGACATATAATACAATGGGCAAAAGATAGAGAACAAAGAGTAATCATCAGCTGTAATACTAAGAAAGACATATAATACAATGGGTAAAAGATAGAGAACAAAGGGTAATCATCAGCTGTAATACTAAGAAAGACATATAATACAATGGGTAAAAGATAGAGAACAAAGGGTAATCATCAGCTGTAATACTAAGAAGGACATATAATACAATGGGCAAAAGATAGAGGACAAAGAGTAATCATCAGCTGTAATACTAAGAAAGACATATAATACAATGGGTAAAAGATAGAGAACAAAGGGTAATCATCAGCTGTAATACTAAGAAAGACATATAATACAATGGGTAAAAGATAGAGAACAAAGGGTAATCATCAGCTGTAATACTAAGAAGGACATATAATACAATGGGCAAAAGATAGAGAGCAAAGAGTAATCATCAGCTGTAATACTAAGAAAGACATATAATACAATGGGTAAAAGATAGAGAACAAAGGGTAATCATCAGCTGTAATACTAAGAAGGACATATAATACAATGGGCAAAAGATAGAGGACAAAGGGTAATCATCAGCTGTAATACTAGGAAGGACATATAATACAATGGACAAAAGATAGAGAACAAAGGGTAATCATCAGCTGTAATACTAAGAAGGACATATAATACAATGGGCAAAAGATAGAGGACAAAGGGTAATCATCAGCTGTAATACTAGGAAGGACATATAATACAATGGGCAAAAGATAGAGAACAAAGGGTAATCATCAGCTGTAATACTAAGAAGGACATATAATACAATGGGCAAAAGATAGAGAACAAAAGGTAAACATCAGCTGTAATACTAAGAAGGACATATAATACAATGGACAAAAGATAGAGGACAAAGGGTAATCATCAGCTGTAATACTAAGAAGGACATATAATACAATGGGCAAAAGATAGAGAACACCGGGTAATCATCAGCTGTAATACTAAGAAGGACATATAATACAATGGGTAAAAGATAGAGAACAAAAGGTAATCATCAGCTGTAATACTAAGAAGGACATATAATACAATGGACAAAAGATAGAGAACAAAGGGTAATCATCAGCTGTAATACTAGGAAGGACATATAATACAATGGGCAAAAGATAGAGAACAAAGGGTAATCATCAGCTGTAATACTAAGAAGGACATATAATACAATGGGCAAAAGATAGAGAACAAAAGGTAAACATCAGCTGTAATACTAAGAAGGACATATAATACAATGGGCAAAAGATAGAGAACACCGGGTAATCATCAGCTGTAATACTAAGAAGGACATATAATACAATGGGTAAAAGATAGAGAACAAAAGGTAATCATCAGCTGTAATACTAAGAAAGACATATAATACAATGGGCAAAAGATAGAGAACAAAGGGTAATCATCAGCTGTAATACTAAGAAGGACATATAATACAATGGGTAAAAGATAGAGGACAAAGGGTAATCATCAACTGTAATACTAAGAAGGACATATAATACAATGGGTAAAAGATAGAGAACAAAGGGTAAACATCAGCTGTAATACTAAGAAGGACATATAATACAATGGGTAAAAGATAGAGAACAAAGGGTAATCATCAGCTGTAATACTAAGAAAGACATATAATACAATGGGTAAAAGATAGAGAACAAAGGGTAATCATCAGCTGTAATACTAAGAAAGACATATAATACAATGGGTAAAAGATAGAGAACAAAGAGTAATCATCAGCTGTAATACTAAGAAAGACATATAATACAATGGGTAAAAGATAGAGAACAAAGGGTAATCATCAGCTGTAATACTAAGAAGGACATATAATACAATGGGCAAAAGATAGAGAACAAAGGGTAAACATCAGCTGTAATACTAAGAAAGACATATAATACAATGGGTAAAAGATAGAGAACAAAGGGTAATCATCAGCTGTAATACTAAGAAAGACATATAATACAATGGGCAAAAAATAGAGAACAAAGGGTAATCATCAGCTGTAATACTAAGAAGGACATATAATACAATGGGCAAAAGATAGAGAACAAAGGGTAATCATCAGCTGTAATACTAAGAAGGACATATAATACAATGGGTAAAAGATAGAGAACAAAGGGTAATCATCAGCTGTAATACTAAGAAGGACATATAATACAATGGACAAAAGATAGAGAACAAAGGGTAATCATCAGCTGTAATACTAAGAAGGACATATAATACAATGGGCAAAAGATAGAGAACAAAGGGTAATCATCAGCTGTAATACTAAGAAGGACATATAATACAATGGGTAAAAGATAGAGAACAAAGGGTAATCATCAGCTGTAATACTAAGAAGGACATATAATACAATGGACAAAAGATAGAGAACAAAGGGTAATCATCAGCTGTAATACTAAGAAGGACATATAATACAATGGGCAAAAGATAGAGAACAAAGGGTAATCATCAGCTGTAATACTAAGAAGGTCATATAATACAATGGATAAAAGATAGAGAACAAAGGGTAATCATCAGCTGTAATACTAAGAAGGACATATAATACAATGGGCAAAAGATAGAGAACAAATGGTAATCATCAGCTGTAATACTAAGAAGGACATATAATACAATGGGTAAAAGATAGAGAACAAAGGGTAATCATCAGCTGTAATACTAAGAAGGTCATATAATACAATGGGTAAAAGATAGAGAACAAAGGGTAATCATCAGCTGTAATACTAAGAAGGACATATAATACAATGGGCAAAAGATAGAGAACAAAGGGTAATCATCAGCTGTAATACTAAGAAGGACATATAATACAATGGGTAAAGGATAGAGGACAAAGGGTAATCATCAGCTGTAATACTAAGAAGGACATATAATACAATGGACAAAAGATAGAGAACAAAGGGTAAACATCAGCTGTAATACTAAGAAGGACATATAATACAATGGGCAAAAGATAGAGGACAAAGGGTAATCATCAGCTGTAATACTAAGAAGGACATATAATACAATGGGCAAAAGATAGAGGACAAAGGGTAATCATCAGCTGTAATACTAAGAAGGACATATAATACAATGGACAAAAGATAGAGAACAAAGGGTAAACATCAGCTGTAATACTAAGAAGGACATATAATACAATGGGCAAAAGATAGAGGACAAAGGGTAATCATCAGCTGTAATACTAAGAAGGACATATAATACAATGGGTAAAAGATAGAGAACAAAGGGTAATCATCAGCTGTAATACTAAGAAGGACATATAATACAATGGGTAAAAGATAGAGAACAAAGAGTAATCATCAGCTGTAATACTAAGAAGGACATATAATACAATGGGCAAAAGATAGAGAACAAAGGGTAATCATCAGCTGTAATACTAAGAAGGACATATAATACAATGGACAAAAGATAGAGAACAAAGGGTAAACATCAGCTGTAATACTAAGAAGGACATATAATACAATGGGTAAAAGATAGAGAACAAAGGGTAATCATCAGCTGTAATACTAAGAAGGGCATATAATACAATGGGTAAAAGATAGAGGACAAAGGGTAATCATCAGCTGTAATACTAAGAAGGACATATAATACAATGGACAAAAGATAGAGAACAAAGGGTAAACATCAGCTGTAATACTAAGAAGGACATATAATACAATGGGCAAAAGATAGAGAACAAAGGTTAATCATCAGCTGTAATACTAAGAAGGACATATAATACAATGGATAAAAGATAGAGAACAAAGAGTAATCATCAGCTGTAATACTAAGAAGGACATATAATACAATGGGTAAAAGATAGAGAACAAAGAGTAATCATCAGCTGTAATACTAAGAAGGACATATAATACAATGGGCAAAAGATAGAGAACAAAGAGTAATCATCAGCTGTAATACTAAGAAGGACATATAATACAATGGACAAAAGATAGAGAACAAAGGGTAAACATCAGCTGTAATACTAAGAAGGACATATAATACAATGGGTAAAAGATAGAGAACAAAGAGTAATCATCAGCTGTAATACTAAGAAGGGCATATAATACAATGGGTAAAAGATAGAGAACAAAGGGTAATCATCAGCTGTAATACTAAGAAGGACATATAATACAATGGGTAAAAGATAGAGAACAAAGAGTAATCATCAGCTGTAATACTAAGAAGGACATATAATACAATGGGCAAAAGATAGAGAACAAAGGGTAATCATCAGCTGTAATACTAAGAAGGACATATAATACAATGGACAAAAGATAGAGAACAAAGGGTAAACATCAGCTGTAATACTAAGAAGGACATATAATACAATGGGTAAAAGATAGAGAACAAAGGGTAATCATCAGCTGTAATACTAAGAAGGGCATATAATACAATGGGTAAAAGATAGAGGACAAAGGGTAATCATCAGCTGTAATACTAAGAAGGACATATAATACAATGGACAAAAGATAGAGAACAAAGGGTAAACATCAGCTGTAATACTAAGAAGGACATATAATACAATGGGCAAAAGATAGAGGACAAAGGGTAATCATCAGCTGTAATACTAAGAAGGACATATAATACAATGGGCAAAAGATAGAGGACAAGAAGAAAATAATGGTCGTGATGTCAATACACAGAACATTGAGCAACGCGAACTCACTGATAAACAGGGGTGCACTCAGATTCGACACTATCGCAGTTCTATCCTTTCATCATTCGTGACTTATTACCAGGATAGTAACAAGAGTAACACGAGGTGTGCCACATATGGGACAGGACATGCTTACCCTGCAGGAGCATCTGCGTGCATACCGGTGTTTGATGGGATTCGCGATTTTATGTGATTTTTTCTGTAGACTATATTAGACCTTTTTATTTTTATCCATTGTCTTTCTTCCATTTACGACTTCTGATTATCCCATTGTCTTTATTGTTTGTAAACATGTTCTCGTCATTGATATAACTACTCGGCCATTCTCGCTACCCTGCAAATAACCTCGTATGCAATAGGCGTATAAATCGCACTACTTTTCACATGTCAATTACATGAAAGTTTGATAAAGTTATATTTTTTGTAATTTTCTATATTTCAATTAATATTTTAATTAGTTTTGCATGATTAGATTTTATGTTGGATTTTCCTGGACTATATTTTTGTGCGGCTTAACTTAACTTAACTTCCGGCAAACAATTTAAGAAGAATTTCTACTATGTACGTACGAGATTATTTGCAGGGTAGCGAGAATGGCCGAGTAGTTACGATTGGTTACAATATAACTTGAAAGCTTATAGAAGAGATTGAAGGTACCAAAGGGGTTATCGTAATCCGTAAATCGAAGGAGAGAGAACACGATGGTCAACAAAAAAGGACAAAAGGACAAACAACGATCTACAAAACATACACATAAAGCTAAAGATCGAGCAACACGAGCCCCAACAAAATATGGGTGACATTATTTGGTCCGGAAGGGTAAGCAGTTCCTGCTCCACTATAGGCACCAACCGTGCTACTCCAGTTATAAACCCGGTGATCAATCATGAATGAGAAAAGGACACTGAAATACTTGCCTCTTTGTGTTAAAACTTATTCAACCACTCAATCAACTGATCTTCAGGTACTATTGTATAGACAATAGTCTTATTTAGAGATTTGATCTGATTTGATTTTTGGTGTTTTAACGCCACTTTCAGCAATATTTCAGCTATATCATGGCGACCAGTTTAAGTGGTGGAAGAAGCCGGAGTACCCGAGAGAATCACCGACCATGGGCAAGCAATTGGTAAGCTTTATCACTTGCGGCTGCTATTCGGGTGCACTCTTTTTTGTAATTTACAAAGCCGGGCGCAAACCCACGCCGTATTGGTGATAGGCTTGTATGAGTTGTTAGGTAATCCAACTACCTAACTCATTGAGCCACCCGGGTCCTCTTATTTAGAAATATCTTTACATAAGGCTTTGGATAATCAATATAAAGCTGATCTATTTCATGTCGTTGTGTAATAAAAAGGTAGATATCAAATTGAGTGCGCACGACACGTTTAATAATGAATAATGAATAACCGTTATCAGATACGAAATGTTGGAAAGTCAAATAATATAAACAGTTTTGTGAGCAAGAAAACCACAAGGGCCTAAATAGTATAGCCAACATCACCTATACCCGAGGAAGGAGAATATTAGTTTTATTAATAATGTCATTATCTAGAAACTGTAAATTATAGTAATACAGTAAAATCTGTCTATGACGAACCCCTTTGGGACTACATAATTTGTTCGGTTTAGACAGGTTCAAATTACATAGATATTTAGTAGATGGAACTGTAAAGTCTGTTTGGATTAGGCAGGTTTTCGGTTCACTCAGGGTTCGGTTTAGACAGCTGATTAGGCAGGTTTTCGGTTCACTCAGGGTTCGGTTTAGACAGCTGATTAGGCAGGTTTTCGGTTCACTCAGGGATCCGGTTTAGACAGCTGATTAAGCAGGTTTTCGGTTCACTCAGGGCTCGGTTTAGACAGCTGATTAGGCAGGTTTTCGGTCCACTCAGGGTTCGGTTTAGACAGCTGATTAGGCAGGTTTTCGGTTCACTCAGGGTTCGGTTTAGACAGCTTTATGCATCTAATAAAACATGTCATGATTGATTGATTAATTGAGGTCTAACTCTACCAATGTTTAATTAGATTGCGATATAGATAAAAAAAACCATGCATTTATGTTTTTTAGATTAGTTTAAACATATTTTTATTTGCTAAATATAACAAATAGGGATCGGACACAAGTTTTTCCAACTTATGAAGTCTTCTCCCGAATACAATAATTTACAATATGGATTAGCATGCGCAATGAAATGATATAATATGTATATAATAGCATAGAGTTAAATATACAAAGAATGACTATATACAAAAACATAATTATAGACAATATACGAAAAAAAAAAAATAATAAATAAAGAAAAAAGAAAAGAGAATAAATACTTTTGGAGATGCGTGTTGGTTCTTTAGATCATTTAGACAATTGTAAATCTTTTGGAGTCTTTAATATATTTAAAAGCATGTTTAAAAATGGTTATATTTTCTTCATATGTTAGGAGATCACTTCCTTTTGTCAGTAGATTTACATCAATATTAATGTTAGAAGGTAGCCAGTTAAGACTATTAAATATTATTTCCCTATTATCTGTATATTTATCACAATCAAAAAAGAAATGGTGAGAATTTTCACATGGTGCGCCACAGTTACAGGAAGCATTTGATAAAATTTTTACTTTACATAAATCGTAATTCAAGAAGGATGCATTGCAGCGAAGCTGTGTTAGAATTATATTTAGTTTTCTAGAACCATAAGAATAGTGTCTCGGAATTGGCATTGAGATTGAACTGCGGATTGCCTTTTTAAATTTAGATAGTGTGTCAAGATTACGCACTGAAAGATTAAGGTTATTCCATTCCCTTACTGTAGCTGAGACGAAAGAATCTCTAGTTAAAGATAGTCTACAGAATGAAACAATAATATCGTTGCCATTTCGAATATTGGCATTTATGTACCTGCTGAGATGAATGTTTATTGTAAAGCTACAATCAAAGTGATGGAAACTATCCCTGATCAGCTTGGATCTTGTAGATATGATGCTTGTGTTAAAAAATAATTAAGATTTGGAATGTTTATGTTCATTTGTTACCCTGCGTGGCCACTAAAAGTGTATCCTTACCCAGCAGTAGTCCACCTGCTATGATGAAAGTTTATTATAAAGCTACTTAATCAAGCTAATTGCTGCAATTATTAAAACGACAATATATTATTCTCTTCTCTAGTTTAAGCGTATTTTATTTGCCAATTAAATAGACACAATGAATTAGACACAAGCTAAGCAAACTTATGAAGTCTTTTCTATTGCCATAATGGAGGTATTAAGATTAATTAATATGCTTGTGTAAAGCCTCGACAAACTCTCTTTGAACGTAAAATCTATCACGTTAACAAAACGTAGATTCTCGTATTACAAACAAACCAATATATAGAATTATTTTGAAAAGAATACAAAAGTTCAATATTCATTTCACGTCAATATGTATCAATAAAATATCCTGATTTAATTATAATCTGGACCGGATTTGATTCCGTCTATTATTGATTCAGTCAATCCTTCCGTCTATGGCGGGCTGTGTTTCTGTCTATAGGGATTAAAATCTCATCCGTGCTTGCATAGACACAACATTGCAATGAATTCTAATATGCATATTCAGTATAAAGACTGACATTCATAGAATAGAAATAGAGAAATAATGCTTGATAAACTGAACTTTAACCTTTAAGCTTTAAACTTTCTTATTTGTAAAGAAAAGACACTTCATCACATTGAAATGAACTTAGGAAAATTCTTTCAATATAGTTTTCCAAATCGTACGAGTACACTATATTTATTTTGTCACAATTCTGCTTTCGTCGTGATGACGGTGCACCTTCTTCAAGTTCTTCAAAATAATGACCGTCTTCAGCAAGTTGAAGATTATGCTTTATTGCTGACCATAGGCGCTAATCAAGGATTCCTGCGGTAAAGTTAAAATCAACACTTCGACAATTTTACGATCACCATCATTACCTAGTTACCGATTATGGTGGAGGAAACCGGGGTACCCGGAAGAAACCACCGACCTGTCGCAAGTCACTGACAAAATTTATCACATAATGCTTTATCGAATACACCTCGCCATGAACGGGGATCGAACTCACAACTTTAGTGGTGATAGGCACTGATAACACAGATAGTTGTAAATCCAACAACCATACGATCACGATCACGACAATGCCTCCATTAGATTTTTGAATTAGTCGAACAATATAATATTTTGTTTTTGAATTAGTCGGACAGTATGGCATTTTGTTTTTGAATTAGTCGGACAGTATGGTATTTTGTTTTTGAATTAGTCGGACAGTATGGCATTTTGTTTTTGAATTAGTCAGACAGTATGGTATTTTGTTTTTGAATTAGTCGGACAGTATGGTATTTTGTTTTTGAATTAGTCGGACAGTATGGTATTTTGTTTTTGAATTAGTCGGACAGTATGGTATTTTGTTTTTGAATTAGTCGGACAGTATGGCATTTTGTTTTTGAATTAGTCGGACAGTATGGTATTTTGTTTTTGAATTAGTCGGACAGTATGGTATTTTGTTTTTGAATTAGTCGGACAGTATGGTATTTTGTTTTTGAATTAGTCGGACAGTATGGTATTTTGTTTTTGAATTAGTCGGACAGTAAGGCATTTTGTTTTTGAATTAGTCGGACAGTATGGTATTTTGTTTTTGAATTAGTCGGACAGTATGGTATTTTGTTTTTGAATTAGTCGGACAGTATGGCATTTTGTTTTTGAATTAGTCGGACAGTATGGTATTTTGTTTTTGAATTAGTCGGACAGTATGGTATTTTGTTTTTGAATTAGTCGGACAGTATGGTATTTTGTTTTTGAATTAGTCGGACAGTATGGTATTTTGTTTTTGAATTAGTCGGACAGTATGGCATTTTGTTTTTGAATTAGTCGGACAGTATGGTATTTTGTTTTTGAATTAGTCGGACAGTATGGCATTTTGTTTTTGAATTAGTCGGACAGTATGGCATTTTGTTTTTGAATTAGTCGGACAGTATGGTATTTTGTTTTTGAATTAGTCGGACAGTATGACATTTTGTTTTTGAATTAGTCGGACAGTATGGTATTTTGTTTTTGAATTAGTCGGACAGTATGGTATTTTGTTTTTGAATTAGTCGGACAGTATGGTATTTTGTTTTTGAATTAGTCGGACAGTATGGTATTTTGTTTTTGATTTAGTCGGACAGTATGGCATTTTGTTTTTGAATTAGTCGGACAGTATGGTATTTTGTTTTTGAATTAGTCGGACAGTATGGTATTTTGTTTTTGAATTAGTCGGACAGTATGGTATTTTGTTTTTGAATTAGTCGGACAGTATGGTATTTTGTTTTTGAATTAGTCGGACAGTATGGTATTTTGTTTTTGAATTAGTCGGACAGTATGGCATTTTGTTTTTGAATTAGTCGGACAGTATGGTATTTTGTTTTTGAATTAGTCGGACAGTATGGTATTTTGTTTTTGAATTAGTCGGACAGTATGGTATTTTGTTTTTGAATTAGTCGGACAGTATGGTATTTTGTTTTTGAATTAGTCGGACAGTAAGGCATTTTGTTTTTGAATTAGTCGGACAGTATGGTATTTTGTTTTTGAATTAGTCGGACAGTATGGTATTTTGTTTTTGAATTAGTCGGACAGTATGGCATTTTGTTTTTGAATTAGTCGGACAGTATGGTATTTTGTTTTTGAATTAGTCGGACAGTATGGTATTTTGTTTTTGAATTAGTCGGACAGTATGGTATTTTGTTTTTGAATTAGTCGGACAGTATGGTATTTTGTTTTTGAATTAGTCGGACAGTATGGCATTTTGTTTTTGAATTAGTCGGACAGTATGGTATTTTGTTTTTGAATTAGTCGGACAGTATGGCATTTTGTTTTTGAATTAGTCGGACAGTATGGCATTTTGTTTTTGAATTAGTCGGACAGTATGGTATTTTGTTTTTGAATTAGTCGGACAGTATGACATTTTGTTTTTGAATTAGTCGGACAGTATGGTATTTTGTTTTTGAATTAGTCGGACAGTATGGCATTTTGTTTTTGAATTAGTCGGACAGTATGGTATTTTGTTTTTGAATTAGTCGGACAGTATGGTATTTTGTTTTTGAATTAGTCGGACAGTATGGTATTTTGTTTTTGAATTAGTCGGACAGTATGGTATTTTGTTTTTGATTTAGTCGGACAGTATGGCATTTTGTTTTTGAATTAGTCGGACAGTATGGTATTTTGTTTTTGAATTAGTCGGACAGTATGGTATTTTGTTTTTGAATTAGTCGGACAGTATGGCATTTTGTTTTTGAATTAGTCGGACAGTATGGTATTTTGTTTTTGAATTAGTCGGACAGTATGGTATTTTGTTTTTGAATTAGTCGGACAGTATGGTATTTTGTTTTTGAATTAGTCGGACAGTATGGTATTTTGTTTTTGAATTAGTCGGACAGTATGACATTTTGTTTTTGAATTAGTCGGACAGTATGGCATTTTGTTTTTGAATTAGTCGGACAGTATGCTATTTTGTTTTTGAATTAGTCGGACAGTATGGTATTTTGTTTTTGAATTAGTCGGACAGTATGGCATTTTGTTTTTGAATTAGTCGGACAGTACGGTATTTTGTTTCTGAATTAGTCGGACAGTATGGTATTTTGTTTTTGTTTTTCAGTTTATTATTGCTGTCACTGGGTCGATGCCTCTGTTTGTAATCTATTAGTCCTCGACGGTATCATACAAACAAATCAAGAAAACAAAACAAAACAAAACAAAACAAAACAAAACAAAACAAAACAAAACGAAAAACAAGGGATGTACTCATGTTCTCGACACAGGTAGCAGGTCTTGCTTCAATAATCGTGATACTCTTGTAGTTGTGACGAACTTCACAATTATAAGACAATAACGATCTTCAGTCGGACCCTGAAACTTCAAAATAAATTGAACACGGACATGACGACACCACTTCACTAAGAGATGGCTGGGCTCATACACCTGATTTAACCCTACAACTTTTTATTGTATTACCCGTACCACGATGGACACTCGTGCTACACGTAAACACGTAAAACGTAGGACCTGTTCCCTCAGACTATCATGTTTAGGGCCTTTGGTTATCTTGTATCAATTATTAATCACAACAGATTTGCTTATTAATGTAATTGTTTCTTGGAATAAAGTTAAATGCAATGTTTGAATATGGAAAGAAAGCGATGACCAACAATTCCATCAATACCACCAAAGCAAATAGCCATCTCTCACATCAAACCATAGAACATAAAATAAGATCACAACATATCACCATGGATATCAAATAGGACCACAAAATATCACCATGGATATCAAATAAGACCACAGCATATCACCATGGATATCAAATAAGACCACAGCATATCACCATGGATATCAATATTCTGATTTTGGGTAGGTATAATATATTTGTTATTAATCGTTCATTAAATAAGAAAATAATTACTAGTTTGTTCTTATTCAGTCTTCTGATCGTTCCTTTAATACCACATCCCATCCGAGGACATGCATTGTGTGACGTTCAATAGTAGAGAACTGGTTTAACCCGTCTACAATTGTGCCCCTATTCCCAGCGAAGACCTAGATTTCGTGGTAATTTCTGTGTTCATCGATTTGAGGTGAGAGGTGATTGTCTGCTTTCTTTTCATAATTTACATAACATCGACATTGCATGAATTGAATACAGCAATAATGATAATTAAATTAATTACAACAATTCCATTAATGCTAAGTTACTTAGCCTATTGTTAAGATGCAACTCGTAAGCATAAACACACCATATATCCAAAACAACCCTTTAGTATAGAAATACAATTCAGGATTACATTTCTCAGCTACAGGGTACAACTATCTGATGTAAGAACACACAGTCCCTTCAATGTTGGTTGTACATTATACTACACTGTTCTTTTATCAAGCAAAATAAGGTTTTCCTTGTGGTCATTCCACCATAGAATATTTACCATGTTGATGTTTTGGTATATTCCCAGCACTTGCAATGCAATGTTTTTTGTTTTGTGCTCCCAATGTTTTTATTTGATGTTTAAACACATTGTTTTGTATGTCATCGTTCTGTGTGGTGTACCTAATGTTACCTGTGTCTATGTACTATCTATTCTTGATTGTTCCGTCGGTTTTCTATAATGTTTATTTGTTTTGTAAGTCATCGTTCTGTGTGGTGTACCTAATGTTACCTGTGTCTATGTACTATCTATTCTTGATTGTCCCGTCGGTTTTCTATAATGTTTATTTGTTTTGTATGTCATCGTTCTGTGTGGTGTACCTAATGTTACCTGTGTCTATGTACTATCTATTCTTGATTGTTCCGTCGGTTTTCTATAATGTTTATTTGTTTTGTATGTCATCGTTCTGTGTGGTGTACCTAATGTTACCTGTGTCTATGTACTATCTATTCTTGATTGTCCCGTCGGTTTTCTATAATGTTTATTTGTTTTGTATGTCATCGTTCTGTGTGGTGTACCTAATGTTACCTGTGTCTATGTACTATCTATTCTTGATTGTTCCGTCGGTTTTCTATAATGTTTATTTGTTTTGTATGTCATCGTTCTGTGTGGTGTACCTAATGTTACCTGTGTCTATGTACTATCCATTCTTGATTGTCCCGTCGGTTTTCTATAATGTTTATTTGTTTTGTATGTCATCGTTCTGTGTGGTGTACCTAATGTTACCTGTGTCTATGTACTATCTATTCTTGATTGTCCCGTCGGTTTTCTATAATGTTTATTTGTTTTGTATGTCATCGTTCTGTGTGGTGTACCTAATGTTACCTGTGTCTATGTACTATCTATCCTTGATTGTCCCGTCGGTTTTCTATAATGTTTATTTGTTTTGTATGTCATCGTTCTGTGTGGTGTACCTAATGTTACCTGTGTCTATGTACTATCTATTCTTGATTGTTCCGTCGGTTTTCTATAATGTTTATTTGTTTTGTATGTCATCGTTCTGTGTGGTGTACCTAATGTTACCTGTGTCTATGTACTATCTATTCTTGATTGTTCCGTCGGTTTTCTATAATGTTTATTTGTTTTGTATGTCATCGTTCTGTGTGGTGTACCTAATGTTACCTGTGTCTATGTACTATCTATTCTTGATTGTTCCGTCGGTTTTCTATAATGTTTATTTGTTTTGTATGTCATCGTTCTGTGTGGTGTACCTAATGTTACATGTGTCTATGTACTATCTATTCTTGATTGTTCCGTCGGTTTTCTATAATGTTTATTTGTTTTGTATGTCATCGTTCTGTGTGGTGTACCTAATGTTACCTGTGTCTATGTACTATCTATTCTTGATTGTTCCGTTGGTTTTCTATAATGTTTATTTGTTTTGTA
Organism: Bathymodiolus septemdierum; assembly: GCA_963383655.1. NCBI lineage: Eukaryota > Metazoa > Mollusca > Bivalvia > Mytilida > Modiolidae > Bathymodiolus > Bathymodiolus septemdierum. The sequence continues at coordinate 62,460,584 of OY726527.1, read as the reverse complement.
TGTCATCGTTCTGTGTGGTGTACCTAATGTTACATGTGTCTATGTACTATCTATTCTTGATTGTTCCGTCGGTTTTCTATAATGTTTATTTGTTTTGTATGTCATCGTTCTGTGTGGTGTACCTAATGTTACCTGTGTCTATGTACTATCTATTCTTGATTGTTCCGTTGGTTTTCTATAATGTTTATTTGTTTTGTATGTCATCGTTCTGTGTGGTGTACCTAATGTTACCTGTGTCTATGTACTATCTATTCTTGATTGTTCCGTTGGTTTTCTATAATGTTTATTTGTTTTGTATGTCATCGTTCTGTGTGGTGTACCTAATGTTACCTGTGTCTATGTACTATCTATTCTTGATTGTTCCGTTGGTTTTCTATAATGTTTATTTGTTTTGTATGTCATCGTTCTGTGTGGTGTACCTAATGTTACCTGTGTCTATGTACTATCTATTCTTGATTGTTCCGTTGGTTTTCTATAATGTTTATTTGTTTTGTATGTCATCGTTCTGTGTGATGTACTTAATGTTACCTGTTTCTATGTACTATCTATTCTTGATTGTCCCGTCTGTTTTCTATAATGTTTATTTGTTTTGTATGTCATCGTTCTGTGTGGTGTACCTAATGTTACCTGTGTCTATGTACTATCTATTCTTGATTGTTCCGTCGGTTTTCTATAATGTTTATTTGTTTTGTATGTCATCGTTCTGTGTGGTGTACCTAATGTTACCTGTGTCTATGTACTATCTATTCTTGATTGTCCCGTCGGTTTTCTATAATGTTTATTTGTTTTGTATGTCATCGTTCTGTGTGGTGTACCTAATGTTACCTGTGTCTATGTACTATCTATTCTTGATTGTTCCGTCGGTTTTCTATAATGTTTATTTGTTTTGTATGTCATCGTTCTGTGTGGTGTACCTAATGTTACCTGTGTCTATGTACTATTTACTCTTGATTGTCCCGTCGGTTTTCTATAATGTTTATTTGTTTTGTATGTCATCGTTCTGTGTGGTGTACCTAATGTTACCTGTGTCTATGTACTATCTATTCTTGATTGTTCCGTCGGTTTTCTATAATGTTTATTTGTTTGTATGTCATCGTTCTGTGTGGTGTACCTAATGTTACCTGTGTCTATGTACTATCTATTCTTGATTGTTCCGTCGGTTTTCTATAATGTTTATTTGTTTTGTATGTCATCGTTCTGTGTGGTGTACCTAATGTTACCTGTGTCTATGTACTATCTATTCTTGATTGTTCCGTCGGTTTTCTATAATGTTTATTTGTTTGTATGTCATCGTTCTGTGTGGTGTACCTAATGTTACCTGTGTCTATGTACTTTCTATTCTTGATTGTCCCGTCGGTTTTCTATAATGTTTATTTGTTTTGTATGTCATCGTTCTGTGTGGTGTACCTAATGTTACCTGTGTCTATGTACTATCTATTCTTGATTGTTCCGTCGGTTTTCTATAATGTTTATTTGTTTTGTATGTCATCGTTCTGTGTGGTGTACCTAATGACGTATATATGAACCACGATCTTATGACGGGTGCCACTAGTGGAGCAGGAACTGCTTACCCTTCCGGAGCACCTGAGTTCATCCCCAGTTTTTAGCAAGATTCGTGTTACTCGATCTTTAGTGCTATGCGTTATGCTTTGTAGCTCATTGTGTTGTCTGCCCTTCTTCGATCTACGGATTCTGATTACCACTTTTGGTATATTCAAACTCTTATTACATCACTTCTCTACTCCAGAAGGCAGAGACCTGATGACGTATAATATATCTGTATCATGATCCTATGATTGATGAACGGTCATAACTTTCAATAATTTAAGGTAAAAAATTTTGAGATATTTGACCTTAACGCACCATAAATCATGATTAAAGAAGGATATCAGATTACATTAGACGACATCGTGGTACAAGATCTATGATCTAATGAACATCATACATGTATTAAATGTAGGCACATGTTATCAATTGTAACAATTTTAACTTAATTATTTTCCCCGCTCTCTTTTATAACGTGATTTTTCATTTAGAAAAAAAAATCGAGTTTTAATCTGTTTGGCCGACATTATCAAGATTAATCACTTTTTAATTCTCCTTCATCAAAATATACAAGGGAAACATTCCCTAAGAGTGATTTACTTCTGACAAGTAACAGCAACGCATGTTTACCCAGATAGAAAAATAATCCTCAAATGTCGTTATTGACATATGGAAGCATGAAAATATGTTGAATTGTTGATAAAATGCTGCATAGAGATAGGCAAGGCGAATTTGAACTGATTTAAGAGAATTCAGGTGATATGAGTATGGTGTTTAACGCCACTTTTAACCATATTTCCGCTATATATTGGCGGAAACAGGGGTACTCGGAGAAAAGCACTCGTCTGTCGCAAGTCACTAACAAACTTTATCACGTAAGGTTGTATTAATGAGCGGAATTCGAACTCACAACTTTAGTGGTGATAGGCAAATCCAAGTTTAGCTTATAACAATTGTATTTGCTCATAGAGACAAAAAGGATAGGACACAAGTTTTACCAACTTATGAAGTCTTCTCCTTGGAATTACATAACAATTATAATACACATACATATGAAAAAGAACATGACATAAATGTAAGTATATCAGTAACAATTACACATGTAAAAGAGAACAGAAAAAAGGGAATACAAGGGGGAAAATGAGTTATGTGTCGACACGATGATCATGTTGGATATATTTATAAGTTTATACAATGAGGAATCGTTTAGATCTTCCAATAAACTTGTAAATTTCTTTAAAAATTAGACAGTTATCTTCATAAGTTAGATTTTGGTTACCTCTAGTTAGTAAAGCAAGATCGATTTCAATTCAAAATTGATTTACACAAATTAACAGATCGCTCCTAATATCAGTACAGATTCCTCCTAATATCAGTACGGATCGCTGCTAATATCAGTACAGATTCCTCCTAATATCAGTACAGATTCCTCCTAATATCAGTACAGATCCCTCCTAATATCAGTACAGATCCCTCCTAATATCAGTACAGATCCCTCTTAATATCAGTACAGATTCCTCCTAATATCAGTACAGATCGCTCCTAATATCAGTACAGATTCCTCCTAATATCAGTACAGATCCCTCTTAATATCAGTACAGATTCCTCCTAATATCAGTACAGATTCCTCCTAATATCAGTACAGATCCCTCCTAATATCAGTAGAGATTCCTCCTAATATCAGTACAGATCGCTCCTAATATCAGTACAGATCCCTCCTAATATCAGTACAGATCCCTCCTAATATCAGTACAGATTCCTCCTAATATCAGTACAGATCGCTCCTAATATCAGTACAGATTCCTCCTAATATCAGTACAGATCGCTCCTAAAATCAGTACAGATCCCTCCTAATATCAGTACAGATCCCTCCTAATATCAGTACAGATCCCTCCTAATATCAGTACAGATTCCTCCTAATATCAGTACAGATTCCTCCTAATATCAGTACAGATCCCTCCTAATATCAGAACAGATCTCTCCTAATATCAGTACAGATCCCCCCTAATATCAGTACTGATTTCTCCTAATATCAGTACAGATTCCTCCTAATTTCAGAACAGATCCCTCCTAATATCAGTACAGATCCCTCCTAATATCAGTACAGATTCCTCCTAATATTAGTACAGATCGCTCCTAATATCAGTACAGATCCCTCCTAATATCAGTACAGATCCCTCTTAATATCAGTACAGATTCCTCCTAATATCAGTACAGATTCCTCCTAATATCAGTACAGATCCCTCCTAATATCAGTACAGATCCCTCCTAATATCAGTATAGATCCCTCCTAATATCAGTACAGATCCCTCCTAACATCAGTACAGATCCCTCCTAATATCAATACCATACGATCATAACCATGACAACCCCTTTAAGAGAAATAAGTACATGCACAATGATCATATAAAGCATGATTATTAATATTTTACCAAAGGCAACAACACTAATCATTTCCCTGACACAACACTAATCATTTCCATGATAGCATATTTTGGTAATTGGCAGGTCCTTCATCATTGTACCATGATCATATGAAACGCTAGAGGAGGTTGACTCTTGTAAGTTTTACACTTTTCATTTATGTGTTCGTGTCTTCAATCTACTGTTCAGTCTCTCGTGGCAGAGATGTATCTGAATGCCTCAGGGTATAATTATTTTGGTTTCTAATTGGGGTTGACCATAAATACAGAGCTTCGGATCGTTGATACAATAGAAGGCTTCAGTATATTTCCTCTTGAACTATTTAATTTTCCCTTTGTATTGGCCTTTACTATGTCACTAACATTATTGCACTGAGTGTGGGCAATATTGACTGACTCTCACCTTGTAATTGTCCGTGCGGATCTATCAGGGCACAGGTGGGAAAAAGGTTAATGAGAGAAATGTTAAATTCTATTCCCTGTCCATTTCTTATTGACATAAGACGTTTCACATGTGTGAAGCCTCGAGGCTACAGCTCATGACAGGTTTCAAAATCAGTTAGTTCAACAAAGCCACCATCTCTGTAATGAATGATTCCTCGAGTACTGTTCAGTGTTCTATGAGCCGAAGATGATATATCGATGTTGTGTATAAGAAGTTTGCTGCTAGTTTTCTTAGGCATTTAATCATCCATCCACCTGATCTCATTTTTATCACGTTTCTTTTACTACATCAACACAATTATATATACATTAATAGATTGCAAAAGTAACATTTTAAATAAAAGAAATATGATAATTCCCATACTCTTTGAAATCATAAATCTGGACCAATTATCGGCAACTTCAATTTCATTTTTCAAATTTATTTTCATTTTTGATGATGTTACAGGATGGTTATTTGAGCCTACGGTGAGATAATACATGTTAGCACCTGAGTTCACCCCCAGTTCTTAGTGGGGCTCGTGTTGCCCTTCCGGAGCACCTGAGTTCACCCCCGGTTTTTATTGGGATTCGTGTTACCTGAGTTCACCCCCGGTTCTTAGTGGGGTTCGTGTTGCCCTTCCGGAGCACCTGAGTTCACCCCCGGTTTTTATTGGGATTCGTGTTACCTGAGTTCACCCCCGGTTCTTAGTGGGGTTCGTGTTGCCCTTCCGGAGCACCTGAGTTCACCCCCGGTTTTTAGTGGGGTTCGTGTTACTCGATCTTTAGTTTTATATGTATGTTTTGTAGATCGTTGTTTGTCCTTTTGTACTTTTTTCTTCTGGCCATTATGTTGTCTGTTCTTCTTCGATATACGGATTCTGATTACCTCCCTTTGGTATCTTCAAGCTCTTCTTAGATGTTGTTCCTACTCACCACGGAGTGTTGTCATGAGCGATATTAGAATACTATAGACTTCCAATAGACAACTGTAGGGAGTCTAAGGATGGTAAACTCCAGCAAAATAATTTCTGTGGGAACGTAAGATTCGCTACAGAAATGGTTGCCACCAGATTGATCGAACAGGGTCCTTTGAAACTGGGTCCATTGAAACTTCGACGTCACGGGTCTCAACTTTTGCAAATAATTTAATCAGACTTCTACTACAATAAATAAGGTTATGAGAGGCTATTCTTCTTCTTCTTCTTTAATATACACCAAATCTTCATAACTGTAGATTACCTGCTGGAAAAGATTATTTACTTGTACTCAATCCTACACGGGGCCTCTTTAATCTCTGCATCGAAGTAGAAATATTTATTTGTGTTTATATATAAAACAAAGTAGATATCTAATTCAGCATACACTCTTCCACTCTTTTCATCAGGTACACTTCAAGTCAAAAGAATGGAAAGTCAAATAATGTATAGATAAGTTAAGATAGAGTTTATTTGATTGAAGTGTCACATACTGACCAACAAATACACATGCTTCAACAAATATACATGCTTCAACAAATATACATGTTTCAACACATATACATGTTTCAACAAATATACATACTTCAACAAATACACATGTTTCAACAAATATACATGTTTCAACAAATATACATGTTTCAACAAATATACATACTTCAACAAATAGACATGCTTCAACAAATATACATGCTTCAACTAATATACATGTTTTATCAAATATACATGTTTCAACAAATACACATGTTTCACCAAATATACATATTTCAATAAATACATATGTTTCACCAAACATACATATTTCAACAAATATACATGTTTCAACAAATATACATGCTTCAACAAATATACATGTTTCAACAAATATACATGTTTCAACAAATATACATGCTTCAACAAATATACATGCTTCAACAAATATACATGCTTCAACAAATATACATGTTTCAACACATATACATGTTTCAACAAATATACATGTTTCAACAAATAGACATGTTTCAACAAATAGACATGTTTCAACAAATATACATATTTCAACAAATAGACATGCTTCAACAAATATACATGCTTCAACAAACATACATGCTTCAAAAAATATACATGCTTCAAAAAATAGACATGTTTCAACAAATATACATGCTTCAAAAAATATACATGTTTCAACAAATAGACATGCTTCAACAAATATACATGCTTCAACAAATATATTTGTTTTAACAAATATACATGCTTCAACAAATATACATGCTTCAACAAACATACATGCTTCAACAAATATACATGCTTAAAAAAATATACATGTTTCAACAAATAGACATGTTTCAACAAATATACATGCTTCAAAAAATATACATGCTCCAAAAAATAGACATGTTTCAACAAATATACATGCTTCAAAAAATATACATGTTTCAACAAATATACATGTTTCAACAAATATACATGCTTCAACAAATAGACATGTTTCAACAAATATACATGTTTCAACAAATATACATGCTTCAACAAATATACATGTTTCAACAAATATACATGCTTCAAAAAATATACATGTTTCAACAAATAGACATGCTTCAACAAATAGACATGTTTCAACAAATATACATGTTTCAACAAATATACATGTTTCAACAAATATGCATGTTTCAACAAATATACATGCTTCAACAAATATACATGCTTCAACAAATATACATGTTTCAACAAATATACATGTTTCAACAAATATACATGCTTCAACAAATATACATGCTTCAACAAATAGACATGTTTCAACAAATATACATGTTTCAACAAATATACATGTTTCAACAAATATGCATGTTTCAACAAATATACATGCTTCAACAAATATACATGCTTCAACAAATATACATGTTTCAACAAATATACATGTTTCAACAAATATACATGCTTCAACAAATATACATGCTTCAACAAATAGACATGTTTCAACAAATATACATGTTTCAACAAATATACATGTTTCAACAAATATACATGTTTCAACAAATATACATGCTTCAACAAATATACATGTTTCAACAAATATACATATTTTAACAAATATACATGCTTCAACAAATATACATGTTTCAACAAATATACATGTTTCAACAAATATACATGTTTCAACAAATATACATGCTTCAACAAATACATGTTTCAACAAATATACATATTTTAACAAATATATATGTTTCAACAAATAGACATGTTTCAACAAATATACATGTTTCAACAAATATACATGTTTCAACAAATAGACATTTTTCAACAAATATACATGTTTCAACAAATATACATGCTTCAACAAATATACATGTTTCAACAAATATACATGCTTCAACAAATATACATGTTTCAACAAATATACATGTTTCAACAAATAGACATGTTTCAACAAATAGACATGCTTCAACAAATATACATGCTTCAACAAATAGACATGTTTCAACAAATAGACATGTTTCAACAAATATACATGTTTCAACAAATATACATATTTTAACAAATATACATGCTTCAACAAATATACATGTTTCAACAAATATACATGTTTCAACAAATAGACATGTTTCAACAAATAGACATGCTTCAACAAATATACATGCTTCAACAAATATACATGTTTCAACAAATAGACATGTTTCAACAAATATACATGTTTCAACAAATAGACATGCTTCAACAAATATACATGTTTCAACAAATATACATGCTTCAACAAATATACATGTTTCAACAAATATACATGCTTCAACAAATAGACATGCTTCAAGAAATATACATGCTTCAACAAATAGACATGTTTCAACAAATATACATGCTTCAACAAATAGACATGTTTCAACAAATAGACATGTTTCAACAAATATACATGTTTCAACAAATAGACATGCTTCAACAAATATACATGTTTCAACAAATATACATGCTTCAACAAATATACATGTTTCAACAAATATACATGCTTCAACAAATATACATGTTTCAACAAATAGACATGTTTCAACAAATAGACATGCTTCAACAAATATACATGCTTCAACAAATAGACATGTTTCAACAAATAGACATGTTTCAACAAATATACATGTTTCAACAAATATACATGTTTCAACAAATATACATGCTTCAACAAATAGACATGTTTCAACAAATAGACATGTTTCAACAAATATACATGTTTCAACAAATATACATGCTTCAACAAACATACATGTTTCAACAAATATCACGGGATTACGGTCACAAAGTCTTAAACATTATTGCAAATACGAGCAAAACGAAGTAACTGATAAATGTTCACACCACATGATGAACATAGTCTACAACAGTGAAACACAGTGGAACATAAATTATTTATTTTTTCGTAAACGCGTGTGCTAAATTTACCTTGAAATATGGATATGTTTAATTGCAAAATTGACATGAGTCCCTTGTAATGTTACCCGCAACCAACGTAAGAAAATAAGGGTTGTCTACAGTTCATATATTGTCCAAGAGTCTACAGTTTATTTATCGTCCAAGAGTTTACAGTTCATATATCGTCCAAGTGTCTACAGTAATGTTACCCGTAACCAACGTAAGAAAATAAGTGTTGTCTACAGTTCATATATCGCCCAAGTGTCTACAGTAATGATTTAATAAACTAATAAGGAAGTGTTTCAAATGGTCTGACATACTGTTGAATGTGGCGTTAAACACCATAACCATATCCATAATTGTCTTTAAGCATCTCTGATTGTGCTTACTAAATAGAAAAAAAAGGTTTGAATTAATTTGAGATTTTTGTGTCATTGCACTGTTACCAGTTCTGTGTTATTGCACTGTTACCAATTCTGTGTTATTGCACTGCTACCAGTTCTGTGTTATTGCACTGTTACCAATTCTGTGTTATTGCACTGTTACCAGTTCTGTGTTATTGCACTATTACCAGTTCTGTGTTATTGTACTGTTACCAGTTCTGTGTTATTGCACTGTTACCAGTTCTGTGTTATTGCACTATTACCAGTTCTGTGTTATTGCACTGTTACCAGTTCTGTGTTATTGTACTGTTACCAGTTCTGTGTTATTGCACTGTTACCAATTCTGTGTTATTGCACTATTACCAGTTCTGTGTTATTGCACTATTACCAGTTCTGTGTTATTGCACTATTACCAGTTCTGTATTATTGTACTGTTACCAGTTCTGTGTTATTGCACGGTTACCAATTCTGTGTTATTGCACTATTACCAGTTCTGTGTTATTGCACTATTACCAGTTCTGTGTTATTGCACTATTACCAGTTCTGTGTTATTGCACTATTACCAGTTCTGTGTTATTGTACTGTTACCAGTTCTGTGTTATTGCACTATTACCAGTTCTGTGTTATTGCACTATTACCAGTTCTGTGTTATTGCACTATTACCAGTTCTGTGTTATTGCACTATTACCAGTTCTGTGTTATTGTACTGTTACCAGTTCTGTGTTATTGCACTGTTACCAGTTCTGTGTTATTGCACTGTTACCAGTTATGTGTTATTGCACTGTTACCAGTTCTGTGTTATTGTACTGTTACCAGTTCTGTGTTATTGCACTGTTACCAGTTCTATGTTATTGTACTGTTACCAGTTCTGTGTTATTGCACTGTTACCAGTTCTGTGTTATTGCACTGTTACCAGTTCTGTGTTATTGCACTGTTACCAGTTCTGTGTTATTGCACTGTTACCAGTTCTGTGTTATTGCACTGTTACCAGTAGTACGTTTACTTGCCATCATGCTCAATTTGATATTCTTTCTATATCAAGACCTAGTCTGGCAATCGTTTAAGAACATTTCATTTTCTCTTTTATCAAATTCAACAGCCCTGTCCATAGAACAAACATTTCTAGGTTAACAGAATTACCCATCATTGAAACACACGAGAACTTTATTAGACAAGTAATAAATAGTGTTAAAACAACTCTACTGAAATTTGAATAATTGCTATTTTTTGTCGATTCTTGAATTCAGTTTCTTGGCGTAATTTTGACAGCTTATCTCAAAAAGTGGAAAATCACTTGAAAAGACAATTAAACTTTATACACTATCAGCTTGAAGGAATCTGAATTTTTATAGTTTTAATATTGGAGACTTTGATGAACAATAAGAACGGGGTTGTAAATTGAAAATAAATGTTAGAAAAAACCAGAAAACGAAAGGGACAATCCAGAATGGACAATCGAGAGAAACTGGCAATCCCAAGCACACATGACGAAGACAGACAAAATAAAAATGCTATGTTTCTTATAAGACATCGTAATATTACTTATATATATAATGAAGTCCGGTAAAGTTTTATCAGTGACAGAGGAAATAAAAAAATCTGCGCAAACGGGAAACGATTCATTATCATTTGAAATATATCTTAAATGAAGCAAAACCATAATGAATTTACCTTAGCGGAGTATTTAATGCTCGTTTCATCCTGAATGATGAGGATAACTACTTCATCAACTATGTTCGATTTGATTTGACTTGATTTATTGTGTTTAACGCCACTTTCAGCAATATTTCAGCTATATCCGGAACACATTTCTCTGTTCTAAACATCTTCTATACGTTCTTTTTAATATAATGTCATCAGGATTGTTTATTGTTGTTGTTTATTGTTGTTGTTTATTTCTACCATAGAAATAGTAAACATGTATTGTATAATGTTCAAGATTATATCATTCTTTAGAGCAAGGCTGTTCACCCGGTTATGCGTGAGTTTTGACATTTTATACACATATGGAAGATATTTGCATCATTTCAATAAGAGTGGAGGTTTTGAGTCCATACAACTAGTTTAACCCCGCCACTGTTATATTGAAGTGTCTGTACCAAGTCAGAGAAGTGAGCGGTCATGTATATTTGTTAGGGTGTGAATTGTTCCTCTTTCTACTGTTTTCCGATTGGATTTGAGAACCGTTCCGACAGTATGGTATTTTTAGAACTGTTCGAAGAGTGTGGTATTTTTAGAACTGTTCCGACAGTGTGGTATTTTTAGAATTGTTCCGACAGTGTGGTATTTTATATGTGTTTCAGTTTATTAAGAGGGATGATTGGTATCTCAATAAAACGTTTCACCTCGTTACATATATATTTAGTATATGATAGTCTCAAGCCAGGACATATACTAACATCGGGGTTCTGTCGTTTTCAGTTCTGTGTATGTGTTAGGGATCGTTGTTTGTCCTTTTGTACTTCTTCTTTTAGCCATCGTATTGTCTGTTCTTCTTCAATTAACGGATTCTGATTACCCCTATGGTATCTTCAAACTCTTCTTAAAAGTTTTAGTTCTGTCAGGGGAGCGGTTTGTATTGTTAATTATCACTGTTTAACTTGTCACCATAGTAATCAATCATACCTCCCTCTTAATACATAATATCATCTAGTTTCGTTTTAGCTGTTATTCAATTTTCGTTTCTTCCTTGTTATGTTGTTAATGATTCTTGTACATTGTTAAACCACTGACAACTTTAAATTGCCAATTTAAAATTGAATTTGGAACTATTCTTAACGAAATTACGATATTAACACTATTTCAAATAGTATTGATAGGATACATGCAGTGAAAGCCTTTTTTTGTTTGTTTTGTAAAATTGAGTGATCCATCATTCTGTTCAAGAACCCATTTGACCTTGGAATAATTGAATTGACCTTTGAGAGCTTTATCTCTCTGATTTAAAGAATTTATTGTGATAAATTGTATTTTCTCCTTAAATCGGAACTGAATGAAGCCAGAAAGTTGTAGGATATGAGAATTGTAGTTATGATGCTATGATAGGAAACATCAATATCATGACAAATTGACACTATCACTATGACAACATAAAGCCAGAAAAATGTTATTTAATAATTGTGAAATTTAAGATAAGGAGTACAATTTCTAGTGTGTATTTTAGTTAATCTTGTTTGTTTTCTGGAATTTGCAATATAAAGTTAAAAACTTCACACCAAATTTAAAGTAGTTGTTCAATGGTTAAAAATAATGTCATTGGTGAGGATACGATTGTCGCTTAGTTACGATTGTAACACGACGGTTGCAACATGTGGAGCAGGAACTGTTAACCCTTCCGGAGCACATGAGTTCACCTCCTGTGTTTGTGGGGTTCGTGTTACTCGATCTTTAGTTTTCTGTGTAGTGTTTTGTAGATCGTTGTTTATCCCTTTGTTCTCTTTCTTTTAGCCATTGTGTTGTCTATCATTCGTCGATTTACCAATTCTTATTACCTCTGTGGTATCTTCAAACTTCTCTTGCGTTAAGATAGATATCATATTTTTAGTAATGCAAATTATGTAATTAAATGTAAACAAAGCAAAAAATACCACCTTTCCGAACATTTCCAAATCAAATATAAAAATCGTAGAAAGAGGCAAAATCGAGATCCCTTACGCCTTTTCAAATTCCTGGAGTGGTTCAGACAAGAAAGAGTGGCTGGCTTAGGCTAATTTTATAGGCCAAAACATCCCCTCACATTGAAATGATGCGGTCATGTACATGTAACTGTTTTCCTCATGTGAGTACAATGCTAACCCTCACATATTGCCTTGTGAACAGCGTTAACATGTAGTAGGGTTGCCTTGTGAACAGCGTTAACATGTAGTAGGGTTGCCTTGTGAACAGCGTTGACATGTAGTAGGGTTGCCTTGTGAACAGCGTTAACATGTAGTAGGGTGGCCTTGTGAACAGCGTTAACACGTAGTAGGGTTGCCTTGTGAACAGCATTAACATGTAGTAGGGTTGCCTTGTGAACAGCGTTAACACGTAGTAGGGTTGCCTTGTTAACAGCGTTAACATGTAGTAGGGTTGCCTTGTGAACAGCGTTAACACGTAGTAGGGTTGCCTTGTGAATAGCGTTAACATGTAGCAGGGTTGCCTTGTGAACAGCGTTAACATGTAGTAGGGTTGCCTTGTGAACAGCGTTAACACGTAGTAGGGTTGCCTTGTGAACAGCGTTAACACGTAGTAGGGTTGCCTTGTGAACAGCGTTAACACGTAGTAGGGTTGCCTTGTGAATAGCGTTAACATGTAGCAGGGTTGCCTTGTGAACAGCGTTAACATGTAGTAGGGTTGGCTTGTGAACAGCGTTAACATGTAGTAGGGTTGGCTTGTGAACAGCGTTAACATGTAGTAGGGTTGCCTTGTGAACAGCGTTAACATGTAGTAGGGTTGGCTTGTGAACAGCGTTAACATGTAGTAGGGTTGCCTTGTGAACAGCGTTAACATGTAGTAGGGTTGCCTTGTGAACAGCGTTAACATGTAGTAGGGTTGCCTTGTGAACAGCGTTAACATGTAGTAGGGTTGCCTTGTGAACAGCGTTAACATGTAGTAGGGTTGCCTTGTGAACAGCGTTAACATGTAGTAGGGTTGCCTTGTGAACAGCGTTAACATGTAGTAGGGTTGGCTTGTGAACAGCGTTAACATGTAGTAGGGTTGCCTTGTGAACAGCGTTAACATGTAGTAGGGTTGCCTTGTGAACAGCGTTAACATGTAGTAGGGTTGCCTTGTGAACAGCGTTGACATGTAGTAGGGTTGCCTTGTGAACAGCGTTAACATGTAGTAGGGTTGCCTTGTGAACAGCGTTGACATGTAGTAGGTTTGCCTTGTGAACAGCGTTAACATGTAGTAGGGTTGCCTTGTGAACAGCATTAACATGTAGTAGGGTTGCCTTGTGAACAGCGTTAACACGTAGTAGGGTTGCCTTGTGAACAGCGTTAACACGTAGTAGGGTTGCCTTGTGAATAGCGTTAACATGTAGCAGGGTTGCCTTGTGAACAGCGTTAACATGTAGTAGGGTTGCCTTGTGAACAGCGTTAACACGTAGTAGGGTTGCCTTGTGAACAGCGTTAACACGTAGTAGGGTTGCCTTGTGAACAGCGTTAACACGTAGTAGGGTTGCCTTGTGAATAGCGTTAACATGTAGCAGGGTTGCCTTGTGAACAGCGTTAACATGTAGTAGGGTTGGCTTGTGAACAGCGTTAACATGTAGTAGGGTTGGCTTGTGAACAGCGTTAACATGTAGTAGGGTTGCCTTGTGAACAGCGTTAACATGTAGTAGGGTTGGCTTGTGAACAGCGTTAACATGTAGTAGGGTTGCCTTGTGAACAGCGTTAACATGTAGTAGGGTTGCCTTGTGAACAGCGTTAACATGTAGTAGGGTTGCCTTGTGAACAGCGTTAACATGTAGTAGGGTTGCCTTGTGAACAGCGTTAACATGTAGTAGGGTTGCCTTGTGAACAGCGTTAACATGTAGTAGGGTTGCCTTGTGAACAGCGTTAACATGTAGTAGGGTTGGCTTGTGAACAGCGTTAACATGTAGTAGGGTTGCCTTGTGAACAGCGTTAACATGTAGTAGGGTTGCCTTGTGAACAGCGTTAACATGTAGTAGGGTTGCCTTGTGAACAGCGTTGACATGTAGTAGGGTTGCCTTGTGAACAGCGTTAACATGTAGTAGGGTTGCCTTGTGAACAGCGTTAACATGTAGTAGGGTTGCCTTGTGAACAGCGTTGACATGTAGTAGGGTTGCCTTGTGAACAGCGTTAACATGTAGTAGGGTGGCCTTGTGAACAGCGTTAACACGTAGTAGGCTTGCCTTGTGAACAGCATTAACATGTAGTAGGGTTGCCTTGTGAACAGCGTTAACACGTAGTAGGGTTGCCTTGTGAACAGCGTTAACATGTAGTAGGGTTGCCTTGTGAACAGCGTTAACACGTAGTAGGGTTGCCTTGTGAATAGCGTTAACATGTAGCAGGGTTGCCTTGTGAACAGCGTTAACATGTAGTAGGGTTGCCTTGTGAACAGCGTTAACACGTAGTAGAGTTGCCTTGTGAACAGCGTTAACACGTAGTAGGGTTGCCTTGTGAACAGCGTTAACACGTAGTAGGGTTGCCTTGTGAATAGCGTTAACATGTAGCAGGGTTGCCTTGTGAACAGCGTTAACATGTAGTAGGGTTGGCTTGTGAACAGCGTTAACATGTAGTAGGGTTGGCTTGTGAACAGCGTTAACATGTAGTAGGGTTGCCTTGTGAACAGCGTTAACATGTAGTAGGGTTGGCTTGTGAACAGCGTTAACATGTAGTAGGGTTGCCTTGTGAACAGCGTTAACATGTAGTAGGGTTGCCTTGTGAACAGCGTTAACATGTAGTAGGGTTGCCTTGTGAACAGCGTTAACATGTAGTAGGGTTGCCTTGTGAACAGCGTTAACATGTAGTAGGGTTGCCTTGTGAACAGCGTTAACATGTAGTAGGGTTGCCTTGTGAACAGCGTTAACATGTAGTAGGGTTGGCTTGTGAACAGCGTTAACATGTAGTAGGGTTGCCTTGTGAACAGCGTTAACATGTAGTAGGGTTGCCTTGTGAACAGCGTTAACATGTAGTAGGGTTGCCTTGTGAACAGCGTTGACATGTAGTAGGGTTGCCTTGTGAACAGCGTTAACATGTAGTAGGGTTGCCTTGTGAACAGCGTTGACATGTAGTAGGTTTGCCTTGTGAACAGCGTTAACATGTAGTAGGGTTGCCTTGTGAACAGCGTTAACATGTAGTAGGGTTGCCTTGTGAACAGCGTTGACATGTAGTAGGTTTGCCTTGTGAACAGCGTTAACATGTAGTAGGGTTGCCTTGTGAACAGCATTAACATGTAGTAGGGTTGCCTTGTGAACAGCGTTAACACGTAGTAGGGTTGCCTTGTGAACAGCGTTAACACGTAGTAGGGTTGCCTTGTGAATAGCTTTAACATGTAGCAGGGTTGCCTTGTGAACAGCGTTAACATGTAGTAGGGTTGGCTTGTGAACAGCGTTAACATGTAGTAGGGTTGCCTTGTGAACAGCGTTAACATGTAGTAGGGAATAAGCTGTTAGTTGTAACTCGTCTACTCACAATAATAAGTGATTAACGATGGGTTTTTTTTTAAACGAGAGGACGTGTCTCAGTCATCTCTCATCGCTACGATAGAATGTTAATCAAGGATTTGGTAATGTGACGTCATTATAACGTCATATTAGAAAACAGCGATATTAATACGCGTTCTTGACAACGCTTAGCGATTAGCGATAATTTGAATCGTCTCAGCGCTAACGTGATATGAAGCATATTGGTTTTAAACATCAAAGAGAAAATAAACAAAATAGCGATAATTGGAATTAGCATACACTGTGTATACTTATGCTTCAATAATGTAATTAGAAAATACATCAACGTTTAAGCTATAAATATTTTTGTTGAGGAAAAATATTTACATCGCCACGTTTTAATGAAAGGCCGGTAACAAACAATGAATCTGAAGTGTCATGTATATATGTGTTAAGTGTCATGTATATATGTCCTAAGTGTCATGTATATATGTGTTAAGTGTCATGTATATATGTCCTACGTGTCATGTATATATGTGTTAAGTGTCATGTATATATATGTTAAGTGTCATGTATATATGTGTTAAGTGTCATGTATATATGTGCTAAGTGTCATGTATATATGTGTTTAGTGTCATGTATATATGTGCTAAGTGTCATGTATATATGTGTTAAGTGTCATGTATATATGTGCTAAGTGTCATGTATATATGTGTTAAGTGTCATGTATATATGTGTTAAGTGTCATGCATATATGTGTTAAGTGTCATGTATATGTGTGTTAAGTGTCATGTATATATGTGTTAAGTGTCATGTATATGTGTGCTAAGTGTCATGAATATATGTGTTAAGTGTCATGTATATATGTGTTAAGTGTCATGTATATATGTGCTAAGTGTCATGTATATATGTGTTAAGTTTCTTGTATATATGTGTTAAGTGTCATGTATATATGTGTTAAGTGTCATGTATATATGTGCTAAGTGTCATGTATATATGTGTTAAGTGTCATGTATATATGTGTTAAATGTCATGTATATATGTGTTAAGTGTCATGTATATATGTGTTAAGTGTCATGTATATATGTGTTAAGTGTCATGTATATATGTGTTAAGTGTCATGTAGATATGTGGTAAGTGTCATGTATATATGTGTTAAGTGTCGTGTATATATGTGTTAAGTGTTATGTATATATGTGATAAGTGTCATGTATATATGTGCTAAGTGTCATGCATATATGTGTTAAGTGTCATGCATATATGTGTTAAGTGTCATGTATATATGTGCTAAGTGTCATGTATATATGTGTTAAGTGTCATGTATATGTGTGTTAAGTGTCATGTATATATGTGTTAAGTGTCATGTATATGTGTGTTAAGTGTCATGTATATATGTGTTAAGTGTCATGTATATGTGTGCTACGTTTCATGAATATATGTGTTAAGTGTCATGTATATATGTGTTAAGTGTCATGTATATATGTGCTAAGTGTCATGTATATATGTGTTAAGTGTCATGTATATATGTGCTAAGTGTCATGTATATATGTGTTAAGTGTCATGTAGATATGTGGTAAGTGTCATGTATATATGTGTTAAGTGTCGTGTATATATGTGTTAAGTGTCATGTATATATGTGATAAGTGTCATGAATATATGTGTTAAGTGTCATGTATATATGTGTTAAGTGTCATGTATATATGTGCTAAGTGTCATGCATATATGTGTTAAGTGTCATGTATATATGTGTTAAGTGTCATGCATATATATGACAAGTGTCATGTATATGTGTGCTAAGTGTCATGTATATATGTGTTAAGTGTCATGTACATATGTGCTAAGTGTCATGTATATATGTGTTAAGTGTCATGTATATATGTGTTAAGTGTCATGTATATATGTGTTAAGTGTCATGTACATATGTGTTAAGTGTCATGTATGTGTGTTAAGTGTCATGTATATATGTGCTAAGTGTCATGTATATATGTGTTAAGTGTCATGTATATATGTGTTAAGTGTCATGTATATATGTGGTAAGTGTCATGTATATATGTGTTAAGTGTCATGTATATATGCGTTAAGTGTCATGTATATATGTGTTAAGTGTCATGTATATATGTGGTAAGTGTCATGTATATGTGTGCTAAGTGTCATGTATATATGTGTTAAGTGTCATGTATATATGTGTTAAGTGTCATGTTTATATGTGGTAGTGTCATGTATATATGTGTTAAGTGTCATGTATATATGTGTTAAGTGTCATGTATATATGTGCTAAGTGTCATGTATATATGTGCTAAGTGTCATGTATATATGTGTTAAGTGTCATGTATATATGTGTTAAGTGTCATGTATATATGTGCTAAGTGTATCGATTTTGTTTCTACGATTTTTAAATTAACTTTTGGAACTCTTTCGAAAGTGTAGTATTTTTTTCCAAATTGTCTAAAATAACAGTTAGAGAATACCGAAGGGACAATCAAAAAAGGACAACCCAGAGAAACTGACAACATAGGGTACACAAAACACCCCCCCACCCCCCAAAAAAATAATGAAGACACGACATAAATAACGTAAGTAAGACATGAACCCTCCTACAAACAACTGTAAAGACGAACAGAAACATCGTAGGTAATCTGTGATTCTAATGCATCTGTTGCGTTTATTCATAGACTGTAAAATGTCTCAATCTATTTTATATGTACAACTATTCCTTTCCAATCTTTTTAATATGAGCAGAATTCGATCTCTACGTTTTTATTTGACACGTGTAAAATGATACATTGGTTGACAAAATGAGGAAAAAATAAAACAAAAATAAACATTTACACGAATAAGGGTAATAACAGAGAAGCCACGAAACACATTTTAATTTGATCATAATTAATTTCAGGATATTATATGTCTTTACAAGCATGTTATTTATTTGAATTATTTTAATGTATTATGTCAGAAGAAACCTTCCAATGTTATGATTTATTTTACTTCCTGTTTCTCTGTTATAGGAACCATAATGTTTTACTTCCTGCTTTCTCTGTTATAGGAACCATAATTCCTCTCATTTTCCCTCCTTGTAAGATTCAACGAAGACAAAAATCGTTTGTCTCTCGTATGACATCTGACTGGAACAAACTTCATCAACCCATAGTTTTGAGTCACTGGGTTGAAACATTCAGTGCTGAGGTCTAACCTTTCAAATAATAATCTATGAAAACTGTAAATAGTTTTAGTATACGTCATTTGCCATGTGTAAATAAATGTTAGAGCACACCGAAGCGGCAATCATTAAAGGATAATCTAGAGAAACTGGTAACATAGGATACAACACAAGACGACAAAAACATAACAACAACACAACTCAATATGTGTTTGACGTCACTATGACATAACAACAACACAACTCAATATGTGTTTGACGTCACTATGACATAACAACAACACAACTCAATATGTGTTTGACGTCACTATGACATAACAACAACACAACTCAATATGTGTTTGACGTCACTATGACATAACAACAACACAACTCAATATGTGTTTGATGTCACTATGACATAACAACAACACAACTCAATATGTATTTGACGTCACTATAACATAACAACATCACAATTCAATATGTGTCTGGCGTCACTATGACATAACAACAACACAACTCAATATGTGTTTGATGTCACTATGACATAACAACAACACAACTAAATATGTGTTTGACGTCACTATGACATAACAACAACACAACTGAATATGTGTTTGACGTCACTATGACATAACAACAACACGACTCAATATGTGTTTGATATCACTATGACATAACAACAACACAACTCAATATGTGTTTGACCTCACTATGACATAACAACAACACAACTCAATATGTGTTTGACATCATTATGACATAACAACAACACAAGTCAATATGTGTTTGACGTCACTATGACATAACAACAATGCAACTCAATATGTGTTTGACATCACTATGACATAACAACAACACAACTCAATATGTGTTTGACATCACTATGACATAGTAACAACGCAGCTCAATATGTGTTTGACGTCACTATGATATAACAACAACACAACTCAATATGTGTTTGACATCACTATGACAGAACAACAACACAACTCAATATGTGTTTGACGTCACTATGACATAACAACAACACGACTCAATATGTGTTTGACGTCACTATGGCATAACAACAACACGACTCAATATGTGTTTGAAGTCACTATGACATAACAACACAACTCAATATGTGTTTGACGTCACTATGACATAACAAAAACACAACTCAATATGTGTTTGAAATCACAATGACATAACAACAACACAATTCAATATGTGTTTGACGTCACTATGACATAACAACAACGCAACTCAATATGTGTTTGACGTCACTATGACATAACAACAACACAACTCAATATGTGTTTGACTTCACTATGACATAATAACAACACAACTCAATATGTGTTTGACGTCACTATGACATAGCAAAAACACAACTCAATATGTGTTTGAAATCACAATGACATAACAACAACACAATTCAATATGTGTTTGACGTCACTATGACATAACAACAACGCAACTCAATATGTGTTTGACGTCACTATGACAAAACAACAACACAACTCAATATGTGTTTGACTTCACTATGACATAACAACAACACAACTCAATATGTGTTTGACATCACTATGACAAAACAACAACACAACTCAATATGTGTTTGACGTCACTATGACATAACAACAGCACAACTCAATATGTGTTTGAAATCACTATGATATAACAACAACACAATTCAATATGTGCTTGACGTCACTATGACATAACAACACAACTCAATATGTGTTTGACGTCACTATGACATAACAACACAACTCAATATTTGTTTGACATCACTATGACATAACAACAACACAACTCAATATGTGTTTGACGTTACTATGACATAACAACAACACAACTCAATATGTGCTTAACGTCACTATGACATAGCAACAACACAACTCAATATGTGTTTGACGTCACTATGACATAACAACAACACAACTCAATATGTGTTTGACTTCACTATTACATAACAAAAACATAACTCAATATGTGTTTGACATCACTATGACATTACAACAACACAACTCAATATGTGCTTGACGTCACTATGACATAACAACAACACAACTCAATATGTGTTTGACGTCACTATGACATAACAACAACACAACTCAATATGTGTTTGACATCACTATGACATAACAACAACACAACTCAATATGTGTTTGACGTCACTATGACATAACAACAAAACAACTCAATATGTGCTTAACGACACTTTGACATAACAACAACACAACTCATTTTGTGTTTGACGTCACTATGACATAACAACAACACAACTCAATATGTGTTTGACGTCACTATGACATATGACCAACACAACTCAATATGTGTTTGACGTCACTATGACGTAACAACAACACAACTTAATATGTGTTTGACATCACTATGAAATAACAACAACACAACTCAATATGTGTTTGACGTCACTATGACATAACAACAACACAACTCAATATGTGTTTGACATCACTATGACATAACAACAACACAACTCAATATGTGTTTGACGTCACTATGACATAACAACAACACAACTCAATATGTGTTTGACGTCACTATGACATAACAACAACACAACTCAATATGTGTTTGACGTCACTATGACATAACAACAACACAACTCAATATGTGTTTGACGTCACTATGACGTAACAACAACACAACTTAATATGTGTTTGACATCACTATGAAATAACAACAACACAACTCAATATGTGTTTGACGTCACTATGACATAACAACAACACAACTCAATATGTGTTTGACATCACTATGACATAACAACAACACAACTCAATATGTGTTTGACGTCACTATGACATAACAACAACACAACTCAATATGTGTTTGACGTCACTATGACATAACAACAACACAACTCAATATGTGTTTGACATCACTATGACATAACAACAACACAACTCAATATGTGTTTGACGTCACTATGACATAACAACAACACAACTCAATATGTGTTTGACGTCACTATGACATAACAACAACACATCTGAATATGTGTTTGACGTCACTATGACAAAACAACAACACGACTGAATATATGGTTGACGTCACTATGACATAGCAACAACACAACTCAATATGTGTTTGACATCAGCCATGCGTCCTCATACAAACAACCAGAGGTGAAGACGAACCAAACATCGTTATTACGTGGAAATCGTAATGAACATCTCTCCACGGAACTCACAACGTAAAGACACATAATAGGACAACACAGAAAACTAAAGAGATGAGCAACACGGAACCCACCAAATCTCCGGAGGTCAACTCAGAGGCTCGCGAAGGGTCAGCAGTTCCTGCTTCTTATAAGACACCCACTGTGTTACTCATATATACATTCAAGTCCGGTGAAAGTCTTGGCAGAGAAAAGAAAACATCTACGTAAAAAGTAAAAGATCCATTGTCATTGAGATATTTTAGAACGGTCAATCAACTCAAGATGACGACTGTAGAATTAATCGTCAACTTGTTAAACGTGGTCAGTATTTTATAGAAGTAGAAGTATATATGTATGCTATTTAAATGTACGTACTATTGCTCATCAACGTGTAATAAAAAAATGGCTTAGCGTTATCAATGTTTTAGTCTGTATAATGTTCAACATTATAGCGTGTTTTATAAAAACCCGAAACAAAAACAAAACAAGATAACAGAAACAAACAAAACAAAAACAAAGAAATCCCCCCCCCCCCCCCCAAAAAAAAATATAAAGCCCAAAAAAAAACCCCAAGAAACAATAAAAACAATAAAATAAAAAAAGATAAACAAAAAGCAAGCAAACAAACAGACAAATGAACACACAAACAAGAAAGATTAAATGCAAAACCAAAAACACAAGACACAAAAACTCACTACAGAAGCACATACTATTATTAACTTAAGGTTATAGATTTTATAAAGCATATAGGATGTTGTTATAAATCGTCATTTGAGTCACATCTGTGAGAGCAAAAATAAAACAACAAACGTTGATCTGTAATTTGTTTATTGTTTTTCTCTTGACCGGAGTCTTATAGCACATGATTGAAGAGTTCTTATCTCATGAATGCCATGGCAAGTACTTACAGCTAGTTTAAATAATAATTGTTTTATTCCTTATTGGAGTATATTTCATTCTATCTTGATGAAATGTCATCAAATTTCCACTGCTATGATTTATTGACAGACAATTGTTATTGACTACAAATTATTAATTTGATCTTGGATTAGAACAGACAATATTGAATACTGCTGATCAACAAGTCTATCAACATCAACAAAGCCAACGAACAATAACCTTAAACTTCAAAAATATTTAAATCAGTGACGTTGTACATCAAACAAACAAAACGTTTTACCCCACAGTGGTCACACTTCATATATTTAATTTGTCTATTTTCTTTTGCGTTAATCTTTCCCCCATTGTGTGTCACTTTTTCCACGAATATGACATTTCTGTTCTTTTACGTAAATATATATTGAACTCAATATGTTATATAATCTCAATGTTTTATTGTTTGTTATCAACTGTAATTATTATACATACATTATTACGTCCTGTTAATATGGTTATGATATTTAACGCCACTTTCAACAATATTTCGTGCCGGTCAGTTTTATTGGTGGAAGAGACCGAGTACCCGGAGAAGTGACCAATCGTATGTGTGTGTTCCTGTTAGTGACGCCTGTCATAAGCCAGGTAAGTGACCAATCGTGTGTGTGTGTTCCTGTTAATGACGCCTGTCCTAAGCCAGGTAAGTGATCAATCGTATGTGTGTGTTCCTGTTAGTGACGCCTGTCCTAAGCCAGGTAAGTGACCAATCGTGTGTGTGTATTCCTGTTAGTGACGACTGTCCTAAGCCAGGTTAGTGACCAATCGTATGTGTGTGTTCCTGTTAGTGAGGCCTGTCCTAAGCCAGGTAAGTGACCAATCTTATGTGTGTGTTCTTGTTAGTGACGCCTGTCCTAAGCCAGGTAAGTGACCAATCGTAAATGTGTGTTCTTGTTAGTGACGCCTGTCCTAAGCCAGGTAAGTGACCACTCCTATATGTGTGTTCCTGTTAGTGACGCCTGTCCTACGCCAGGTAAGTGACCAATCGTATGTGTGTGTTCCTGTTAGTGACGCCTGTCCTAAGCCAGGTAAGTGACCAATCGTGTGTGTGTGTTCCTGTTAGTGAAGCCTGTCCTAAGCCAGGTAAGTAACCAATCATATGTGTGTGTTCCTGTTAGTGACGCCTGTCCTAAGCCAGGTAAGTGACCAATCATATGTGTGTGTTCCTGTTAGTGACGACTGTCCTAATCCAGGTAAGTGACCAATCGTATGCGTGTGTTCCTGTTAGTGATGCCTGTCCTAAGCCAGGTAAGTGACCACTCCTATGTGTGTGTTCCTGTTAGTGACGCCTGTCCTACGCCAGGTAAGTGATCAATCGTATGTGTGTGTTCCTGTTAGTGACGCCTGTCCTAAGCCAGGTAAGTGACCAATCGTGTGTGTGTGTTCCTGTTAGTGACGACTGTCCTAAGCCAGGTTAGTGACCAATCGTATGTGTGTGTTCCTGTTAGTGAGGCCTGTCCTAAGCCAGGTAAGTGACCAATCTTATGTGTGTGGTCTTGCTAGTGACGCCTGTCCTAAGCCAGGTAAGTGACCAATCGTAAATGTGTGTTCTTGTTAGTGACGCCTGTCCTAAGCCAGGTAAGTGACCACTCCTATATGTGTGTTCCTGTTAGTGACACCTGTCCTACGCCAGGTAAGTGACCAATCGTATGTGTGTGTTCCTGTTAGTGACGCCTGTCCTAAGCCAGGTAAGTGACCAATCGTATGTGTGTGTTCCTGTTAGTGAAGCCTGTCCTAAGCCAGGTAAGTGACCAATCATATGTGTGTGTTCCTGTTAGTGACGCCTGTCCTAAGCCAGGTAAGTGACCAATCATATGTGTGTGTTCCTGTTAGTGACGACTGTCCTAATCCAGGTAAGTGACCAATCGTATGTGTGTGTTCCTGTTAGTGATGCCTGTCCTAAGCCAGGTAAGTGACCACTCCTATGTGTGTGTTCCTGTTAGTGACGCCTGTCCTACGCCAGGTAAGTGACCAATCGTATGTGTGTGTTCTTGTTAGTGACGCCTGTCCTAAGCCAGGTAAGTGACCAATCGTAGGTGTGTGTTCCTGTTAGTGACGCCTGTCCTAAGCCAGGAGGTGACCACTCCTATATGTGTGTTTCTGTTAGTGACACCTGTCCTACGCCAGGTAAGTGACCAATCGTATGTGTGTGTTCCTGTTAGTGACGCCTGTCCTATGCCAGGTAAGTGACTAATCGTATTTATGTTTTCCTGTTATTGACGCCTGTCCAACGCCAGGTAAGTGACCAATCGTGTGTGTGTTCCTGTTAGTGACGCCTGTCCTAAGCCAGGTAAGTGACCAATCGTATGTGTGTGTTCCTGTTAGTGACGCCTGTCCTAACCCAGGTAAGTGACCAATCGTGTGTGTGTATTCCTGTTACTGACGACTGTCCTAAGCCAGGTTAGTGACCAATCGTATGTGTGTGTTCCTGTTAGTGACGCCTGTCTTAAGCCAGGTAAGTGACCAATCTTATGTGTGTGTTCTTGTTAGTGACGCCTGTCCTAAGCCAGGTAAGTGACCAATCGTAAATGTGTGTTCTTGTTAGTGACGCCTGTCCTAAGCCAGGTAAGTGACCAATCGTATGTGTGTGTTCCTGTTAGTGACGCCTGTCCTAAGCGAGGTAAGTGACCAATCATATGTGTGTGTTCCTGTTAGTGACGCCTGTCCTAAGCTAGGTAAGTGACCAATCATATGTGTGTGTTTCTGTTAGTGACGACTGTCCTAATCCAGATAAGTGACCAATTATATGCGTGTGTTCCTGTTAGTGATGCCTGTCCTAAGCCAGGTAAGTGACCACTCCTATGTGTGTGTTCCTGTTAGTGACGCCTGTCCTATGCCAGGTAAGCGACCAATCGTAGGTGTGTGTTCCTGTTAGTGACGCCTGTCCTAAGCCAGGAGGTGACCACTCCTATATGTGTGTTTCTGTTAGTGACACCTGTCCTACGCCAGGTAAGTGACCAATCGTATGTGTGTGTTCCTGTTAGTGACGCCTGTCCTAAGCCAGGTAAGTGACCAATCGTATGCGTGTGTTCCTGCTAGTGACGCCTGTCCTATGCCAGGTAAGTGACTAATCGTATTTATGTTTTCCTGTTATTGACGCCTGTCCAACGCCAGGTAAGTGACCAATCGTGTGTGTGTTCCTGTTAGTGACGCCTGTCCTAAGCCAGGTAAGTGACCAATCGTATGTGTGTGTTCCTGTTAGTGACGCCTGTCCTAACCCAGGTAAGTGATCAATCGTATGTGTGTGTTCTTGTTAGAGACGCCTGTCCTAAGCCAGGTAAGTGACCAATCGTGTGTGTGTATTCCTGTTAGTGACGACTGTCCTAAGCCAGGTTGGTGACCAATCGTATGTGTGTGTTCCTGTTTGTGACGCCTGTCTTAAGCCAGGTAAGTGACCAATCTTATGTGTGGGGTCTTGTTAGTGACGCCTGTCCTAAGCCAGGTAAGTGACCAATCGTAAATGTGTGTTCTTGTTAGTGACGCCTGTCCTAAGCCATGTAAGTGACCACTCCTATATGTGTGTTCCTGTTAGTGACGCCTGTCCTACGCCAGGTAAGTGACCAATCGTATGTGTGTGTTCCTGTTAGTGACGCCTGTCCTAAGCCAGGTAAGTGACCAATCATATGTGTGTGTTCCTGTTAGTGACGCATGTCCTAAGCTAGGTAAGTGACCAATCATATGTGTGCGTTTCTGTTAGTGACGGCTGTCCTAATCCAGATAAGTGACCAATCATATGCGTGTGTTCCTGTTAGTGACGCCTGTCCTAAGCCAGGTAAGTGACCACTCCTATATGTGTGTTCCTGTTAGTGAAGCCTGTCCTACGCCAGGTAAGTGACCAATCGTATGTGTGTGTTCTTGTTAGTGACGCCTGTCCTAAGCCAGGTAAGTGACCAATCGTGTGTGTGTGTTCCTGTTAGTGACGCCTGTCCTAAGCCAGGTAAGTGACCAATCGTAAGTGTGTGTTCCTGTTAGTGACGCCTGTCCTAAGCCAGGAAGTGACCACTCCTATATGTGTGTTTCTGTTAGTGACACCTGTCCTACGCCAGGTAAGTGACCAATCGTATGTGTGTGTTCCTATTAGTGACGCCTGTCCTAAGCCAGGTAAGTGACCAATCTTATGTGTGTGTTCCTGTTAGTGACGCCTGTCCTAAGCCAGGTAAGTGACCAATCGTATGCGTGTGTTCCTGTTAGTGACGCCTGTCCTATGCCAGGTAAGTGACTAATTGTATTTATGCTTTCCTGTTATTGACGCGTGTCCTACGCCAGGTAAGTGACCAATCGTGTGTGTGTTCCTGTTAGTGACGCCTGTCCTAAGCCAGGTAAGTGACCAATCGTATGTGTGTGTTCCTGTTAGTGACGCCTGACCTAAGCCAGGTAAGTGACCAATCGTATGCGTGTGTTCCTGTTAGTGACGC
The DNA here is from genome assembly GCA_963383655.1 of Bathymodiolus septemdierum. NCBI lineage: Eukaryota > Metazoa > Mollusca > Bivalvia > Mytilida > Modiolidae > Bathymodiolus > Bathymodiolus septemdierum. The sequence continues at coordinate 62,432,691 of OY726527.1, read as the reverse complement.
CTGTCCTATGCCAGGTAAGTGACTAATCGTATTTATGTTTTCCTGTTATTGACGCCTGTCCTACGCCAGGTAAGTGACCAATCGTGTGTGTGTTCCTGTTAGTGACGCCTGTCCTAAGCCAGGTAAGTGACCGATCGTATGTGTGTGTTCCTGTTAGTGACGCCTGTCCTACGCCAGGTAAGTGACCAATTGTATGTGTGTGTTCCTGTTAGTGACGCATGTCCTAAGCCAGGTAAGTGACCATTCCTATGTGTGTGTTCCTGTTAGTGACGCCTGTCCTACGCCAGGTAAGTGACCAATTGCATGTGTGTGTTATTGACGCCTGTCCAACGCCAGGTAAGTGACCAATCGTGTGTGTGTTCCTGTCAGTGACGCCTGTCCTAAGCCAGGTAAGTGACCAATCGTATGTGTGTGTTCCTGTTAGTGACGCCTGTCCTAACCCAGGTAAGTGATCAATCGTATGTGTGTGTTCTTGTTAGAGACGCCTGTCCTAAGCCAGGTAAGTGACCAATCGTGTGTGTGTATTCCTGTTAGTGACGACTGTCCTAAGCCAGGTTAGTGACCAATCGTATGTGTGTGTTCCTGTTTATGACGCCTATCTTAAGCCAGGTAAGTGACCAATCTTATGTGTGGGGTCTTGTTAGTGACGCCTGTCCTAAGCCAGGTAAGTGACCAATCGTAAATGTGTGTTCTTGTTAGTGACGCCTGTCCTAAGCCAGGTAAGTGACCACTCCTATATGTGTGTTCCTGTTAGTGACACCTGTCCTACGCCAAGTAAGTGACCAATCGTATGTGTGTGTTCCTGTTAGTGACGCCTGTCCTAAGCCAGGTAAGTGACCAATCATATGTGTGTGTTTCTGTTAGTGACGCGTGTCCTAAGCCAGGTAAGTGACCACTCGTATGTGTGTGTTCCTGTTAGTGACGCCTGTCCTAAGCCAAGTAAGTGACCAATCGTATGTGTGTGCTCCTGTTAGTGACGCCTGACCTAAGCCAGGTAAGTGACCAATCGTATGCGTGTGTTCCTGTTAGTGACGCCTCTCCTATGCCAGGTAAGTGACTAATCGTATTTATGTTTTCCTGTTATTGACGCCTGTCCTACGCCAGGTAAGTGACCAATCGTGTGTGTGTTCCTGTTAGTGATGCCTGTCCTAAGCCAGGTAAGTGACCACTCGTATGTGTGTGTTCCTGTTAGTGACGCCTGTCCTAAGCCAGGTAAGTGACCAATCATATGTGTGTGTTCCTGTTAGTGACGCCTGTCCTACGCCAGGTAAGTGACCAATTGTATGTGTGTGTTCCTGTTAGTGACGCATGTCCTAAGCCAGGTAAGTGACCACTCCTATGTGTGTGTTCCTGTTAGTGACGCCTGTCCTACGCCAGGTAAGTGACCAATTGCATGTGTGTGTTCCTGTTAGTGACGCCTGTCCTAAGCCGGGTAAGTGACCACTCCTATGTGTGTGTTTCTGTTAGTGACGGCTGTCCTAAGCTAGGTAAGTGACCACTCCTATGTGTGTTCCTCTTAGTGACACCTGTCCTAAGCCAGGTAAGTGACCACTCCTATGTGTGTGCTTCTGCTAGTGACGGCTGTCCTTAGCTAGGTAAGTGATCACTCCTATGTGTGTGTTCCTGTTAGTGACGCCTGTCCTAAGCCAGGTAAGTGACCAATCGTATGTGTGTGTTCCTGTTAGTGACGCCTGTTCTAAGCCAGGTAAGTGACCAATCGTATGCGTGTGTTCCTGTTAGTGACACCTGTCCTAAGCCAGGGACGTGACCAATCGTATATGTGTGTTCCTGTGTGTTCCTCTTATCGAGGTTGACTCTGTTTCAACGATATCTTCATTGGATATTTGAAGAATGGGGTAGGTTTATGGTGTTTAACGCCACTTTCAGTTATATCGTGGCTGTCAGTTTTATTGGTGGAGGAAACCGGAGTATCCGGAGAAAACAACCGAGCTGCAACAAGTCACTGACAAACTTTATGACATACTGTTGCATAGAGTGAATCCCGGATTTCCACTGATAATCCACCTGGAGGTATTTTGTCAATAGTTTTGTCTCCCATTAATACACATGTAATATAGTGCTTGTAAACTCTACACACCTCAAATTACATAACAACAAATAAAAGTAAACAGGAGAAATTAAGTATTTGTGCATAAAACAACAGTATGTTCCATTTTAGTTCTCTTTTGAGTATACTATCGCGTAATATGGCACTGCATGGAAACCATACAAAAAGGTTTAACTTTTGATTATATAATGTTAGTTATAGTACAGCTTGATAAACAGATGCTAAGTCGATTTATTTTCATTCCATATCAAATCACATGGAACTTATCGATGTCAATCATTATAACTGTTGTTCACGAAGGATATCTGAAATTGCAAGCTATCACTATTGGATATTAGTATAAAAAACAGATTGAAGATACCAAAGAGGGAATGAGAAGCTGTAAATACCAGAATAGATAATATAACAGAAAAAATGAAAGAAAAACATACGATGGCCCGTCAAACACAGACAACCAGTAACATGAGCTCCACTAATATAACAGAAAAATGAAAGAAAAACATACGATGGCCCGTCAAACACAGACAACAAGTAACATGAGCTCCACTAATATAACAGAAAAATGAAAGAAAAACATACGATGACCCGTCAAACACAGACAACCAGTAACATGAGCTCCACTAATATAAAAGAAAAATGAAAGAAAGGCATACAATGGCCGTCAAACAGACAATCAGTAACATGAACTCCACTAATATAACAGAAAAATGGAAGAAAAACATACGATGGCCTGTCAAACACAGACAACCAGTAACATGAGCTCCACTAATATAACAGAAAAATGAAAGAAAAACATACGATGGCCCGTCAAACACAGACAACCAGTAACATGAACTCCACTAATATAAAAGAAAAATGAAAGAAAGGCATACAATGGCCGTCAAACAGACAACCAGTAACATGAACTCCACTAATATAACAGAAAAATGGAAGAAAAACATACGATGGCCCGTCAAACACAGACAACCAGTAACATGAGCTCCACTAATATAACAGAAAAATGAAAGAAAGACATACGATGGCCTGTCAAACACAGACAACCAGTAACATGAACTCCACTAATATAACAGAAAAATGAAAGAAAGACATACGATGGCTCGTCAAACACAGACAACCAGTAACATGAGCTTCTCTAATATAACAAAAAAATTAAAGAATGACATACGATGGCCCGTCAAACACAGACAACAAGTAACATGAGCTCCACTAATATAACAGGAAAATGAAAGAAAGACATACGATGGCCCGTCAAACACAGACAACCAGTAACATGAACTCCTCTAATAAAACAGAAAAATGAAAGAAAGACATACGATGGCCCGTCAAACACAGACAACCAGTAACATGAGCTCCACTAATATAACAGAAAAATGAAAGAAAGACATACGATGGCCCGTCAAACACAGACAACCAGTAACATGAGCTCCACTAATATAACAGAAAAATGAAAGAAAGACATACGATGGCCCGTCAAACACAGACAACAAGTAACATGAGCTCCACTAATATAACAGAAAAATGAAAGAAAGACATACGATGGCCCGTCAAACACAGACAACAAGTAACATGAGCTCCACTAATATAACAGAAAAATGAAAGAAAAACATACGATGGCCCGTCAAACACAGACAACCAGTAACATGAGCTCCACTAATATAAAAGAAAAATGAAAGAAAGGCATACGATGGCCCGTCAAACACAGACAACAAGTAACATGAGCTCCACTAATATAACAGAAAAACGAAAGAAAGACATACGATGGCCCGTCAAACACAGACAACAAGTAACATGAGCTCCACTAATATAACAGAAAAACGAAAGAAAGACATACGATGGCCCGTCAAACAGACAACCAGTAACATGAACTCCACTAATATAACAGAAAAATGGAAGAAAAACATACGATGGCCTGTCAAACACAGACAACCAGTAACATGAGCTCCACTAATATAACAGAAAAATGAAAGAAAAACATACGATGGCCCGTCAAACACAGACAACCAGTAACATGAGCTCCACTAATATAACAGAAAAATGAAAGAAAAACATACGATGGCCCGTCAAACACAGACAACCAGTAACATGAGCTCCACTAATATAACAGAAAAATGAAAGAAAGGCATACAATGGCCGTCAAACAGACAACCAGTAACATGAACTCCACTAATATAACAGAAAAATGGAAGAAAAACATACGATGGCCCGTCAAACACAGACAACCAGAAACATGAGTTCCACTAATATAACAGAAAAATGAAAGAAAGACATACGATGGCCTGTCAAACACAGACAACAAGTAACATGAACTCCACTAATATAACAGAAAAATGGAAGAAAAACATACGATGGCCCGTCAAACACAGACAACCAGAAACATGAGCTCCACTAATATAACAGAAAAATGAAAGAAAGACATACGATGGCCCGTCAAACACAGACAACCAGTAACATGAACTCCACTAATATAACAGAAAAATGAAAGAAAGACATACGATGGCTCGTCAAACACAGACAACCAGTAACATGAGCTTCTCTAATATAACAAAAAAATTAAAGAATGACATACGATGGCCCGTCAAACACAGACAACCAGTAACATGAGCTCCACTAATATAACAGAAAAATGAAAGAAAGACATACGATGGCCCGTCAAACACAGAAAACCAGTAACATGAACTCCACTAATATAACAGGAAAATGAAAGAAAGACATACGATGGCCCGTCAAACACAGACAACCAGTAACATGAGCTCCACTAATATAACAGAAAAATGAAAGAATGACATACGATGGCCCGTCAAACACAGAAAACAAGTAACATGAACTCCACTAATATAACAGAAAAATGAAAGAAAGACATACGATGGCCCGTCAAACACAGACAACAAGTAACATGAGCTCCACTAATATAACAGAAAAATGAAAGAAAGACATACGATGGCCCGTCAAACACAGACAACAAGTAACATGAGCTGCACTAATATAACAGAAAAATGAAAGAAAGACATACGATAGCTCGTCAAACACAGACAACAAGTAACATGAGCTCCACTAATATAAAAGAAAAATGAAAGAAAGACATACGATGGCCCGTTAAACACAGACAACCAGTTACATGAACTCCTCTAATATAACAGAAAAATGAAAGAAAGACATACGATGGCCCGTCAAACACAGACAACCAGTAACATGAGCTCCACTAATATAACAGAAAAATGAAAGAAAGACATACGATGGCCCATCAAACACACACAACCAGTAACATGAATTCCACTAATATAACAGAAAAATGAAAGAAAGACATACGATGGCCCGTCAAACACACCCAACCAGTAACATGAACTCCACTAATATAACATAAAAATGAAAGAAAGACATACGATGGCCCGTCAAACACAGACAACAAGTAACATGAGCTCCACTAATATAACAGAAAAATGAAAGAAAGACATACGATGGCCCGTCAAACACAGACAACCAGTAACATGAACTCCACTAATATAGCAGAAAAATGAAAGAAAGACATACGGTGGCCCGTGAAACACAGACAATCAGTAACATGAGCTCCACTAATATAACAGAAAAATGAAAGAAAGACATACGATGGCCCGTCAAGCACAGACAACCAGTAACATGAACTCCACTAATATAACAGAAAAATGAAAGAAAGATATACGGTGGCCCGTCAAACACAGACAACCAGTAACATGAGCTTCTCTAATATAACAAAAAAACTAAAGAATGACATACGATGGCCCGTCAAACACAGACAACCAGTAACATGAGCTCCACTAATATAACAGAAAAATGAAAGAAAGACATACGATGGCCCGTCAAACACAGAAAACCAGTAACATGAGCTCCACTAATATAACAGGAAAATGAAAGAAAGACATACGATGGACCGTCAAACACAGACAACAAGAAACATGAGCTCCACTAATATAACAGGAAAATGAAAGAAAGACATACGATGGCCCGTCAAACACACCCAACCAGTAACATGAACTCCACTAATATAACAGGAAAATGAAAGAAAGACATACGATGGCCCGTCAAACACAGACAACAAGTAACATGAGCTCCACTAATATAACAGAAAAATGAAAGAAAGACATACGATGGCCCGTCAAACACAGACAACCAGTAACATGAACTCCACTAATATAACAGAAAAATGAAAGAAAGACATACGGTGGCCCGTGAAACACAGACAATCAGTAACATGAGCTCCACTAATATAACAGAAAAATGAAAGAAAGACATACGATGGCCCGTCAAACACAGACAACCAGTAACATGAACTCCACTAATATAACAGAAAAATGAAAGAAAGACATACGGTGGCCCGTTAAACACAGACAACAAGTAACATGAGCTTCTCTAATATAACAAAAAAACTAAAGAATGACATACGATGGCCCGTCAAACACAGACAACCAGTAACATGAGCTCCACTAATATAACAGAAAAATGAAAGAAAGACATACGATGGCCCGTCAAACACAGAAAACCAGTAACATGAGCTCCACTAATATAACAGGAAAATTAAAGATAGACATACGATGGCCCGTCAAACACAGACAACCAGTAACATGAGCTCCACTAATATAACAGAAAAATGAAAGAAAGACATACGATGGCCCGTCAAACACAGACAACAAGTAACATGAGCTCCACTAATATAACAGAAAAATGAAAGAAAGACATACGATGGCCCGTCAAACACAGACAACAAGTAACATGAGCTCCACTAATATAACAGAAAAATGAAAGAAAGACATACGATGGCCCGTCAAACACAGACAACCAGTAACATGAACTCCACTAATATAACAGAAAAATGAAAGAAAGACATACGATGGCCCGTCAAACACAGACAACCAGTAACATGAACTCCACTAATATAACAGGAAAATGAAAGAAAGACATACGATGGCCCGTCAAACACAGACAACCAGTAACATGAGGTCCACTAATATAACAGAAAAATGAAAGAATGACATACGATGGCCAGTCAAACACAGAAAACAAGTAACATGAGCTCCACTAATATAACCGAAAAATGAAAGAAAGACATACGATGGCCCGTCAAACACAGACAACCAGTAACATGAGTTCCTCTAATATAACAGAAAAATGAAAGAATGACATACGATGGCCCGTCAAACACAGACAACAAGTAACATGAGCTCCACTAATATAACAGAAAAATGAAAGAAAGACATACGATGGCCCGTCAAACACAGACAACCAGTAACATGAACTCCTCTAATATAACAGAAAAATGAAAGAAAGGCATACGATGGCCCGTCAAACACAGACAACCAGTAACATGAGCTCCACTAATATAACAGAAAAATGAAAGAAAGACATACGATGGCCCGTCAAACACAGACAACAAGTAACATGAGCTCCACTAATATAACAGAAAAATGAAAGAAAGACATACGATGGCCCGTCAAACACAGACAACAATTAACATGAGCTCCACTAATATAACAGAAAAATGAAAGAAAGACATACGATAGCTCGTCAAACACAAACAAGTAACATGAGCTCCACTAATATAACAGAAAAATGAAAGAAAGACATACGATGGCCCGTCAAACACACACAACCTTTAACATGAACTCCACTAATATAACAGAAAAATGAAAGAAAGACATACGATGGCCCGTCAAACACACACAACCAGTAACATGAACTCCACTAATATAACATGAAAATGAAAGAAAGACATACGATGGTCCGTCAAACACAGACAACCAGTAACATGAACTCCACTAATATAACAGAAAAATGAAAGAAAGACATACGGTGGCCCGTGAAACACAGACAATCAGTAACATGAGCTCCACTAATATAACAGAAAAATGAAAGAAAGACATACGGTGGCCCGTCAAACACAGACAACCAGTAACATGAACTCCACTAATATTACAGAAAAATGAAAGAAAGACATACGGTGGCCCGTCAAACACAGACAACCAGTAACATGAGCTTCTCTAATATAACAAAAAAACTAAAGAATGACATACGATGGCCCGTCAAACACAGACAACCAGTAACATGAGCTCCACTAATATAACAGAAAAATGAAAGAAAGACATACGATGGCCCGTTAAACACAGAAAACCAGTAACATGAGCTCCACTAATATAACAGGAAAATGAAAGAAAGACATACGATGGCCCGTCAAACACAGACAACCAGTAACATGAGCTCCACTAATATAACAGAAAAATGAAAGAAAGACATACGATGGCCCGTCAAACACAGACAACAAGTAACATGAGCTCCACTAATATAACAGAAAAATGAAAGAAAGACATACGATGGCCCGTCAAACACAGACAACCAGTAACATGAACTCCACTAATATAACAGAAAAATGAAAGAAAGACATACGATGGCCCGTCAAACACAGACAACCAGTAACATGAACTCCTCTAATATAAAAAAAAAATGAAAGAAAGACATACGATGGCCCGTCAAACACAGACAACCAGTAACATTAACTCCACTAATATAACAGAAAAATGAAAGAAAGACATACGATGGCCCGTCAAACACAGACAACAAGTAACATGAGCTCCACTAATATAACAGAAAAATGAAAGAAAGACATACGGTGGCCCGTCAAACACAGACAACAAGTAACATGAACTCCACTAATATTACAGAAAAATGAAAGAAAGACATACGGTGGCCCGTCAAACACAGACAACCAGTAACATGAGCTTCTCTAATATAACAAAAAAACTAAAGAATGACATACGATGGCCCGTCAAACACAGACAACCAGTAACATGAGCTCCACTAATATAACAGAAAAATGAAAGAAAGACATACGATGGCCCGTTAAACACAGAAAACCAGTAACATGAGCTCCACTAATATAACAGGAAAATGAAAGAAAGACATACGATGGCCCGTCAAACACAGACAACCAGTAACATGAGCTCCACTAATATAACAGAAAAATGAAAGAAAGACATACGATGGCCCGTCAAACACAGACAACAAGTAACATGAGCTCCACTAATATAACAGAAAAATGAAAGAAAGACATACGATGGCCCGTCAAACACAGACAACCAGTAACATGAACTCCACTAATATAACAGAAAAATGAAAGAAAGACATACGATGGCCCGTCAAACACAGACAACCAGTAACATGAACTCCTCTAATATAAAAAAAAATGAAAGAAAGACATACGATGGCCCGTCAAACACAGACAACCAGTAACATTAACTCCACTAATATAACAGAAAAATGAAAGAAAGACATACGATGGCCCGTCAAACACAGACAACAAGTAACATGAGCTCCACTAATATAACAGAAAAATGAAAGAAAGACATACGATGACCCGTCAAACACAGACAACAAGTAACATGAGCTCCACTAATATAACAGAAAAATGAAAGAAAGACATACGATGGCCCGTCAAACACAGACAACCAGTAACATGAACTCCACTAATATTACAGAAAAATGAAAGAAAGACATACGATGGCCCGTCAAACACAGACAACCAGTAACATGAACTCCTCTAATATAACAGAAAAATGAAAGAAAGACATACGATGGCCCGTCAAACACAGACAACCAGTAACATGAACTCCACTAATATAACAGGAAAATGAAAGAAAGACATACGATGGCCCGTCAAACACAGACAACCAGTAACATGAGGTCCACTAATATAACAGAAAAATGAAAGAATGACATACGATGGCCAGTCAAACACAGAAAACAAGTAACATGAGCTCCACTAATATAACAGAAAAATGAAAGAAAGACATACGATGGCCCGTCAAACACAGACAACCAGTAACATGAGTTCCTCTAATATAACAGAAAAATGAAAGAATGACATACGATGGCCCGTCAAACACAGACAACAAGTAACATGAGCTCCACTAATATAACAGAAAAATGAAAGAAAGACATACGATGGCCCGTCAAACACAGACAACAAGTAACATGAGCTCCACTAATATAACAGAAAAATGAAAGAAAGACATACGATGGCCCGTCAAACACAGACAACCAGTAACATGAACTCCACTAATATAACAGAAAAATGAAAGAAAGACATACGATGGCCCGTCAAACACAGACAACCAGTAACATGAACTCCTCTAATATAAAAAAAAATGAAAGAAAGACATACGATGGCCCGTCAAACACAGACAACAAGTAACATTAACTCCACTAATATAACAGAAAAATGAAAGAAAGACATACGATGGCCCGTCAAACACAGACAACAAGTAACATGAGCTCCACTAATATAACAGAAAAATGAAAGAAAGACATACGATGACCCGTCAAACACAGACAACAAGTAACATGAGCTCCACTAATATAACAGAAAAATGAAAGAAAGACATACGATGGCCCGTCAAACACAGACAACCAGTAACATGAACTCCACTAATATTACAGAAAAATGAAAGAAAGACATACGATGGCCCGTCAAACACAGACAACCAGTAACATGAACTCCTCTAATATAACAGAAAAATGAAAGAAAGACATACGATGGCCCGTCAAACACAGACAACCAGTAACATGAACTCCACTAATATAACAGGAAAATGAAAGAAAGACATACGATGGCCCGTCAAACACAGACAACCAGTAACATGAGGTCCACTAATATAACAGAAAAATGAAAGAATGACATACGATGGCCAGTCAAACACAGAAAACAAGTAACATGAGCTCCACTAATATAACAGAAAAATTAAAGAAAGACATACGATGGCCCGTCAAACACAGACAACCAGTAACATGAGTTCCTCTAATATAACAGAAAAATGAAAGAATGACATACGATGGCCCGTCAAACACAGACAACAAGTAACATGAGCTCCACTAATATAACAGAAAAATGAAAGAAAGACATACGATGGCCCGTCAAACACAGACAACCAGTAACATGAACTCCTCTAATATAACAGAAAAATGAAAGAAAGGCATACGATGGCCCGTCAAAGACAGACAACCAGTAACATGAGCTCCACTAATATAACAGAAAAATGAAAGAAAGACATACGATGGCCCGTCAAACACAGACAACAAGTAACATGAGCTCCACTAATATAACAGAAAAATGAAAGAAAGACATACGATGGCCCGTCAAACACAGACAACAATTAACATGAGCTCCACTAATATAACAGAAAAATGAAAGAAAGACATACGATAGCTCGTCAAACACAAACAAGTAACATGAGCTCCACTAATATAACAGAAAAATGAAAGAAAGACATACGATGGCCCGTCAAACACACACAACCTTTAACATGAACTCCACTAATATAACAGAAAAATGAAAGAAAGACATACGATGGCCCGTCAAACACACACAACCAGTAACATGAACTCCACTAATATAACATGAAAATGAAAGAAAGACATACGATGGCCCGTCAAACACAGACAACCAGTAACATGAACTCCACTAATATAACAGAAAAATGAAAGAAAGACATACGGTGGCCCGTGAAACACAGACAATCAGTAACATGAGCTCCACTAATATAACAGAAAAATGAAAGAAAGACATACGGTGGCCCGTCAAACACAGACAACCAGTAACATGAACTCCACTAATATTACAGAAAAATGAAAGAAAGACATACGGTGGCCCGTCAAACACAGACAACCAGTAACATGAGCTTCTCTAATATAACAAAAAAACTAAAGAATGACATACGATGGCCCGTCAAACACAGACAACCAGTAACATGAGCTCCATTAATATAACAGAAAAATGAAAGAAAGACATACGATGGCCCGTCAAACACAGACAACCAGTAACATGAGCTCCACTAATATAACAGAAAAATGAAAGAAAGACATACGATGGCCCGTCAAACACAGACAACAAGTAACATGAGCTCCACTAATATAACAGAAAAATGAAAGAAAGACATACGATGGCCCGTCAAACACAGACAACAAGTAACATGAGCTCCACTAATATAACAGAAAAATGAAAGAAAGACATACGATGGCCCGTCAAACACAGACAACCAGTAACATGAACTCCACTAATATAACAGAAAAATGAAAGAAAGACATACGATGGCCCGTCAAACACAGAAAACCAGTAACATGAACTCCTCTAATATAAAAAAAAAATGAAAGAAAGACATACGATGGCCCGTCAAACACAGACAACCAGTAACATTAACTCCACTAATATAACAGAAAAATGAAAGAAAGACATACGATGGCCCGTCAAACACAGACAACAAGTAACATGAGCTCCACTAATATAACAGAAAAATGAAAGAAAGACATACGATGACCCGTCAAACACAGACAACAAGTAACATGAGCTCCACTAATATAACAGAAAAATGAAAGAAAGACATACGATGGCCCGTCAAACACAGACAACCAGTAACATGAACTCCTCTAATATAACAGAAAAATGAAAGAAAGACATACGATGGCCCGTCAAACACAGACAACCAGTAACATGAACTCCACTAATATAACAGAAAAATGAAAGAAAGACATACGATGGCCCGTCAAACACAGACAACCAGTAACATGAACTCCACTAATATAACAGAAAAATGAAAGAAAGACATACGATGGCCCATCAAACACAGACAACCAGTAACATGAACTCCACTAATATAACAGAAAAATGAAAGAAAGACATACGATGGCCCGTCAAACACAGACAACAAGTAACATGAACTCCATTAATATAACAGGAAAATGAAAGAAAGACATACGATGGCCCGTCAAACACGGACAACCAGTAACATGAACTCCACTAATATAACAGAAAAATGAAAGAAAGACATACGATGGCCCATCAAACACAGACAACCAGTAACATGAGCTCCACTAATATAACAGAAAAATGAGAGAAAGACATACGGTGGCCCGTCAAACACAGACAACCAGTAACATGGGCTCCACTAATATAACAGAAAAATGAAAGAAAAACATACGATGGCTCGTCAAACACAGACAACCAGTAACATGAACTCCACTAATATAACAGAAAAATGAAAGAATGACATACGATGGCCCGTTAAACACAGACAACCAGTAACATGAACTCCACTAATATAACAGAAAAATGAAAGAAAGACATACGATGGCCCGTCAAACACAGACAACCAGTAACATGAACTCCACTAATATAACAGAAAAATTAAAGAAAGACATATGATGGCCCGTCAAACACAGACAACAAGTAACATGAGCTCCACTAATATAACAGAAAAATGAAAGAAAGACATACGATGGCCCGTCAAGCACAGACAACCAGTAACATGAACTCCTCTAATATAACAGAAAAATGAAAGAAAGACATACGATGGCCCGTCAAACACAGAAAACCAGTAACATGAGTTCCACTAATATAACAGAAAAATGAAAGAAAGACATACGATGGCCCGTCAAACACAGACAACCAGTAACATGAGCTCCACTAATATAACAGAAAAATTAAAGAAAGACATACGATGGCCCGTCAAACACAGACAACCAGTAACATGAGCTCCACTAATATAACAGAAAAATGAAAGAAAGACATACGATTCCCCGTCAAGCACAGACAACCAGTAACATGAGCTCCACTAATATAACAGAAAAATGAAAGAAAGACATACGATGGCCCGTCAAGCACAGAAAACCAGTAACATGAGCTCCACTAATATAACAGAAAAATGAAAGAAAGACATACGATGGCTCGTCAAACACAGACAACAAGTAACATGAGCTCCACTAATATAACAGAAAAATGAAAGAAAGACATACGATGGCTCGTCAAACATACACAACCAGTAACATGAGCTCCACTAATATAACAGAAAAATGAAAGAAAGACATACGATGGCTCGTCAAACACAGACAACCAGTAACATGAGCTCCACTAATATAACCGAAAAATGAAAGAAAGACATACGATGGCCCGTCAAACACAGACAACCAGTAACATGAACTCCACTAATATAACAGAAAAATGAAAGAAAGACATACGATGGTTCGTCAAACACAGACAACCAGTAACATGAACTCCACTAATATAACAGAAAAATGAAAGAAAGACATACGATGGCCCGTCAAACACCGACAACCAGTAACATGAGCTCCACTAATATAACAGAAAAATGAAAGAAAGACATACGATGGCCCATAAAGCACAGACAACAAGTAACATGAGCTCCACTAATATAACAGAAAAATGAAAGAAAGACATACGATGGCCCGTCAAACACAGACAACCAGTAACATGAGCTCCACTAATATAACAGAAAAATGAAAGAAAGACATACGATGGCTCGTCAAACACAGACAACCAGTAACATGAGCTCCACTAATATAACAGAAAAATGAAAGAAAGACATACGATGGCCCGTCAAACACCGACAACCAGTAACATGAGCTCCACTAATATAACCGAAAAATGAAAGAAAGACATACGATGGCCCGTCAAGCACAGACAACAAGTAACATGAGCTCCACTAATATAACAGAAAAATGAAAGAAAGACATACGATGGCCCGTCAAACACAGACAACCAGTAACATGAGCTCCACTAATATAACAGAAAAATGAAAGAAAGACATACGATGGCCCGTCAAGCACAGACAACCAGTAACATGAGCTCCACTAATATAACAGAAAAATGAAAGAAAGACATACGATGGCCCGTCAAGCACAGACAACCAGTAACATGAACTCCATTAATATAACAGAAAAATGAAAGAAAGACATACGATGGTTCGTCAAACACAGACAACCAGTAACATGAGCTCCACTAATATAACAGAAAAATGAAAGAAAGAAATACGATGGCCCGTCAAACACAGACAATCAGTAACATGAGCTCCACTAATATAACAGAAAAATGAAAGAAAGACATACGATGGCCCGTCAAGCACAGACAACAAGTAACATGAGCTCCACTAATATAACAGAAAAATGAAAGAAAGACATACGATGGCCCGTCAAACACAGACAACAAGTAACATGAGCTCCACTAATATAACAGAAAAATGAAAGAAAGACATACGATGGCCCGTCAAACACAGACAACCAGTAACATGAACTCCACTAATATAACAGAAAAATGAAAGAAAGACATACGATGGCCCGTCAAACACAGACAACAAGTAACATGAGCTTCACTAATATAACAGAAAAATGAAAGAAAGACATACGATGGCCCATCAAACACAGACAACCAGTAACATGAACTCCTCTAATATAACCGAAAAATGAAAGAAAGGCATACGATGGCCCGTCAAACACTGACAACAAGTAACATGAGTTCCACTAATATAACAGAAAAATGAAAGAATGACATACGATGGCCCGTCAAACACAGACAACAAGTAACATGAGCTCCACTAATATAACAGAAAAATGAAAGAAAGACATACGATGGCCCGTCAAACACAGACAACCAGTAACATGAACTCCTCTAATA
Organism: Bathymodiolus septemdierum; assembly: GCA_963383655.1. Classification (NCBI taxonomy): domain Eukaryota; kingdom Metazoa; phylum Mollusca; class Bivalvia; order Mytilida; family Modiolidae; genus Bathymodiolus; species Bathymodiolus septemdierum. The sequence goes on along the minus strand of OY726527.1, from coordinate 62,417,140 downwards.
TAACAGAAAAATGAAAGAAAGGCATACGATGGCCCGTCAAACACAGACAACCAGTAACATGAGCTCCACTAATATAACAGAAAAATGAAAGAAAGACATACGATGGCCCGTCAAACACAGACAACAAGTAACATGAGCTCCACTAATATAACAGAAAAATGAAAGAAAGACATACGATGGCCCGTCAAACACAGACAACAAGTAACATGAGCTCCACTAATATAACAGAAAAATGAAAGAAAGACATACGATAGCTCGTCAAACACAAACAAGTAACATGAGCTCCACTAATATAAAAGAAAAATGAAAGAAAGACATACGATGGCCCGTCAAACACAGACAACCAGTTACATGAACTCCTCTAATATAACAGAAAAATGAAAGAAAGACATACGATGGCCCGTCAAACACAGACAACCAGTAACATGAGCTCCACTAATATAACAGAAAAATGAAAGAAAGACATACGATGGCCCGTCAAACACACACAACCAGTAACATGAACTCCACTAATATAACAGAAAAATGAAAGAAAGACATACGATGGCCCGTCAAACACACACAACCAGTAACATGAATTCCACTAATATAACAGGAAAATGAAAGAAAGACATACGATGGCCCGTCAAACACAGACAACCAGTAACATGAACTCCACTAATATAACAGAAAAATGAAAGAAAGACATACGATGGCCCGTGAAACACAGACAATCAGTAACATGAGCTCCACTAATATAACAGAAAAATGAAAGAAAGACATACGATGGCCCGTCAAACACAGACAACCAGTAACATGAACTCCACTAATATTACAGAAAAATGAAAGAAAGACATACGGTGGCCCGTCAAACACAGACAACCAGTAACATGAGCTTCTCTAATATAACAAAAAAACTAAAGAATGACATACGATGGCCCGTCAAACACAGACAACCAGTAACATGAGCTCCACTAATATAACAGAAAAATGAAAGAAAGACATACGATGGCCCGTCAAACACAGAAAACCAGTAACATGAGCTCCACTAATATAACAGGAAAATGAAAGAAAGACATACGATGGCCCGTCAAACACAGACAACCAGTAACATGAGCTCCACTAATATAACAGAAAAATGAAAGAAAGACATACGATGGCCCGTCAAGCACAGACAACAAGTAACATGAGCTCCACTAATATAACAGAAAAATGAAAGAAAGACATACGATGGCCCGTCAAACACAGACAACAAGTAACAAGAGCTCCACTAATATAACAGAAAAATGAAAGAAAGACATACGATGGCCCGTCAAACACAGACAACCAGTAACATGAACTCCACTAATATAACAGAAAAATGAAAGAAAGACATACGATGGCCCGTCAAACACAGACAACCAGTAACATGAACTCCTCTAATATAAAAAAAAATGAAAGAAAGACATACGATGGCCCGTCAAACACAGACAACCAGTAACATGAACTCCACTAATATAACAGAAAAATGAAAGAAAGACATACGATGACCCGTCAAACACAGACAACAAGTAACATGAGCTCCACTAATATAACAGAAAAATGAAAGAAAGACATACGATGGCCCGTCAAACACAGACAACCAGTAACATGAACTCCACTAATATAACAGAAAAATGAAAGAAAGACATACGATGGCCCGTCAAACACAGACAACCAGTAACATGAACTCCACTAATATAACAGAAAAATGAAAGAAAGACATACGATGGCCCGTCAAACACAGACAACCAGTAACATGAACTCCACTAATATAACAGAAAAATGAAAGAAAGACATACGATGGCCCATCAAACACAGACAACCAGTAACATGAACTCCACTAATATAACAGAAAAATGAAAGAAAGACATACGATGGCCCGTCAAACACAGACAACAAGTAACATGAACTCCATTAATATAACAGGAAAATGAAAGAAAGACATACGATGGCCCATCAAACACAGACAACCAGTAACATGAGCTCCACTAATATAACAGAAAAATGAAAGAAAGACATACGGTGGCCCGTCAAACACAGACAACCAGTAACATGGGCTCCACTAATATAACAGAAAAATGAAAGAAAAACATACGATGGCTCGTCAAACACAGACAACCAGTAACATGAACTCCTCTAATATAACAGAAACATGAAAGAAAGACATACGATGGCCCGTCAAACACAGACAACCAGTAACATGAACTCCACTAATATAACAGAAAAATGAAAGAAAGACATACGATGGCCCGTCAAACACAGACAACCAGTAACATGAACTCCACTAATATAACAGAAAAATGAAAGAAAGACATACGATGGCCCATCAAACACAGACAACCAGTAACATGAACTCCACTAATATAACAGAAAAATGAAAGAAAGACATACGATGGCCCGTCAAACACAGACAACAAGTAACATGAACTCCATTAATATAACAGGAAAATGAAAGAAAGACATACGATGGCCCATCAAACACAGACAACCAGTAACATGAGCTCCACTAATATAACAGAAAAATGAAAGAAAGACATACGGTGGCCCGTCAAACACAGACAACCAGTAACATGGGCTCCACTAATATAACAGAAAAATGAAAGAAAAACATACGATGGCTCGTCAAACACAGACAACCAGTAACATGAACTCCACTAATATAACAGGAAAATGAAAGAAAGACATACGATGGCCCGTCAAACACAGACAACCAGTAACATGAGCTCCACTAATATAACAGAAAAATGAAAGAATGACATACGATGGCCCGTCAAACACAGACAACCAGTAACATGAACTCCACTAATATAACAGAAAAATGAAAGAAAGACATACGATGGCCCGTCAAACACAGACAACCAGTGACATGAACTCCACTAATATAACAGAAAAATAAAAGAAAGACATATGATGGCCCGTCAAACACAGACAACAAGTAACATGAGCTCCACTAATATAACAGAAAAATGAAAGAAAGACATACGATGGCCCGTCAAGCACAGACAACCAGTAACATGAACTCCTCTAATATAACAGAAAAATGAAAGAAAGACATACGATGGCCCGTCAAACACAGAAAACCAGTAACATGAGCTCCACTAATATAACAGAAAAATGAAAGAAAGAAATCCAATGACCCGTCAAACACAGACAACCAGTAACATGAGCTCCACTAATATAACAGAAAAATTAAAGAAAGACATACGATGGCCCGTCAAACACAGACAACCAGTAACATGAGCTCCACTAATATAACAGAAAAATGAAAGAAAGACATACGGTGGCCCGTCAAACACAGACAACCAGTAACATGGGCTCCACTAATATAACAGAAAAATGAAAGAAAAACATACGATGGCTCGTCAAACACAGACAACCAGTAACATGAACTCCACTAATATAACAGGAAAATGAAAGAAAGACATACGATGGCCCGTCAAACACAGACAACCAGTAACATGAGCTCCACTAATATAACAGAAAAATGAAAGAATGACATACGATGGCCCGTCAAACACAGACAACCAGTAACATGAACTCCACTAATATAACAGAAAAATGAAAGAAAGACATACGATGGCCCGTCAAACACAGACAACCAGTGACATGAACTCCACTAATATAACAGAAAAATAAAAGAAAGACATATGATGGCCCGTCAAACACAGACAACAAGTAACATGAGCTCCACTAATATAACAGAAAAATGAAAGAAAGACATACGATGGCCCGTCAAGCACAGACAACCAGTAACATGAACTCCTCTAATATAACAGAAAAATGAAAGAAAGACATACGATGGCCCGTCAAACACAGAAAACCAGTAACATGAGCTCCACTAATATAACAGAAAAATGAAAGAAAGAAATCCAATGACCCGTCAAACACAGACAACCAGTAACATGAGCTCCACTAATATAACAGAAAAATTAAAGAAAGACATACGATGGCCCGTCAAACACAGACAACCAGTAACATGAGCTCCACTAATATAACAGAAAAATGAAAGAAAGACATACGATTCCCCGTCAAGCACAGACAACCAGTAACATGAGCTCCACTAATATAACAGAAAAATGAAAGAAAGACATACGATGGCCCGTCAAGCACAGACAACCAGTAACATGAGCTCCACTAATATAACAGAAAAATGAAAGAAAGACATACGATGGCCCGTCAAACACAGACAACAAGTAACATGAGCTCCACTAATATAACAGAAAAATGAAAGAAAGACATACGATGGCTCGTCAAACACACACAAACAGTAACATGTGCTCCACTAATATAACAGAAAAATGAAAGAAAGACATACGATGGCTCGTCAAACACAGACAACCAGTAACATGAGCTCCACTAATATAACCGAAAAATGAAAGAAAGACATACGATGGCCCGTCAAACACAGACAACCAGTAACATGAACTCCACTAATATAACAGAAAAATGAAAGAAAGACATACGATGGTTCGTCAAACACAGACAACCAGTAACATGAACTCCACTAATATAACAAAAAAATGAAAGAAAGACATACGATGGCCCATAAAGCACAGACAACAAGTAACATGAGCTCCACTAATATAACAGAAAAATGAAAGAAAGACATACGATGGCCCGTCAAACACAGACAACCAGTAACATGAGCTCCACTAATATAACAGAAAAATGAAAGAAAGACATACGATGGCTCGTCAAACACAGACAACCAGTAACATGAGCTCCACTAATATAACAGAAAAATGAAAGAAAGACATACGATGGCCCGTCAAGCACAGACAACCAGTAACATGAACTCCATTAATATAACAGAAAAATGAAAGAAAGACATACGATGGTTCGTCAAACACAGACAACCAGTAACATGAGCTCCACTAATATAACAGAAAAATGAAAGAAAGAAATACGATGGCCCGTCAAACACAGACAATCAGTAACATGAGCTCCACTAATATAACAGAAAAATGAAAGAAAAACATACGATGGCTCGTCAAACACAGACAACCAGTAACATGAACTCCACTAATATAACAGGAAAATGAAAGAAAGACATACGATGGCCCGTCAAACACAGACAACCAGTAACATGAGCTCCACTAATATAACAGAAAAATGAAAGAATGACATACGATGGCCCGTCAAACACAGACAACCAGTAACATGAACTCCACTAATATAACAGAAAAATGAAAGAAAGACATACGATGGCCCGTCAAACACAGACAACCAGTGACATGAACTCCACTAATATAACAGAAAAATAAAAGAAAGACATATGATGGCCCGTCAAACACAGACAACAAGTAACATGAGCTCCACTAATATAACAGAAAAATGAAAGAAAGACATACGATGGCCCGTCAAGCACAGACAACCAGTAACATGAACTCCTCTAATATAACAGAAAAATGAAAGAAAGACATACGATGGCCCGTCAAACACAGAAAACCAGTAACATGAGCTCCACTAATATAACAGAAAAATGAAAGAAAGAAATCCAATGACCCGTCAAACACAGACAACCAGTAACATGAGCTCCACTAATATAACAGAAAAATTAAAGAAAGACATACGATGGCCCGTCAAACACAGACAACCAGTAACATGAGCTCCACTAATATAACAGAAAAATGAAAGAAAGACATACGGTTTCCCGTCAAACACAGACAACCAGTAACATGGGCTCCACTAATATAACAGAAAAATGAAAGAAAAACATACGATGGCTCGTCAAACACAGACAACCAGTAACATGAACTCCACTAATATAACAGGAAAATGAAAGAAAGACATACGATGGCCCGTCAAACACAGACAACCAGTAACATGAGCTCCACTAATATAACAGAAAAATGAAAGAATGACATACGATGGCCCGTCAAACACAGACAACCAGTAACATGAACTCCACTAATATAACAGAAAAATGAAAGAAAGACATACGATGGCCCGTCAAACACAGACAACCAGTGACATGAACTCCACTAATATAACAGAAAAATAAAAGAAAGACATATGATGGCCCGTCAAACACAGACAACAAGTAACATGAGCTCCACTAATATAACAGAAAAATGAAAGAAAGACATACGATGGCCCGTCAAGCACAGACAACCAGTAACATGAACTCCTCTAATATAACAGAAAAATGAAAGAAAGACATACGATGGCCCGTCAAACACAGAAAACCAGTAACATGAGCTCCACTAATATAACAGAAAAATGAAAGAAAGAAATCCAATGACCCGTCAAACACAGACAACCAGTAACATGAGCTCCACTAATATAACAGAAAAATTAAAGAAAGACATACGATGGCCCGTCAAACACAGACAACCAGTAACATGAGCTCCACTAATATAACAGAAAAATGAAAGAAAGACATACGATTCCCCGTCAAGCACAGACAACCAGTAACATGAGCTCCATTAATATAACAGAAAAATGAAAGAAAGACATACGATGGCCCGTCAAGCACAGACAACCAGTAACATGAGCTCCACTAATATAACAGAAAAATGAAAGAAAGACATACGATGGCCCGTCAAACACAGACAACAAGTAACATGAGCTCCACTAATATAACAGAAAAATGAAAGAAAGACATACGATGGCTCGTCAAACACACACAAACAGTAACATGTGCTCCACTAATATAACAGAAAAATGAAAGAAAGACATACGATGGCTCGTCAAACACAGACAACCAGTAACATGAGCTCCACTAATATAACCGAAAAATGAAAGAAAGACATACGATGGCCCGTCAAACACAGACAACCAGTAACATGAACTCCACTAATATAACAGAAAAATGAAAGAAAGACATACGATGGTTCGTCAAACACAGACAACCAGTAACATGAACTCCACTAATATAACAAAAAAATGAAAGAAAGACATACGATGGCCCATAAAGCACAGACAACAAGTAACATGAGCTCCACTAATATAACAGAAAAATGAAAGAAAGACATACGATGGCCCGTCAAACACAGACAACCAGTAACATGAGCTCCACTAATATAACAGAAAAATGAAAGAAAGACATACGATGGCTCGTCAAACACAGACAACCAGTAACATGAGCTCCACTAATATAACAGAAAAATGAAAGAAAGACATACGATGGCCCGTCAAGCACAGACAACCAGTAACATGAACTCCATTAATATAACAGAAAAATGAAAGAAAGACATACGATGGTTCGTCAAACACAGACAACCAGTAACATGAGCTCCACTAATATAACAGAAAAATGAAAGAAAGAAATACGATGGCCCGTCAAACACAGACAATCAGTAACATGAGCTCCACTAATATAACAGAAAAATGAAAGAAAGACATACGATGGCCCGTCAAGCACAGACAACAAGTAAGATGAGCTCCACTAATATAACAGAAAAATGAAAGAAAGACATACGATGGCCCGTCAAACACAGACAACAAGTAACATGATCTCCACTAATATAACAGAAAAATGAAAGAAAGACATACGATGGCCCGTCAAACACAGACAACCAGTAACATGAATTCCACTAATATAACAGAAAAATGAAAGAAAGACATACGATGGCCCGTCAAACACAGACAACCAGTAACATGAACTCCACTAATATAACAGAAAATTGAAAGAAAGACATACGATGGCCCGTCAAACAAACACAACCAGTAACATGAACTCCACTAATATAACAGGAAAATGAAAGAAAGACATACGATGGCCCGTCAAACACAGACAACCAGTAACATGAACTCCACTAATATAACAGGAAAATGAAAGAAAGACATACGATGGCCCGTCAAACACAGACAACCAGTAACATGAGCTCCACTAATATAACAGAAAAATGAAAGAAAGACATACGATGGCCCGTCAAACACAGACAACAAGTAAAATGAGCTCCACTGATATAACAGAAAAATGAAAGAAAGACATACGATGGCCCGTCAAACACAGACAACCAGTAACATGAGCTCCACTGATATAACAGAAAATTGAAAGAAAGACATACGATGGCCCGTCAAACAAACACAACCAGTAACATGAACTCCACTAATATAACAGGAAAATGAAAGAAAGACATACGATGGCCCGTCAAACACAGACAACCAGTAACATGAACTCCACTAATATAACAGAAAAATGAAAGAAAGACATACGATGGCCCGTCAAACACAGACAACAAGTAACATGAGCTCCACTAATATAACAGAAAAATGAAAGAAAGACATACGATGACCCGTCAAACACAGACAACAAGTAACATGAGCTCCACTAATATAACAGAAAAATGAAAGAAAGACATACGATGGCCCGTCAAACACAGACAACCAGTAACATGAACTCCACTAATATAACAGAAAAATGAAAGAAAGACATACGATGGCCCGTCAAACACAGACAACCAGTAACATGAACTCCTCTAATATAACAGAAAAATGAAAGAAAGACATACGATGGCCCGTCAAACACAGACAACCAGTAACATGAACTCCACTAATATAACAGAAAAATGAAAGAAAGACATACGATGGCCCGTCAAACACAGACAACCAGTAACATGAACTCCACTAATATAACAGAAAAATGAAAGAAAGACATATGATGGCCCATCAAACACAGACAACCAGTAACATGAGCTCCACTAATATAACAGAAAAATGAAAGAAAGACATACGATGGCCCGTCAAACACAGACAACAAGTAACATGAACACCACTAATATAACAGGAAAATGAAAGAAAGACATACGATGGCCCGTCAAACACGGACAACCAGTAACATGAACTCCACTAATATAACAGAAAAATGACAGAAAGACATACGATGGCCCATCAAACACAGACAACCAGTAACATGAGCTCCACTAATATAACAGAAAAATGAAAGAAAGACATACGATGGCCCGTCAAACACAGACAACCAGTAACATGAGCTCCACTAATATAACAGAAAAATGAAAGAAAGACATACGATGGCCCGTCAAACACAGACAACAAGTAAAATGAGCTCCACTGATATAACAGAAAAATGAAAGAAAGACATACGATGGCCCGTCAAACACAGACAACCAGTAACATGAGCTCCACTGATATAACAGAAAATTGAAAGAAAGACATACGATGGCCCGTCAAACAAACACAACCAGTAACATGAACTCCACTAATATAACAGGAAAATGAAAGAAAGACATACGATGGCCCGTCAAACACAGACAACCAGTAACATGAACTCCACTAATATAACAGAAAAATGAAAGAAAGACATACGATGGCCCGTCAAACACAGACAACAAGTAACATGAGCTCCACTAATATAACAGAAAAATGAAAGAAAGACATACGATGACCCGTCAAACACAGACAACAAGTAACATGAGCTCCACTAATATAACAGAAAAATGAAAGAAAGACATACGATGGCCCGTCAAACACAGACAACCAGTAACATGAACTCCACTAATATAACAGAAAAATGAAAGAAAGACATACGATGGCCCGTCAAACACAGACAACCAGTAACATGAACTCCTCTAATATAACAGAAAAATGAAAGAAAGACATACGATGGCCCGTCAAACACAGACAACCAGTAACATGAACTCCACTAATATAACAGAAAAATGAAAGAAAGACATACGATGGCCCGTCAAACACAGACAACCAGTAACATGAACTCCACTAATATAACAGAAAAATGAAAGAAAGACATACGATGGCCCATCAAACACAGACAACCAGTAACATGAGCTCCACTAATATAACAGAAAAATGAAAGAAAGACATACGATGGCCCGTCAAACACAGACAACAAGTAACATGAACACCACTAATATAACAGGAAAATGAAAGAAAGACATACGATGGCCCGTCAAACACGGACAACCAGTAACATGAACTCCACTAATATAACAGAAAAATGAAAGAAAGACATACGATGGCCCATCAAACACAGACAACCAGTAACATGAGCTCCACTAATATAACAGAAAAATGAAAGAAAGACATACGATGGCCCGTCAAACACAGACAACCAGTAACATGGGCTCCACTAATATAACAGAAAAATGAAAGAAAAACATACGATGGCTCGTCAAACACAGACAACCAGTAACATGAACTCCACTAATATAACAGAAAAATGAAAGAAAGAAATACGATGGCCCGTCAAGCACAGACAACCAGTAACATGAACTCCTCTAATATAACAGAAAAATGAAAGAAAGACATACGATGGCCCGTCAAACACAGACAACCAGTAACATGAGCTCCACTAATATAACAGAAAAATGAAAGAAAGACATACGATGGCCCGTCAAACACAGACAACCAGTAACATGAGCTCCACTAATATAACAGAAAAATGAAAGAAAGACATACGATGGCCCGTCAAACACAGACAACCAGTAACATGAGCTCCACTAATATAACAGAAAAATGAAAGAAAGACATACGATTGCCCGTCAAGCACAGACAACCAGTAACATGAGCTCCACTAATATAACAGAAAAATGAAAGAAAGACATACGATGGCCCGTCAAGCACAGACAACAAGTAACATGAGCTCCACTAATATAACAGAAAAATGAAAGAAAGACATACGATGGCCCGTCAAACACAGACAACAAGTAACATGATCTCCACTAATATAACAGAAAAATGAAAGAAAGACATACGATGGCCCGTCAAACACAGACAACCAGTAACATGAACTCCACTAATATAACAGAAAAATGAAAGAAAGACATGCGATGGCCCGTCAAACACAGACAACAAGTAACATGAACTCCACTAATATAACAGAAAATTGAAAGAAAGACATACGATGGCCCGTCAAACAAACACAACCAGTAACATGAACTCCACTAATATAACAGGAAAATGAAAGAAAGACATACGATGGCCCGTCAAACACAGACAACCAGTAACATGAACTCCACTAATATAACAGGAAAATGAAAGAAAGACATACGATGGCCCATCAAACACAGACAACCAGTAACATGAGCTCCACTAATATAACAGAAAAATGAAAGAAAGACATACGATGGCCCGTCAAACACAGACAACAAGTAACATGAGCTCCACTGATATAACAGAAAAATGAAAGAAAGACATACGATGGCCCGTCAAACACAGACAACCAGTAACATGAGCTCCACTGATATAACAGAAAATTGAAAGAAAGACATACGATGGCCCGTCAAACAAACACAACCAGTAACATGAACTCCACTAATATAACAGGAAAATGAAAGAAAGACATACGATGGCCCGTCAAACACAGACAACCAGTAACATGAACTCCACTAATATAACAGGAAAATGAAAGAAAGACATACGATGGCCCGTCAAACACAGACAACCAGTAACATGAGCTCCACTAATATAACAGAAAAATGAAAGAAAGACATACGATGGCCCGTCAAACACAGACAACCAGTAACATGAGCTCCACTGATATAACAGGAAAATGAAAGAAAGACATACGATGGCCCGTCAAACACAGACAACCAGTAACATGAACTCCACTAATATAACAGAAAAATGAAAGAAAGACATACGATGGCCCGTCAAACACAGACAACCAGTAACATGAGCTCCACTAATATAACAGGAAAATGAAAGAAAGACATACGATGGCTCGTCAAACACAGACAACCAGTAACATGAGCTCCACTAATATAACAGAAAAATGAAAGAAAGACATGCGATGGCCCGCCAAACACAGAAAACAAGTAACATGAGCTCCACTAATATAACAGAAAAATGAAAGAAAGACATACGATGGTCCGTCAAACACAGACAACCAGTAACATGAGCTCCACTAATATAACAGAAAAATGAAAGAAAAACATACGATGGCCCGTCAAACACAGACAACCAGTAACATGAACTCCACTAATATAACAGAAAAATGAAAGAAAGACATACGATGGCCCGTCAAACACAGACAACCAGTAACATGAGCTCCACTAATATAACAGAAAAATGAAAGAAAGACATACGATGGCCCGTCAAGCACAGACAACAAGTAACATGAGCTCCACTAATATAACAGAAAAATGAAAGAAAGACATACGATGGCTCGTCAAACACACACAACCAGTAACATGAGCTCCACTAATATAACAGAAAAATGAAAGAAAGACATACGATGGCTCGTCAAACACAGACAACCAGTAACATGAGCTCCACTAATATAACCGAAAAATGAAAGAAAGACATACGATGGCCCGTCAAACACAGACAACCAGTAACATGAACTCCACTAATATAACAGAAAAATGAAAGAAAGACATACGATGGTTCGTCAAACACAGACAACCAGTAACATGAACTCCACTAATATAACAGAAAAATGAAAGAAAGACATACGATGGCCCGTCAAACACCGACAACCAGTAACATGAGCTCCACTAATATAACAGAAAAATGAAAGAAAAACTTACGATGGTCCGTCAAACACAGACAACAAGTAACATGAACTCCACTAATATAACAGAAAATTGAAAGAAAGACATACGATGGCCCGTCAAACAAACACAACCAGTAACATGAACTCCACTAATATAACAGAAAAATGAAAGAAAAACTTACGATGGCCCGCCAAACACAGAAAACAAGTAACATGAGCTCCACTAATATAACAGAAAAATGAAAGAAAGACATACGATGGTCCGTCAAACACAGACAACCAGTAACATGAGCTCCACTAATATAACAGAAAAATGAAAGAAAGACATACGATTGCCGGTCAAACACAGACAACCAGTAACATGAACTCCACTAATATAACAGAAAAATGAAAGAAAGACATACGATGGCCCGTCAAACACAGACATCCAGTAACATGAGCTCCACTAATATAACAGAAAAATGAAAGAAAGACATACGATGGCCCGTCAAACACAGACAACCAGTAACATGAGCTCCACTAATATAACAGAAAAATGAAAGAAAGACATACGATGGCCCGTCAAGCACAGACAACAAGTAACATGAGCTCCACTAATATAGCAGAAAAATGAAAGAAAGACATACGATGGCCCGTCAAACACACACAACCAGTAACATGAGCTCCACTAATATAACAGAAAAATGAAAGAAAGACATACGATGGCCCGTCAAACACAGACAACAAGTAACATGAGCTCCACTAATATAACAGAAAAATGAAAGAAAGACATACGATGGCCCGTCAAACACACACAACCAGTAACATGAGCTCCACTAATATAACAGAAAAATGAAAGAAAAACATACGATGGCTCGTCAAACACAGACAACCAGTAACATGAACTCCACTAATATAACAGAAAAATGAAAGAAAGACATGCGATGACCCGTCAAACACAGACATCCAGTAACATGAGCTCCACTAATATAACCGAAAAATGAAAGAAAGACATACGATGGCTCGTCAAACACAGACAACAAGTAACATGAGCTCCACTAATATAACAGAAAAATGAAAGAAAAACATACGATGGCCCGTCAAGCACAGACAACAAGTAACATGAGCTCCACTAATATAACAGAAAAATGAAAGAAAGACATACGATGGCCCGTCAAACACAGACAACCAGTAACATGAGCTCCACTAATATAACAGAAAAATGAAAGAAAAACATACGATGGCCCGTCAAACACAGACAACCAGTAACATGAACTCCACTAATATAACAGAAAAATGAAAGAAAGACATACGATGGCCCGTCAAACACAGACAACCAGTAACATGAGCTCCACTAATATAACAGAAAAATGAAAGAAAAACATACGATGGCTCGTCAAACACAGACAACCAATAACATGAACTCCACTAATATAACAGAAAAATGAAAGAAAGACATACGATGGCCCGTCAAACACAGACAACCAGTAACATGAACTCCACTAATATAACAGAAAAATGAAAGAAAAACTTACGATGGCCCGTCAAACACAGACAACAAGTAACATGAACTCCACTAATATAACAGAAAATTGAAAGAAAGACATACGATGGCCCGTCAAACAAACACAACCAGTAACATGAACTCCACTAATATAACAGGAAAATGAAAGAAAGACATACGATGGCCCGTCAAACACAGACAACCAGTAACATGAACTCCACTAATATAACAGGAAAATGAAAGAAAGACATACGATGGCCCATCAAACACAGACAACCAGTAACATGAGCTCCACTAATATAACAGAAAAATGAAAGAAAGACATACGATGGCCCGTCAAACACAGACAACAAGTAACATGAGCTCCACTGATATAACAGAAAAATGAAAGAAAGACATACGATGGCCCGTCAAACACAGACAACCAGTAACATGAGCTCCACTGATATAACAGAAAATTGAAAGAAAGACATACGATGGCCCGTCAAACAAACACAACCAGTAACATGAACTCCACTAATATAACAGGAAAATGAAAGAAAGACATACGATGGCCCGTCAAACACAGACAACCAGTAACATGAACTCCACTAATATAACAGGAAAATGAAAGAAAGACATACGATGGCCCGTCAAACACAGACAACCAGTAACATGAGCTCCACTAATATAACAGAAAAATGAAAGAAAGACATACGATGGCCCGTCAAACACAGACAACCAGTAACATGAGCTCCACTGATATAACAGGAAAATGAAAGAAAGACATACGATGGCCCGTCAAACACAGACAACCAGTAACATGAACTCCACTAATATAACAGAAAAATGAAAGAAAGACATACGATGGCCCGTCAAACACAGACAACCAGTAACATGAGCTCCACTAATATAACAGGAAAATGAAAGAAAGACATACGATGGCTCGTCAAACACAGACAACCAGTAACATGAGCTCCACTAATATAACAGAAAAATGAAAGAAAGACATACGATTGCCGGTCAAACACAGACAACCAGTAACATGAACTCCACTAATATAACAGAAAAATGAAAGAAAGACATACGATGGCCCGTCAAACACAGACAACCAGTAACATGAGCTCCACTAATATAACAGAAAAATGAAAGAAAGACATACGATGGCCCGTCAAACACAGACAACCAGTAACATGAGCTCCACTAATATAACAGAAAAATGAAAGAAAGACATACGATGGCCCGTCAAGCACAGACAACAAGTAACATGAGCTCCACTAATATAACAGAAAAATGAAAGAAAAACTTACGATGGCCCGTCAAACACAGACAACAAGTAACATGAGCTCCACTAATATAACAGAAAAATGAAAGAAAGACATACGATGGCCCGTCAAACACAGACAACAAGTAACATGAGCTCCACTAATATAACAGAAAAATGAAAGAAAGACATACGATGGCCCGTCAAACACAGACAACCAGTAACATGAGCTCCACTAATATAACAGAAAAATGAAAGAAAAACATACGATGGCTCGTCAAACACAGACAACCAGTAACATGCACTCCACTAATATAACAGAAAAATGAAAGAAAGACATGCGATGGCCCGTCAAACACAGACAACCAGTAACATGAGCTCCACTAATATAACCGAAAAATGAAAGAAAGACATACGATGGCTCGTCAAACACAGACAACAAGTAACATGAGCTCCACTAATATAACAGAAAAATGAAAGAAAAACATACGATGGCCCGTCAAGCACAGACAACAAGTAACATGAGCTCCACTAATATAACAGAAAAATGAAAGAAAGACATACGATGGCCCGTCAAACACAGACAACCAGTAACATGAGCTCCACTAATATAACAGAAAAATGAAAGAAAAACATACGATGGCCCGTCAAACACAGACAACCAGTAACATGAACTCCACTAATATAACAGAAAAATGAAAGAAAGACATACGATGGCCCGTCAAACACAGACAACCAGTAACATGAGCTCCACTAATATAACAGAAAAATGAAAGAAAAACATACGATGGCTCGTCAAACACAGACAACCAATAACATGAACTCCACTAATATAACAGAAAAATGAAAGAAAGACATACGATGGCCCGTCAAACACAGACAACCAGTAACATGAACTCCACTAATATAACAGAAAAATGAAAGAAAAACATACGATGGCCCGCCAAAAACAGACAACCAGTAACATGAGCTCCACTAATATAACAGAAAAATGAAAGAAAGACATACGATGGCCCGTCAAACACAGAAAACCCAGGAGTAACATACTCATTTCTTTTTATTCGTTTAATATTTTCGGCTATATTATATGATAAAATTGTATTTTTCTTGTTTTCTTGTGCATTCTCAATATAATTTTATAATGATTGTATATATAGGAGAAGACTCCATAAGTTGGTAAAACTTGTGTCTGATCCTCTTTTTATCATTGATTATAATTATAAACTAAACTAACATGAGCTCCCCTAAGATCAAGCGGAAACTCAGTGGTGCGGTATGGGTAACGTGTTCCTGCTCAACTAGTGGCACCATTGATGTCATGAACATCATCTGATATGAAAATCTTGCTTGATACCAGTATGCGTAAATATATACAAATAAATAAAATAAAACATAACCCCTCTCTATAAAACGCAAATGGAGTAAAGACGAACGGAACTTCGTTTATACATGCAGATCGTTGCCGATATCACAACAAATACCTGCCCCTGTGAAAACAGGAAGACAGGTAATTGCAGAAAATGAATGACACAAACGGTATTACAATATCTGGTGTTCATGTACCATTCGTGACACCCGTCATATTACTAATGTTAAAATACAGTCATAATTCATGTAGGAGGAAATGTCAGGATAAAGTGACTATATTAATATTACAATCTCTGGTGTTCCTGTACCATGAGTGACACCCATCCTATTACTAATGTTATAAATACAGTTATAATTCATGTAGGAGGAAAGATCAGGATAAAGAGACAGGGGCAATCAGAATCCGTATATCTAAGATACCACAGGGGCAATCAGAATCCGTATATCTAAGAAACCACAGGGGCAATCGGAATCCGTATATCTAAGATACCACAGGGGCAATCAGAATCCGTATATCTAAGATACCACAGGGGCAATCAGAATCCGTATATCTAAGATACCACAGGGGCAATCAGAATCCGTATATCTAAGATACCACAGGGTCAATCAGAATCCGTACATATAATGTACAACAGGGGCAATCAGAATCCGTATATCTAAGATACCACAGGAGGAATCAGAATCCGTATATCTAAGATACCACAGGGGCATTCAGAATCCGTATATCTAAGATACTACAGGGGCAATCATAATCCGTATGTCGAAGAAGAACAGAAAACAAAATGGCTACAATTCGTGTGGTGTCGCTAGTTCCAAATCACGAAGAAAGAAAGGTATTTGTAGATCATTGATCTAAATCACGTGCTTTTCCTGACTGCATACCTCTGATTAACTGAAAACTAATATGGAAATAATTAGAAGAGTTTGAAGATACCAAAGGGGTAATCATAATCCGTATATCGAAGAAGGACAACAACACAATGGCTAAAAGAAAAAGTAAAAAAGGACAAACAACGATCTACAAAACATACACATAAAACTAAAGATCGAGTAACGCGAACCCCACTAACTCAGGTAAAAGAACAACATGGCAGCCTGGTTAGAAGAAAGTCAAATTTACATAAATGAAATTAGATGTGATATAATTTGTAATTTATGATGTTATGTTTTACATGAAGCATGTTGCCCTGTCAAATAAATAATCGTTGAAGTACTACGCTGTTGTTAATTTTGTGAAAGACTTGATTGATGTAGTGGAAGATTTAATTATTGAACACATTGAATTATTGAATTATGCCAAGAAAAAGATCAACTGTATTATTTGATGATATAATGTGCATTCCTTTGTAATATCCGGGCTTGTTCTTCATGTTTTTCCCTCATGTACATTCCTTTGTAATATCTTGGCTTGTTCTTCATGTTTTTCCCTCATGTACATTCCTTTGTAATATCCGGGCTTGTTCTTCATGTTCTTCCCTCATGTACATTCCTTTGTAATATTTTGGCTTGTTCTTCATGTTCTTCCCTCATGTACATTCCTTTGTAATATCCGGGCTTGTTCTTCATGTTTTTCCCTCATGTACATTCCTTTGTAATATCCGGGCTTGTTCTTCATGTTCTTCCATCATGTACATTCCTTTGTAATATCTTGGCTTGTTCTTCATGTTTTTCCCTCATGTACATTCCTTTGTAATATCCGGGCTTGTTCTTCATGTTCTTCCCTCATGTACATTCCTTTGTAATATCCGGGCTTGTTCTTCATGTTTTCCCCTCATGTACATTCCTTTGTAATATCTTGGCTTGTTCTTCATGTTTTTCCCTCATGTACATTCCTTTGTAATATCTTGGCTTGTTCTTCATGTTTTTCCCTCATGTACATTCCTTTGTAATATCTTGGCTTGTTCTTCATGTTTTTCCCTCATGTACATTCCTTTGTAATATCCGGGCTTGTTCTTCATGTTTTTCCCTCATGTACATTCCTTTGTAATATCCGGGCTTGTTCTTCATGTTTTTCCCTCATGTACATTCCTTTCTAATATTCGGGCTTGCTCATCTTGTTCATGATCATATAGTAGTTGGATTCCCAATTACCTATGCAATTATGCAATCAGTACCTATCAGCCTGCTATCTAATCCAATCCATTTATTTATGAATAAAATATGTTTAAATTAAATTATCAGCTGTGAGTTCGAATCCCATTAACGAGAGGTGTACTAGATACAACATTATGTGATAAAGTTGTTCAGTGACTTGCGATATGTCGGTGGTTTTCTCCGGTCACCCCCACAAATAAAACTGACCGCCACGATCAAACAGAAATATTTTTGAAAGTGGCATTAAACACCATAAATCAACCAATCACATTCGTGTTATTCCCACTGTGTTAAGTATTTGATTGATTAAAAAAACAATTCCAATAATGCTGTCAGCTAATGCATTGTGGTATGTAAGCCATGAACTCATGAACTTTGACTTGGACTGTCAGAACTATGTTCTAAACTAAAAGATATAGTTGGTGACTTTTCTTTGCTAATGTTTGTGAATGTAGCAATCGCTACAATCGTTAGTTCAGTGTTTTCATATAATATTTATCAATTAATTCTAGTTCTGTTTATTTTGACAGTGAGGGCTGGTTAAGAACGAGACATTACGACAAAACATATTTCATTTTCCCCATTATGAACGTTCCATTTATATGTAGCAGAATTCCCCCTGTATGTGCATATCTCTCAGTTGTTATTCCAGAGGTTGTGGTTACTATCATGATTTCCTTGACAACAAGGAAGCTACTGAATCAGTGATTGACAGTGGTGAAGTTGAAGGCATCACTTCGAAAATGTTACAGTTGCCACCAATACCTGGTTAATCATTAAGGAATTTCACAAATGAGCACCGATATGTTCCATTTGTCGAAATCATAATTCGGGTTTTTCCTCATTTATGACCTAGATCGGGTATGTAACAAGAATAGCACGAAGGTGGTCACATGGGGAACAGAAACTGCTGTTCCTTCCGAAACACCCGTGTTGCGCGGTCTTTGATTTTATGTGTAATGTTTTGTAGATCATTGTTTGTCCTTTTTCTTTTGGCCTTTGCATTGTCTGTCTCTCTTCATATTACGGCTTGTGATTACCCTTTGGAATCTTCAATAATTTAGCAAAATACAGAATAGAACTGAACCCAATAATTCAAGATCTGGTTCTATAAACAATACGGTGTGGAGTCCAAGTTCTTATACAAATAAAGGTACAAAGTAGAACTTAATCTAATGGCACGGAAAAGTATGGGAGGGCCCGGGTTGCTCAATGAGTTAGATAGTTAGAATACCTTAACAACTCATACAAGCCTACCACCAATACCGCGTGGGTTCACGCCCGGCTTTGTAAATTACAAAAATGTGTGTACTAAACTCGCAGCCTCAAGTGATTAAGCTTACCAGTTGCTTGCCCATTGTCGGTGGTTCTCTCCGGGTACTCCGGCTTCTTCCATCACTTAAGCTGGTCGCCATGATATAGCTGAAATATTTCTGAAAGGGGTGTTAAACACCAAAAATGAAAATCAATCGAAGAGTATGGAGGCATACATGAAGTTGATTGATACGGATGGACGGTTTTATTGTCTTGGTTGCAGCATCATTCATGTACAAGTCCAGACTATATAGTCAAACCTGCACATGCGGCCACCTCTATTACGCAGTCACCTGCATTGAAAGATCACATTTGCTTGTCCTGTCATAGAACATTTAATATGAATTGAACCTCTTTTAAGAGGTCACCTGTGTTATAAGACCACATTTTCGTTGTCCTAAGGGTGACCTCTGAATACAGGATTAACTTACTTTATGAAGGGTTATTTAATCTTGATTCGCTTTAATACTTACGGAGGCATCAGCATCTCTAGGTCTTTCATCAGCATCTCTAGGTCTTTCAGCATCTCTAGGTCTTTCATCAGCATCTCTATGTCTTTCAGCATCTCTAGGTCTTTCAGCATCTCTGGGTCTTTCATCAGCATCTCTAGGTCTTTCAGCATCTCTAGGTCTTTCAACATCTCTAGATCTTTCAGCATCTCTAGGTCTTTCATCAGCATCTCTAGGTCTTTCAGCATCTCAAGGTCTTTCAACATCTCTAGGTCGTTCAGCATCTCTAGGTCTTTCATCAGCATCTCTAGGTCTTTCAGCATCTCTAGGTCTTTCATCAGCATCTCTATGTCTTTCAGCATCTCTAGGTCTTTCAGCATCTCTAGGTCTTTCATCAGCATCTCTAGGTCTTTCAGCATCTCTAGGTCTTTCAGCATCTCTAGGTCTTTCAACATCTCTAGGTCTTTCAGGATCTCTAGGTCTTTCAGGATCTCTAGGTCTTTCATCAGCATCTCTAGGTCTTTCAGCATCTCTAGGTCTTTCAGCATCTCTAGGTCTTTCAGCATCTCAAGGTCTTTCAACATCTCTAGGTCGTTCAGCATCTCTAGGTCTTTCATCAGCATCTCTAGGTCTTTCAGTATCTCTAAGTCTTTCAGCATCTCTAGGTCTTTCAGCATCTATGCTCATGTTCACACTCACATTGTTACCATAGCGATATAATTCACAAAACCTTCCTCACATGCAGTGGTGGTCATTAATTTGACGCTAATTGAATATTTCTAGACATGTTTTGTCTGGACGGTAAACTCCAGATAGATGAAGTTTATTCCAGAAACGCGCATGCGCACTAACATTTATATCTACGTTGTTTTTTTTACTACTAGACCAACGACTGTTGAAATGCACTAGACATTAATGTTGGGACGAAAAAAACATACCATGATGATATCAGTTGTTATTTTGCATACTGAATTGCAGCTAGAGGGAGTCATAAATATGCTGATTTTTGAACTTATAATTTTTGTTATTGAAGTGCGGTATGCGATCAAAATGGTGAAATATTACAATTTCTTCAGTATGGTTTGTATAATTGGGTAATGGTTTATTTGCTCCTTTTTTCAGATACATTAACGGCATTAATGGTGTAATGTCTAGCTTACTCACCACGAGTGCGTTAGATTGTGGGTTCTACATGTTCCATTTGTCGTAGACACTTTCTGGTTCTTTCCTCATTCATGCATTTTTGACTGGATCTTTAGTTTTCGATGTAATGCTTTGTAGATTGTTGTTTATCCTTTTGTCCCTTTTTGTGTTCTCTGTTCTTCTTTGATTTACGGATTTTGATTTCCTTTGGTATCTTCAAACTCTTCTTCAAAATTAGGTCGGTCAAAATCAAAATACTGTAACATTTGTATTTACTGTTTCTGCGCAAACCGCTCATTATTGAGGCAGAAGTATTACACCATTTATGGGTATACGGGATATTGCATGTCTTAATGGTAACGTGTAAAGTGCATTAAAGTAGTGATTTGTCAATTTGATGGAGCTTAACAGAGTTTGATCATCACGTGATAAACTGTTTTTGTCACGACAGTGCAATACAAAGCGATAAAACTGGTATCATATTTTATTCGGTTAAAACAATTTTATGAAGCGAAGGCTTAATCAGTAATGGTCAAACAAACGACGTATGACGCTGGAAATTCATGTTTTCGCTTTGGATGTGGCGGGGGTTTAACCGCCTAATGGGATCACATTGTCGATAATAATGCTGATAACATAGTTTTTTTAATAGTGTTGGTCTAGTACAAAGCCGATATCATCCATATGCCATTAAATACAACTGATTCTCTCCATAATATAACTGTCATAACATGTGGCGTTTAACAACACTTACTCACCTACTAAGTCCCATACATTAATGTTGTGCGCTTTTAAAGTCTCTTAGTATAAACCTTACGACATAATTTCCCAATATGACTATGCGAATAGGAGTGGGAGCATGATTTCCCAGTTTTTACTATAGCAATTAATAATTAAGACCGGTAAATATTAACACACAATCATAAACCCACACATTATCGATGTTATGTATAAATAGTAATTAAAAAAGAAAACCGGAACTAGCTTAAGTGACTTCAGTAGTATTTTTGTCTAGCGATGGTCGCCCATGTTTCTTTTATTTAAGTTTATCACGATATCATCAACGTTCAAAGCTTTAAATAAATACAGATCATCGATTAATGTATTCTTTTTATTTCTCCTAATTTCCTTTGAGACAAAAAAGACAATGCTTTACATTCTTATTCTAAACCGGAAACGGTTGCATATTACAGTAACGCCTTTATCAAGCTATCTGTAAAATTCCAAAGTTAGGTTCATGCTGGTAATTTCCTTTCACATATTTTGTAGTTTGGTAGATAATTAGTACATTCGTTTCCCTACTTCCTTCAATTTTCTTAATTTAATGTTTGTTTCAGGAAAATTTTACTTTATCGTCTGACGTTTGATTTTCACTTCGGAACACTTCCGATTTTCAAATTTGACAGTTTTGCTAAAGGAGAGCGAAAACGAAATAAAAATATATCAACTATTAACAACTTGATTCAATCCAAATTGCCCATGATGTTGTGGTGCTCGGAAATCCAAGATATTGCACACCACAAGACATGGTTTAACCTTAGAAATAGAAACAAAAACAGTCTTCTTTTCTAAAGAAAACTACATATTGCTTGAACCCACACAGAGCATGAAAAACCAGGTGAGTAATATAGGTCCAAGTGAGCCTATATGTCAAGTGAGCCTATATGTCAAGTGAGCCTATATGTCAAGTGAGCCTATATGTCAAAGTATATTGCGATGTAGCTGCACAGTTATCCATTGTCGAGTAGAACGTTGTCGATCTGCATGATCCATCAATCGTACTGAACTAAAAAAATAATTCCCGAGTGCCCTATCCCTCTTGCTCTACCAGTCGCTCCCATTATAGACATTATAATACAGTGAAACCTACCTGTGACTAAACAGTAAAGATATACCAAATCTATCTGTGAGCCACGACTAAACAGTTAAGATATACCAAACCTATCTGTGAGCCACGACTAAGCAGAAAAGATATACCAAACCTTTCTGTGAGCCACGATTAAACAGTAAAGATATACCAAACCTATCTGTGAGCCACGACTAAACAGTAAAGATATACCAAACCTATCTGTGAGCCACGACTAAACAGTAAAGATATACCAAACCTATCTGTGAGCCACGACTAAACAGTAAAGATATACCAAACCTATCTGTGAGCCACGACTAAACAGTTAAGATATACCAAACCTATCTGTGAGCCACGACTACACAGTAAAGATATACCAAATCTATCTGTGAGTCACGACTAAACAGTAAAGATATACCAAATCTATCTGTGAGTCACGATTAAACAGTAAAGATATACCAAACCTATCTGTGAGCCTCGACTAAACAGTAAAGATATATCAAACCTATCTGTGAGCCACGACTAAACAGTAAAGATATACCAAACCTATCTGTGAGCCACGACTAAACAGTAAAGATATACCAAACCTATCTGTGAGCCACGACTAAACAGTAAAGATATACCAAACCTATCTGTGAGCCACGACTAAACAGTAAAGATATACCAAACCTATCTGTGAGCCACGACTAAACAGTAAAGATATACCAAACCTCTCTGTGAGCCACGACTAAACAGTAAAGATATACCAAACCTATCTGTGAGCCACGACTAAACAGTAAAGATATACCAAACCTATCTGTGAGCCACGACTAAACAGTAAAGATATACCAAATCTATCTGTGAGCCACGACTAATCAATAAAGATATACCAAACCTATATGTGAGCCACGACTAAACAGTAAAGATATACCAAACCTATCTGTGAGTCACGACTAAACAGTAAAGATATACCAAACCTATCTGTGAGCCACGACTAACCAGTAAAGATATACCAAACCTATCTGTGAGCCACGACTACACAGTAAAGATATACCATACCTATCTGTGAGCCACGACTAAACAGTAAAGATATACCAAATCTATCTGTGAGCCACGACTAAACAGTAAAGATATACCAAACCTATCTGTGAGCCACGACTAAACAGTAAAGATATACCAAACCTATCTGTGAGTCACGACTAAACAGTAAAGATATACCAAATCTATCTGTGAGCCACGACTAAACAGTAAAGATATACCAAACCTATCTGTGAGCCACGACTAAACAGTAAAGATATACCAAACATATCTGTGAGCCACGACTAAACAGTAAAGATATACCAAACCTATCTGTGAGCCACGACTAAACAGTAAAGATATACCAAATCTATCTGTGAGCCACGACTAAACAGTAAAGATATACCAAACCTATCTGTGAGCCACGACTAAACAGTAAAGATATACCAAACCTATCTGTGAGCCACGACTAAGCAGTAAAGATATACCAAACCTTTCTGTGAGCCACGATTAAACAGTAAAGATATACCAAACCTATCTGTGAGCCACGACTAAACAATAAAGATATACCAAACCTATCTGTGAGTCACGACTAAACAGTAAAGATATACCAAACCTATCTGTGAGTCACGACTAAACAGTAAAGATATACCAAACCTATCTGTGAGTCACGACTAAACAGTAAAGATATACCAAACCTATCTGTGAGTCACGACTAAACAGTAAAGATATACCAAACCTATCTGTGAGTCACGACTAAACAGTAAAGATATACCAAATCTATATGTGAGCCACGACTAAACAGTAAAGATATACCAAACCTATCTGTGAGCCACGACTAAACAATAAAGATATACCAAACATATATGTGAGCCACGACTAAGCAGTAAAGATATACCAAACATATCTGTGAGCCACGACTAAACAGTAAAGATATACCAAACCTATCTGTGAGCCACGACTAAACAGTAAAGATATACCAAATCTATCTGTGAGCCACGACTAAACAGTAAAGATATACCAAACCTATCTGTGAGTCACGACTAAACAGTAAAGATATACCAAACCTATCTGTGAGCCACGACTAAGCAGTAAAGATATACCAAACCTATCTGTGAGCCACGACTAAGCAGTAAAGATATACCAAACCTATATGTGAGCCACGACTAAACAGTAAAGATATACCAAATCTATCTGTGAGCCACAACTAAACAGTAAAGATATACCAAACCTATCTGTGATCCACGACTAAACAGTAAAGATATACCAAACCTTTCTGTGAGCCACGACTAAGCAGTAAAGATATACCAAACCTTTCTGTGAGCCACGACTAAGCAGTAAAGATATACCAAACCTTTCTGTGAGCCACGATTAAACAGTAAAGATATACCAAACCTATCTGTGAGCCACGATTAAACAGTAAAGATATACCAAACCTTTCTGTGAGCCACGACTAAACAGTAAAGATATACCAAATCTATCTGTGAGCCACGACTAAACAGTAAAGATATACCAAACCTATCTGTGAGCCACGACTAAGCAGTAAAGATATACCAAACCTATCTGTGAGCCACGACTAAGCAGTAAAGATATACCAAACCTTTCTGTGAGCCACGACTAAACAGTAAAGATATACCAAACTTATCTGTGAGCCACGACTAAGCAGTAAAGATATACCAAACCTTTCTGTGAGCCACGACTAAGCAGTAAAGATATACCAACCCTTTCTGTGAGCCACGACTAAACAGTAAAGATATACCAAACCTATCTGTGAGCCACGACTAAACAGTAAAGATATACCAAACCTATCTGTGAGCCACGACTAAACAGTAAAGATATACCAAACCTATCTGTGAGCCACGACTAAACAGTAAAGATATACCAAACAT
Source organism: Bathymodiolus septemdierum (assembly GCA_963383655.1). Taxonomy (NCBI): domain Eukaryota; kingdom Metazoa; phylum Mollusca; class Bivalvia; order Mytilida; family Modiolidae; genus Bathymodiolus; species Bathymodiolus septemdierum. The sequence goes on along the minus strand of OY726527.1, from coordinate 62,390,894 downwards.
ATCTGTGAGCCACGACTAAACAGTAAAGATATACCAAACCTTTCTGTGAGCCACGACTAAACAGTAAAGATATACCAAACCTTTCTGTGAGCCACGACTAAGCAGTAAAGATATACCATACCTATCTGTGAGCCACGACTAAACAGTAAAGATATACCAAACCTATCTGTGAGCCACGACTAAACAGTAAAGATATACCAAACCTTTCTGTGAGCCACGACTAAACAGTAAAGATATACCAAACCTATCTGTGAGCCACGACTAAACAGTAAAGATATACCAAGCCTATCTGTGAGCCACGACTAAACAGTAAAGATATACCAAACCTATCTGTGAGCCACGACTAAGCAGTAAAGATATACCAAACCTTTCTGTCAGCCACGACTAAACAGTAAAGATATACCAAACCTATCTGTGAGCCACGACTAAGCAGTAAAGATATACCAAACCTATCTGTGAGCCACGACTAAACAGTAAAGATATACCAAACCTTTCTGTGAGCCACGACTAAGCAGTAAAGATATACCATACCTATCTGTGAGCCACGACTAAACAGTAAAGATATACCAAACCTTTCTGTGAGCCACGACTAAACAGTAAAGATATACCAAATCTATCTGTGAGCCACGACTAAACAGTAAAGATATACCAAACCTATCTGTGAGCCACGACTAAGCAGTAAAGATATACCAAACCTATCTGTGAGCCACGACTAAACAGTAAAGATATACCAAACCTATCTGTGAGCCACGACTAAGCAGTAAAGATATACCAAACCTATCTGTGAGCCACGACTAAACAGTAAAGATATACCAAACCTATCTGTGAGCCACGACTAAGCAGTAAAGATATACCAAACCTATCTGTGAGCCACGACTAAGCAGTAAAGATATACCAAACCTATCTGTGAGCCACGACTAAACAGTAAAGATATACCAAACCTATCTGTGAGCCACGACTAAGCAGTAAAGATATACCAAACCTTTCTGTGAGCCACGACTAAACAGTAAAGATATACCAAACCTATCTGTGAGCCACGACTAAGCAGTAAAGATATACCAAACCTTTCTGTGAGCCACGACTAAGCAGTAAAGATATACCAAACCTTTCTGTGAGCCACGACTAAACAGTAAAGATATACCAAACCTATCTGTGAGCCACGACTAAGCAGTAAAGATATACCAAACCTATCTGTGAGCCACGACTAAGCAGTAAAGATATACCAAACCTATCTGTGAGCCACGACTAAGCAGTAAAGATATACCAAACCTATCTGTGAGCCACGACTAAACAGTAAAGATATACCAAACCTATCTGTGAGCCACGACTAAACAGTAAAGATATACCAAACCTATCTGTGAGCCACGACTAAGCAGTAAAGATATACCAAACCTATCTGTGAGCCACAACTAAACAGTAAAGATATACCAAACCTTTCTGTGAGCCACGACTAAGCAGTAAAGATATACCAAACCTATCTGTGAGCCACGACTAAACAGTAAAGATATACCAAACCTATCTGTGAGCCACGACTAAACAGTAAAGATATACCAAACCTATATGTGAGCCACGACTAAACAGTAAAGATATACCAAACCTTTCTGTGAGCCACGACTAAGCAGTAAAGATATACCAAACCTATCTGTGAGCCACGACTAAGCAGTAAAGATATACCAAACCTTTCTGTGAGCCACGACTAAACAATAAAGATATACCAAACCTTTCTGTGAGCCACGACTAAGCAGTAAAGATATACCAAACCTATCTGTGAGACACGACTAAACAGTAAAGATATACCAAACCTATCTGTGAGCCACGACTAAACAGTAAAGATATACCAAACCTTTCTGTGAGCCACGACTAAACAGTAAAGATATACCAAACCTATCTGTGAGCCACGACTAAGCAGTAAAGATATACCAAACCTATCTGTGAGCCACGACTAAACAGTAAAGATATACCAAACCTATCTGTGAGCCACGACTAAACAGTAAAGATATACCAAACCTTTCTGTGAGCCACGACTAAACAGTAAAGATATACCAAACCTATCTGTGAGCCACGACTAAGCAGTAAAGATATACCAAACCTATCTGTGAGCCACGACTAAACAGTAAAGATATACCAAACCTATCTGTGAGCCACGACTAAACAGTAAAGATATACCAAACCTATCTGTGAGCCACGACTAAGCAGTAAAGATATACCAAACCTATCTGTGAGCCACGACTAAACAGTAAAGATATACCATACCTATCTGTGAGCCACGACTAAACAGTAAAGATATACCAAACCTATCTGTGAGCCACGACTAAACAGTAAAGATATACCAAACCTATCTGTGAGCCACGACTAAACAGTAAAGATATACCAAACCTTTCTGTGAGCCACGACTAAACAGTTAAGATATACCATACCTATCTGTGAGCCACGACTAAACAGTAAAGATATACCAAACCTTTCTGTGAACCACGACTAAACAGTAAAGATATACCAAACCTATCTGTGAGCCACGACTAAGCAGTAAAGATATACCAAACCTATCTGTGAGCCACGACTAAGCAGTAAAGATATACCAAACCTTTCTGTGAGCCACGACTAAACAGTAAAGATATACTAAATCTATCTGTGAGCCACGACTAAACAGTAAAGATATACCAAATCTATCTGTGAGCCACGACTAAACAGTAAAGATATACCAAACCTATCTGTGAGCCACGACTAAACAGTAAAGATATACCAAACCTATCTGTGAGCCACGACTAAGCAGTAAAGATATACCAAACCTATCTGTGAGCCACGACTAAACAGTAAAGATATACCAAACCTATCTGTGAGCCACGACTAAACAGTAAAGATATACCAAACCTTTCTGTGAGTCACGACTAAGCAGTAAAGATATACCAAACCTATCTGTGAGCCACGACTAAGCAGTAAAGATATACCAAACCTATCTGTGAGCCACGACTAAGCAGTAAAGATATACCAAACCTATCTGTGAGCCACGACTAAGCAGTAAAGATATACCAAACCTATCTGTGAGCCACGACTAAACAGTAAAGATATACCAAACATATCTGTGAGCCACGATTAAACAGTAAAGATATACCAAACATATCTGTGAGCCACGACTAAGCAGTAAAGATATACCAAACCTATCTGTGAGCCACGACTAAACAGTAAAGATATACCAAACCTATCTGTGAGCCACGACTAAGCAGTAAAGATATACCAAACCTATCTGTGGGCCACGACTAAACAGTAAAGATATAAAGGATAAAACACAATGCACAATCAAACTTGTATTAAGAGGTCACCTTTGTAACAAGGAAAAACGTGACACTATATGATATGTGATCTCTTACAAGAGGTTCAATTCACATGCAATTGTCTATGATAAAACCAGAAAAAGGTGATCTCTTAATACAGGTTACTGCTTAATAGAGGTGACGATATGGGTAGATTTGACAAAGGTGGCCTTTTAATACAGATTCCTGCTAAATAGAGGTGACATCATGGGTCGGTTTAACACTTTACAATGTAGATCAAAAGTAAGAATGACCAAAATGTTCGACGTAAAACGATGCCATCTCCAAGTATGACGTATATAATGTATTCCTATATCTCCAAGTATGACGTATATAATGTAGTATGACGTATATAATGTATTATGACGTATATAATGTATTATGACGTATATAATGCATTATGACGTATATAATGTAGTATGACGTATATAATGTATTATGACGTATATAATGCATTATGACGTATATGATGTAGTATGACGTATATAATGTATTCCTATAAATTGTTTGCACCATACAGTCTTCTAAAATTCAGTTGCTCTTTTTCCTGACAGAAATTAATACTAATTACTACTAAACTAAATGAGTTAATTGAGTCATAGAATTGAAGTGATACAAATGAGGTGTAATGGAGCATTGCGTGTTTCTAATGTAACGCGTCAGTGTATCAGGGGTATTGCATGTCTTCATGGTAACATGTAAAGTGCATTAAAGTGGTGATTTGTCAATTTGATGGAGCTTAACAGAGTTTGATCATTACATGATAAACTGTTTTTGTCACGACAGTGCAATACAAAGCGATAAAACTGGTATCATATTACATTCGGTTAAAACAATTTTATGAAGCGAAGGCTTAATCAGTGATGGTCAAACAAACGACGTATGACGCTGGAAATCCAGGTTTTCGCTTTGGATGTGGCGGGGTTTAGCCACGTTTAGCATGATAGAAGAAACATAGCTTAAGCCTCAATGAATTGAAAAAAATTAATAAATATACAATACTTGTGCACTGTCGAAGCATATAGGTAATATGTGTATGAAGCTTAGAAACGCGGGAAAAGGCGAGGCTTCGCCGAGCCTTTTCCCGCGTTTCGCACCGAATACACATATTTACCTATATGCTTCGACAGTGCACATGTATTGTATTTATCCTGAAATTTTAAATCGTAAATAAACGTTTACTGGACGATGATAAAAGTATTTGAAATAATTTTGTGTATGTATTTGAAAACAATATCCCTCGATGTGCCCCGTTTTACATTTGTATGTTCTATTTATAACTGACCAATATCAACAAATGTTCTATTTATAACTGACCAATATCAAAATAATTATTGGGCAGGCTATATTGGTCGGTAAATGCTGTCATTGCAAGATAAATAAAATATCATGACATCGGAAATGTTCCCAAATCTTATCAAAATATATAAAATATCAAAGAGATCAATAAAGGAATAATGCAATCTGGACAGTGATATGCTTGGTATTTATCATCATAAAGATCAGTAAGCGTTAGGGAAATTATAATGAACAATCAAGAATGGACAATCCAGAGAAATAGGCACCATTCAGTACACAAGACATAGGACGATGACAAAGAAAAAAAGAAAACAAACAAACAAACAAACAAACAAGCAAAACACAATAAAACACAGCACATCAATCTAAAACGATTGGCAACATTGACCACGAGGTGAACCCATGTGCTCCATTAATAACTTTGTACACTGCCTTTTTGAAAGTTGCGGATTCAAAAAAATATTGATTTACTGCAATATCTACATATCTTCTCACTTCTTATTGTGAAATGCGCATGACAACATCGCTAAGCCATCGGCATCAAAAAAGTGTATATAGCCTTACTCGTATGGAATCCAACAGGACGCAGGTGGGAATGTCTCTACATATTAAAAGCATGTAGGTAGTATAACTGCTGTAAGCACTGAAGCACGGCATCATTCTGCAATCTTCTTGTGCAAAATCTCGAAATACTTCTCTTCGAGTCACAACATATTGATTTTATAATTCATCTTTACATATGCGCCGGATCAACACAGCTTTATCAATAGAGATATAAACTGACGCACGACCCAAACAGCGTTTCACTTCTGTAAACACTCATGCACGGTAAAGCTCTGCAATTCTCTTGTAGAGAAAACATGACTACTTCTCTTTGAGTCAAAACAAGGTAATAAGTTATCCATTCATCTTTACATTATACGTCAGACAGCTTAAAATAGAAATCAAAACTAACGTACGACATAAACAGATTACCGTACTATTGTATTGTCCATGTTTATCTTGTCATTCATTTTTGTGATAGTGTGTGGTCTTTTTGAGTGGAGGTAATCTGTGGAGGTAATACTTGGATGTAATCTGTGGAGGTAATCTGTGGAGGTAATCTGTGGAGGTAATCTGTGGAGGTAATCTGTGGAGGTAATCTGTGGATGTAATCTGTGGAGGTAATCTGTGGAGGTAATCTGTGGAGGTAATACTTGGATGTAATCTGTGGAGGTAATATGTGGAGGTAATCTGTGGATGTAATCTGTGGAGGTAATCTGTGGAGGTAATCTGTGGAGGTAATCTGTGGAGGTAATACTTGGATGTAATCTGTGGAGGTAATCTGTGGAGGTAATCTGTGGAGGTAATCTGTGGAGGTAATCTGTGGGGGCAATCTGTGAAGGTAATCTGTGGAGGTAGTCTGTGGAGGTAATCTGTGGATGTAATCTGTGGAGGTAATCTGTGGGGGTAGTCTGTGGAGGTAATCTGTGGATTTAATATGTGGAGGCAATCTGTGGAGGTAATCTGTGGATGTAATCTGTGGGGGCAATCAGTGGAGGTAATCTGTGAATGTAATCTGTGGGGGCAATCTGTGGAGGTAGTCTGTGGAGGTAATCTGTGGAGGTAATCTGTGGGGGCAATCTGTGGAGGTAATCTGTTGAGGTAATCTGTGGAGGTAATCTGTGGAGGTAATTTGTGGAGGGAGTCTGTGGAGGTAATCTGTGGAGGTAATCTGTGGAGGTAATCTGTGGGAGCAATCTGTGGAGGTAATCTGTGGAGGTAATCTGTGGGTGCAATCTGTGGAGGTAGTCTGTGGAGGTAATCCGTTGAAGTAATCTGTGGAGGTATTCTGTGGAGGTAATCTGTGGAGGTAATCTGTGGGGGCAATCTGGAGGCAATCTGTGGATATAATCTGTGGATGTAATCTGTGGAGGTAATCTGTGGAGGTAATCTGTGGGGTAATCTGTGGAGGTAATCTGTAGAGGCAATCTGTGGAAGTAATCTGTGGAGGTAATCTGTGGGGCAATCTGTAGAGGTAATCTGTGGAGGTAGTCTGTGGAGGTAATCTGTGGAGGTAATCTGTTGAGGTAATCTGTGGAGGTAATCTGTGAATGTAATCTGTGGAGGTAATCTGTGGGGGCAATTTGTGGAGGTAATCTGTGGGGCAATCTGTGGAGGTAATCTGTGGAGGTAGTCTGTGGAGGTAATCTGTGGAGGTAATCTGTGGGAGCACTCTGTGGAGGTAATCTGTGGAGGTAATCTGTGGAGGTAATCTGTGGAGGTAATCTGTTGAGATAATCTGTGGAGGTAATCTGTGGAGGTAATCTGTGGAGGCAATCTGTGGAAGCAATCTGTGGAGATAATCTGTGGAGGTAATCTGTGGAGGTAATCTGCAGAGATTATCATCTGTGGAGGTAATCTGTGGAGGTAATCTGTGGAGGTAATCTGCAGAGATAATCATCTGTGGAGGTAATCAGTGGAAGCTGTATTGAATGGTTGTCTATATATGTATTGCTTTGAGATGATGAGAATATGTGAATATGTTTTTTTTAATGTTTGTTCATATCTGTATTGTCGTGGGCGATCTAATTGTTATAGAGGGGATTACACAAACCGTGTTGTTAAACAGTTTTATGTCTGCCCCAAATCAGGACCTGGTGATCCAAAGCCATATGTCGTGTTTGTTTAGTTCAATGATTTATTGTGAGAGGTGGTTGTTTGCTTTGATGATATTTGTGGAATGGACTGTTGACCATCACTGTTTAGTGTATCTTTTCATATTGATAGCTGATTAATGATTAGGCTTAGAAGTAAAGGGAGATTACTTAGCCCCATACAACTAGCTTAACTCCACCACTTTGTATTGAACTGTCTGTAGCAAGACAGGAAGGTGAGGGTCATGCATTTGTGTCGATTTGTGTCTCTTTCTACGATCTTGGTGCCTGATTTTGAATTTGTTCCGACAGTGTTGTATGCTTTGTTTTCATTTTATCGTTAGTGATAAACAGGTGTTAATGTTGGAGGTTTGGATTGAAATTAATTGATTGATTAAGATTAATACATTTTCTGGACACCAACAATTCATTTTAATAGAAAAATATATAGATGTTGAGTTGATTGTTGTGATAATGTATTGAGTGGTGGTGGTAGTGGTGTATGGTGTTTAACACCACTTTCAACAATATTTCAGTTATATCGTGGCGATCAGTTTTATCGTGGTGGTCAGTTATATTGGTTGAGGAAACCGGAGGACCCGTAGAAAACCACCTACCGGTTGAATAAGTTATTGAACATATGGATAACATGTGTCACACGTGATTACCCGCAATTTGAAATCTGTCAGGCAGAGCATCGGATCAATAGGCAGGTACACTAACAGCAATACTTTCACGATCACAAATACCTATTTAATTTGATTATATGGTTTGTAGATCGTTGTTTGTCCTGTTGTACTTTTTCTTTTGTCCATTGTGCTGCCCATTTTCTTAAATTTACGGATTCTGATAACACCTTTGGTATCTTCAAACTATTCCAATTATTTCCATGTTAATTTTCAGTTAATCAGAGGTATGCAGTCAGCAAAAGTACATAATTCAAATCAATGACCTACACATATTTTTATTTTTCAATGATGTGCAACTAGCGACAACACACGAATGGTAACCTAGTTATATATCACAAGTACATTAACGTCAAAGATTAAGACTAAGGTGTTTAAAGCCACTTTCAACAATATTTCAGTTATATCGTGGCGTCAGTTATATCGTGGCGGTCAGTTGTATCGTGGCGGTCAGTTATATCATGGCGGTCAGCTATATCGTGGCGGTCAGTTGTATCGTGGCGGTCAGTTATATCGTGGCGGTCAGTTATATCATGGTGGTCAGTTATATCATGGTGGTCAGTTATATTATGGCGGTCAGTTGTATCTTGGTGGTCAGTTATATCATGGCGGTCAGTTGTATCTTGTTGGTCAGTTATATCGTGGCGGTCAGTTATATTGTGGCGGTCAGTTGTATCGTGGCGGTCAGTTATATCGTGGCGGTCAGTTATATCGTGGCGGTCAGTTATATCGTGGCGGTCAGTCATATCGTGGCGGTCAGTTGTATCGTGGCGGTCAGTTGTATCGTGGCGGTCAGTTGTATCGTGGCGGTCAGTTGTATCGTGGCGGTCAGTTGTATCGTGGCGGTCAGTTATATCGTGGCGGTCAGTTGTATCGTGGCAGTCAGTTATATCGTGGCGGTCAGTTATATCGTGGTGGTCAGTTGTATCGTGGCGGTCAGTTATATCGTGGCGGTCAGTTATATCGTGGCGGTCAGTTGTATCGTGGCGGTCAGTTGTATCGTGGCGGTCAGTTATATCGTGGTGGTCAGTTATATCGTGGCGGTCAGTTATATCGTGGCGGTCAGTTATATCGTGGCGGTCAGTTGCATCGTGGCGGGCAGTTAAATCGTGGCGGTCAGTTATATCGTGGCGGTCAGTTGTATCGTGGTGGTCAGTTATATCGTGGCGGTCAGTTGTATTGCTGTAATACCCGGAGAATTCCATCTACCTACCGCAAGTCACTAACGTCCAGATTACTAAAGTAACAAACAAAAGAAATGATTGAAACCTTAATTGTAAGAGATGTGGATATTATAAGGGACCGACCATTTAACTTGAAAGGGGGGAGGGGGGTAATGGTTTTTTGTTTCGTTCAGAATTTTTTTTTCGGACAACACAAGAGTTCGAATATTTTTTTTTTTTGCAGCGCTTAGCGCGAAATTTTTTTCCAGAATACCACATTAGGTTATATGACAAAAACTCTGAATCAGATTTTGTTTTCCTCAGAATATTTTTTTAGAAATAAACCATAGCCCCTCCTTCAAGTGAAATGGTCGTTCCCTAAGAGATGTGGATATCATAATAATAAAGGTAACTTCGGAACTTATTTTCTGTCTGAATTATTCTGCATCTCTGTCAGTAGGAACATGCTTATCCTTCCTGGGCACATAAATTCACCCCCGGTTTTTAGTGTACTTCTTCTTTTGTCCATTGTTTTGTCTGTTCTTTGATATATAGATTATGACTACCACTTTGGTATCTTCAAACTCTTCTTAGGATTTTTACATGAATTCGGAAAAAAGGGGAGTAGTGACATTAAGAATGTTTATAGCTACATATAGTCATACTGAAAATACTGAAAATACTTACATTATTTTATATTTGATGCAGAAATAATAAAACACATGATAATTACGATTTTATTTCTACTTGTAGTAAAAACACTAACTCAACTAGATATAATATCATGAATAATTAATGTATCTATAGGCACATGCACACTACATATCATAGTAATAAGAACAACATATATACATTCTGTCATGTTAATACACACAATATATCATAGTAATAATAAAAACAAATGTACACTCTGTCATGTTAATACACACAATATATTATAGTAATAATAAAAACAGATGTACACTCTGTCATGTTAATACACACAATATATCATAGTAATAATAAAAATAGATGTACACTCTGTCATGTTAATACACACAATATATCATAGTAATAATAAAAACAGATGTACACTCTGTCATGTTAATACACACAATATATCATAGTAATAATACAAACAGATATACACTCTGTCATGTTAATACACACAATATATCATAGTAATAATACAAACAGATGTACACTCTGTCATGTTAATACACACAATATATCATAGTAATAATAAAAACAGATGTACACTCTGTCATGTTAATACACACAATATATCATAGTAATAATAAAAACAGATGTACACTCTGTCATGTTAATACACACAATATATCATAGTAATAATACAAACAGATATACACTCTGTCATGTTAATACACACAATATATCATAGTAATAATACAAACAGATATACACTCTGTCATGTTAATACACACAATATATCATAGTAATAATACAAACAGATATACACTCTGTCATGTTAATACACACAATATATCATAGTAATAATACAAACAGATGTACACTCTGTCATGTTAATACACACAATATATCATAGTAATAATAAAAACAGATGTACACTCTGTCATGTTAATACACACAATATATCATAGTAGTAATAAAAACAGATGTACACTCTGTCATGTTAATACACACAATATATCATAGTAGTAATAAAAACAGATATACACTCTGTCATGTTAATACACACAATATATCATAGTAATAATACAAACAGATATACACTCTGTCATGTTAATACACACAATATATCATAGTAGTAATAAAAACAGATGTACACTCTGTCATGTTAATACACACAATATATCATAGTAGTAATAAAAATAGATGTACACTCTGTCTTGTTAATACACACAATGTATCATAGTAATAATACAAACAGATGTACACTCTGTCATGTTAATACACACAATATATCATAGTAGTAATAAAAACAGATATACACTCTGTCATGTTAATACACACAATATATCATAGTAATAATACAAACAGATATACACTCTGTCATGTTAATACACACAATATATCATAGTAGTAATAAAAACAGATGTACACTCTGTCATGTTAATACACACAATATATCATAGTAGTAATACAAACAGATATACACTCTGTCATGTTAATACACACAATATATCATAGTAATAATACAAACAGATATACACTCTGTCATGTTAATACACACAATATATCATAGTAATAATAAAAACAGATATACACTCTGTCATGTTAATACACACAATATATCATAGTAATAATAAAAACAGATGTACACTCTGTCATGTTAATACACACAATATATCATAGGAATAATAAAAATAGATGTACACTCTGTCATGTTAATACACACAATGTATCATAGTAATAATACAAACAGATGTACACTCTGTCATGTTAATACACATAATATATCATAGTAATAATAAAAACAGATATACACTCTGTCATGTTAATACACACAATATATCATAGTAATAATAAAAACAGATGTACACTCTGTCATGTTAATACACACAATATATCATAGTAATAATAAAAACAGATGTACACTCTGTCATGTTAATACACACAATATATCATAGTAATAATAAAAACAGATGTACACTCTGTCATGTTAATACACACAATATATCATAGTAATAATAAAAACAGATGTACACTCTGTCATAAGATAAGAATAAGATAAGAAAACTTTATTTGAATTCGGTTTTTTGTCATGTTAATACACACAATATATCATAGTAATAATAAAAATAGATATACACTCTGTCATGTTAATTGTTCTGAAAGCACTTTAGAAAGGTTCCGAACATAAGTGATAATGTGTATATGTTATAATTAGTCTATGATGCGGAAAATGGATAGTCAGTAATGATACCAGAGGTAATTCTGTTTAATGATACAAGGGACACATCTGTGTAATATCTATTATCAATAACATGCCAATTAAGACTTGCTTCTTCCTACATTAAATAGTGCAAAACAATATATGTATAAAATGAATGTAGCTGACGATTAATTCGTTGTAGCATTTTGTTTTTAATAATTGTTGTTGCACCCTAAGTCGGTAATTGTGCCACCTATATCATTGTAATAACCAATATCATACGACCAACATTCCAACGTAGAGAAGAACCTAAGTCGGCCATTTTGCGTCCTAAATTATTGTAATAATCTACATCATATATATGCCCAACACTTCAACACAGAGGACAAATTTCATCATATCTTAATTGCCTAATTAGGGATAGGTAAGAAGAGTTTGAAGATACCTAAGAGGTAATCGGAATCGTAAATCAAACATGAACAGACAACACGATGGCCAAATATGGGCAGACAACACGATGGCCAAATATGGGCAGACAACACGATGGCCAAATATGGGCAGACAACACGATGGCCAAATATGGACAGACAACGCGATGGCCAAATATGGGCAGACAACACGATGGCCAAATATGGGCAGACAACACGATGGCCAAATATGGACAGGCAACACGATGGCCAAATATGGGCAGACAACACGATGGCCAAATATGGACAGACAACGCGATGGCCAAATATGGGCAGACAACACGATGGCCAAATATGGACAGGCAACACGATGGCCAAATATGGGCAGACAACACGATGGCCAAATATGGGCAGACAACACGATGGCCAAATATGGGCAGACAACACGATGGCCAAATATGGGCAGACAACACGATGGCCAAATATGGGCAGACAACACGATGGCCAAATATGGGCAGACAACACGATGGCCAAATATGGACAGGCAACACGATGGCCAAATATGGGCAGACAACACGATGGCCAAATATGGACAGACAACGCGATGGCCAAATATGGGCAGACAACACGATGGCCAAATATGGACAGGCAACACGATGGCCAAATATGGGCAGACAACACGATGGCCAAATATGGACAGGCAACACGATGGCCAAATATGGACAGGCAACACGATGGCCAAATATGGACAGACAACGCGATGGCCAAATATGGACAGACAACGCGATGGCCAAATATGGGCAGACAACACGATGGCCAAATATGGACAGACAACGCGATGGCCAAATATGGACAGACAACACGATGGCCAAATATGGACAGACAACACGATGGCCAAATATGGACAGACAACACGATGGCCAAATATGGACAGGCAACACGATGGCCAAATATGGACAGGCAACACGATGGCCAAAAGATAAAAGAACAAAAGTACAATCAACGATCAACAAAATACTATTATGTCAACGTGATACAACATGATACAACATATATAATTAAAGGCATTCAATATCAAGTTTTAAAATTTATATTAATTCGTTTCCCTGGTATATCTCTTTATTATAGTAAAACTATGAGGTCAGAGGTTACATTTTTATCAAATTTACAATAATAGTAATCAAGGGTATTCTGAATTGATAGAGTGAAAAGGTACCACATAAAAAAAAGTGGCGAAATTGAATAACAAAAAGAAACCACACAAACAAACAAAGACAAAAAACAAAATAAAAGCAAAGGATAGGAAAACAAACTAAAATGTAAATCGCTCACTACCAATTTTAAATAGTTTTGCTTCTAAAAATATCCAAACGCTTTGATTAGTTACACGTTTATGCTATCAGAAAGATGTATTTTGTTGTCAGATTGATGGGTGAATTATTGCTATGTACGTTTGCCTTTCTGCAGTGTATCTTGAACAGTGAAATAAATAGATTGTATCGAACCAAAAATACAGTTAACAAAATCGACAGAAACCGTACGGTATAAATGTTGTATCCTAGAGGAATACTACGCTATTAGCCGAGTGGACAGGAACCGTACGGTATAAATGTTGTATCCTAGAGGAATACTACGCTATTAGCCGAGTGGACAGGAACCGTACGGTATAAATGTTGTATCCTAGAGGAATACTACGCTGTTAGCCGAGTCGAGAGGAACCGTACGGTATAAATGTTGTATACTAGAGGAATACTACGCTGTTAGCCGAGTCGACAGGAACGTACGGTATAAATTTTGTATCCTAGAGGAATACTACGCTGTTAGCCGAGTCGACAGGAACCGTACGATATAAATGTTGTATCCTAGAGGAATACTACGCTCGGTAGACAGGAACCGTACGGTATAAATGTTGTATCCTAGAGGAATACTACGCTCAGTCGACAGGAACCGTGCGGTATAAATGTTGTATCCTAGAGGAATACTACGCTCGGTAGACAGCAACCGTACGGTATAAATGTTGTATCCTAGAGGAATACTACGCTCGGTAGACAGGAACCGTACGGTATAAATGTTGTATCCTAGAGGAATACTACGCTCGGTAGACAGGAACCGTACGGTATAAATGTTGTATCATAGAGAAATACCACGCTCGGTCAACAGTAACCGTACGGTATAAATGTCGTATCCTAGAGGAATACTACGCTCGGTCAACAGGAACCGTACGGTATAAATGTTGTATCCTAGAGGAATACTACGCTCGGTAGACAGGAACCGTACGGTATAAATGTCGTATCCTAGAGGAATACTACGCTCGGTCAACAGGAACCGTACGGTATAAATGTCGTATCCTAAAGGAATACTACGCTCGTAATCGGCAGTGAGGTATTCACCCAAGGCGACTATCAATATAATGATCAACAATGTTTTCTTATAAATTCTCAAAATAAGACATAAATGATTGTTTTGTCAGCAAAGGAGGCCACTTAAAAACAATGTTCTGTGCCTTAATGAGAATACTCGAGACGCTGACACAATATTACAAGTTAATTCCTGTTTCTCGAGACGCTGACACAATATTACAAGTTACTTCCTGTTTCTCGAGACGCTGACACAATATTACAAGTTAGTTCCTGTTTCTCGAGACGCTGACACAATATTACAAGTTACTTCCTGTTTCTCGAGACGCTGACACAATATTACAAGTTACTTCCTGTTTCACGAGACGCTGACACAATATTACAAGTTACTTCCTGTTTCTCGAGACGCTGACACACTATTACAAGTTACTTTCTGTTTCTCGAGACGCTGACACAATATTACAAGTTACTTCCTGTTTCTCGAGACGCTGACACAATATTACAAGTTACTTCCTGTTTCTCGAGACGCTGACACAATATTACATGTTACTTCCTGTTTCTCGAGACGCTGACACAATATTACAAGTTACTTCCTATTTCTCGAGACTCTGACACAATATTACAAGTTACTTCCTGTTTCTCGAGACGCTGACACAATATTACAAGTTACTTCCTGTTTCTCGAGACGCTGACACAATATTACAAGTTACTTCCTGTTTCTCGAGACGCTGACACAATATTACAAGTTACTTCCTATTTTTCGAGACGCTGACACAATATTACAAGTTACTTCCTGTTTCTCGAGACGCTGACACAATATTACAAGTTACTTCCTATTTTTCGAGACGCTGACACAATATTACAAGTCACTTCCTGTTTCTCGAGACGCTGACACAATATTAAAAGTCACTTCCTGTTTCTCGAGACGCTGACACAATATTACAAGTTATTTCCTGTTTCTCGAGACGCTGACACAATATTACAAGTTACTTCCTGTTTCTCGAGACGCTGACACAATATTGCAAGTTACTTCCTGTTTCTCGAGACGCTGACACAATATTGCAAGTTACTTCCTCTTTCTCGAAACGCTGACACAATATTACAAGTTACTTCCTGTTTCTCGAGACGTTGACACAATATTACAAGTTACTTCCTGTTTCTCGAGACGCTGACACAATATTACAAGTTACTTCCTGTTTCTGGAGACGCTGACACAATATTACAAGTTACTTCCTGTTTCTGGAGAGGCTGACACAATATTACAAGTTACTTCCTGTTTCTCGAGACGCTGACACAATATTACAAGTTACTTCCTGTTTAGCATATCTTCTCCTAAGATAAATTCAGTTAATACTATAAACGTCTATGTGTCCTGTTTAATAAGAAGAGTTTGAAGATACCAAAGGGGTAATCGGAATCTGTATATCGAAGAAGTACAGAAAACACCATGGCCAAAATAAATATTACAAAAGGACAAACAACGATCAACAAAACATACATATAAAATTAAAGATCGAGTAACATGAACACCACTAAAAACGGGGGTGAACGCAGGTGCTCCGGAAGCAGGAACAGGACGAGAACTATTCCTCGTAATTTTCAATGAAAAGTTTAAAATTTATTCTGGCCTCCCACGAATACCATTAATTTCTTTTGAATTTCATAAATGGTTGATATTAAATTTATTACAAGTATCAGTTATGGTGTTTCCAAAAAGTAATGATCTTTAGCCAACAGATTCTACCTTCCTAGCTAGTAGTCAGTTAACTAAGGACATTCATTGACTCTGCTATTGTACTGTCCACGTGACCAACATATTCTACCTTCCTATCTAGTAGTCAGTTATCTAAGAACATTCATTGACTCTACTATTGTACTGTCCTTGTGACCAACAGATTCTACCTTCCTAGCTAGTAGTAAGTTATATAAGGACATTCATTGACTCTACTATTGTATTGTCCATGTGACCAACAGATTCTACCTTCCTAACTAGTAGTCAGTTAACTAATGACATTCATTGACTCTACTATTGTACTGTCCATGTGACCAACAGATTCTACCTTCCTAGCTAGTAGCCAGTTAACTAAGGACATTCATTGACTCTACTATTGTACTGTACATGTGACCAACAGATTATACCTTCATAGCTAGTAGTCAGTTAACTAAGGACATTCATTGACACTACTATTATACAGTACATGTGACCAACATATTCTACCTTCCTAACTAGTAGCCAGTTAACTAAAGACATTCATTGCCTCTACTATTGTACTATCCATGTGACCAACAGATTAAACCTTCCTAGTTAGCAGTCAGTTAACTAAGGACATTCATTGACTCTACTATTGTACTGTCCACGTGACGAACAGATTCTACCTTTGTAGCTAGTAGTCAGATAACTAAGGACATTCATTGACTCTACTATTGTACTGTCCATGTGACCAACAGATTCTACCTTCCTAGCTAGCAGTCAGATAACTAATGACATTCATTGACTCTACTATGGTACTGTCCATGTGACCAACATATTCTACCTTCCTAACTAGTAGTCAGTTAACTAATGACATTCATTGACTCTATTATTGTACTCTCCATGTGACCAACATATTCTACCTTCCTAGCTAGTAGTCAGTTAACTAAGGACATGCATTGACTCTACTAGTGTACTGTCCATGTGACCAATAGATTATACCTGCCTAGCTAGTAGCCAGTTAACTAAGGACATTCATTGACTCTACTATTGTACTGTCCTTGTGACCAACAGATTCTACCTTCCTAGCTAGTAGCCAGTTAACTAAGGACATACATTGACTCTACTATTGTACTGTCCATGTGACCAACAGATTCTACCTGCCTAGCTAGTAGTCAGTTAACTAATGACATTCTTTGACTCTACTATTGTACAGTCCATGTGACCAACAGATTCTACCTTCCTAGCTAGTATTCAGATAACTAATGACATTCATTGACTCTACTATTGTACTGTCCATGTGACTAACAGATTCTACCTTCCTAGCTAGTAATCAGATAACTAATGACATTCATTGACTCTACTATGGTACTGTCCATGTGACCAACATATTTCTAACTTCCTAACTAGTAGTCCGTTAACTAATGACATTCATTGACTCTACTATTGTACTGTCTATGTGACCAACAGATTATACTTTCCTAGCTAGTAGTCAGTTAACTAAGGACATGCATTGACTCTACTATTGTACTGTCCATGTGACCAACAGATTCTGCCTGCCTAGCTAGTAGCCAGTTAACTAAGGACATTCATTGACTCTACTATTGTACTGTCCATGTGACCAACAGATTCTACCTTCCTAGCTAGTAGCCAGTTAACTAAGGACATTCATTAACACTACTATTGTACTGTCCATGTGACCATCATATTATACCTTCGTAGCTAGTAGTCAGTTAACTAAGGACATTCATTGACTCTACTATTGTACTATTCATGTGACAAACATATTCTACCTTCCTAACTAGTAGTCAGTTAACTAAGGACATTTATTGACTCTACTATGGTACTGTCCATGTGACCAACAGTTACTACCTTGCTAGCTAGTAATCAGTTAACTAAGGACATTCATTGACGCTGCTATTGTACTGTCCATGTGACCAACATATTCTACCTTCCTAACTAGTAGTCAGTTAACTAAGGACATTCATTGAGTCTACTATTGTACTGTCCATGTGACCAACAAATTCTACCTTCCAAACTAGTAGCCAGTTAATTAAGGACATTCATTGACTCTACTATTGTACTGTCCATGTGACCAACAAATTCTACCTTCCTAGCTAGTAGTCAGTTATCTAAGAACATTTATTGACCCTACTATTGTACTGTTCATGTTTTTGTTGTCGTTCATTTTGGTGACAGTGTTAGTTTTGTTGATATTGGTGGTATTGTTGACCATCACTGTTTAGAGGTGGTTGTTAATTTTGTTTATATTGGTGGTATTGTTGACCATCACTGTTTAGAGGTGGTTGTTAGTTTGTTTATATTGGTGGTATTGTTGACCATCACTGTTTAGAGGTGGATGCTAGTTTTGTTGATATTGGTGGTATTGTTGACCATCACTGTTTAGAGGTGGTTGTTAATTTTGTTTATATTGGTGGTATTGTTGACCATCACTGTTTAGAGGTCATTGTTAGTTTTGTTGATATTGATCGTATTGTTGACCATCACTGTTTAGAGGTGGTTGTTAGTTTTGTTTATATTGTTGGAATTGTTGACCATCACTCTTTAGAGGTGGTTGTTAGTTTTGTTGATATTGGTGGTATTGTTGACCATCACTCTTTAGAGGTGGTTGTTAAGTTTGTTGATATTGGTAGTATTGTTGACCATCACTGTTTAGAGGTGGTTGTTAGTTTTGTTGATATTGGTGGTATTGTTGATCATCACTGCTTAGAGGTGGCTGTTAATTTTGTTGATATTGGTAGTATTGTTGACCATCACTGTTTAGAGGTGGTTGTTAGTTTGTTTATATTTGTGGTATTGTTGACCATCACTCTTTAGAGGTGGTTGTTAGTTTTGTTGATATTGGTGGTATTGTTGACCATCACTGTTTAGAGGTGGTTGTTAATTTTGTTTATATTGGTGGTATTGTTGACCATCACTGTTTAGAGGTGGTTGTTAGTTTGTTTATATTGGTGGTATTGTTGACCATCACTGTTTAGAGGTGGATGCTAGTTTTGTTGATATTGGTGGTATTGTTGACCATCACTGTTTAGAGGTGGTTGTTAATTTTGTTTATATTGGTGGTATTGTTGACCATCACTGTTTAGAGGTGATTGTTAGTTTTGTTGATATTGATCGTATTGTTGACCATCACTGTTTAGAGGTGGTTGTTAGTTTTGTTTATATTGTTGAATTGTTGACCATCACTCTTTAGAGGTGCTTGTTAGTTTTGTTGATATTGGTGGTATTGTTGACCATCACTCTTTAGAGGTGGTTGTTAATTTTGTTGATATTGGTAGTATTTTTGACCATCACTGTTTAGAGGTGGTTGTTAGTTTTGTTGATATTGGTGGTATTGTTGACCATCACTGCTTAGAGGTGGTTGTTAATTTTGTTGATATTGGTAGTATTGTTGACCATCACTGTTTAGAGGTGGCTGTTAGTTTGTTTATATTTGTGGTATTGTTGACCATCACTCTTTAGAGGTGGTTGTTAGTTTTGTTGATATTGGTGGTATTGTTGATCGTCACTGTTTAGAGGTGGTTGTTAATTTTGTTGATATTGGTGGTATTGTTGATCATCACTGTTTAGAGGTGGTTGTTAGTTTTGTTTATATTGGTGGTATTGTTGATCATCACTGTTTAGAGGTGGTTGTTAGTTTTGTTTATATTGGTGGTATTGTTGATCATCACTGTTTAGAGGTGGTTGTTAGTTTTGTTTATATTGGTGGTATTGTTGATCATCACTGTTTAGAGGTGGTTGTTAATTTTGTTGATATTGGTAGCATTGTTGACCATCACTGTTTAGAGGTGGTTGTTAGTTTTGTTTATATTGGTGGTATTGTTGACCATCACTGTTTAGAGTTGGTTGTTAGTTTTGTTCATATTGATCGTATTGTTGACCATCACTGTTTAGAGGTGGCTGTTATTTTGTTGATATTGGTGGTATTGTTGACCATCACTGTTTAGAGGTGGTTTTTAGTTTTGTTGATATTGGTGGTATTGTTGACCGTCACTGTTTAGAGGTGGTTGTTAGTTTTGTTGATATTGGTGGTATTGTTGACCATCACTGTTTAGAGGTGATTGTTAATTTTGTTGATATTGGTGGTATTGTTGACCATCACTGTTTAGAGGTGGTTGTTAGTTTTGTTGATATTGGTGGTATTGTTGATCATCACTGTTTAAAGGTGGTTGTTAGTTTTGTTGATATTGGTGGTATTGTTGACCATCACTGTTTAGAGGTGGTTGTTAGTTTGTTTATATTTGTGGTATTGTTGATCATCACTGTTTAGAGGTGGTTGTTAGTTTTGTTGATATTGGTGGTATTGTTGACCATCACTGTTTAGAGGTGGTTGTTAATTTTGTTGATATTTTTGGTATTGTTGACCATCACTGTTTAGAGGTGGTTGTTAGTTTTGTTGATATTGATCGTATTGTTGACCATCACTGTTTAGAGGTGGTTGTTAAATTTGTTGATATTGGTGGTATTGTTGACCATCACTGTTTAGAGGTGATTGTTAGTTTTGTTGATATTGGTGGTATTGTTGACCATCACTGTTTAGAGGTGGTTGTTAGTTTTGTTGATATTGGTGGTATTGTTGATCATCACTGTTTAGAGGTGGTTGTTAGTTTTGTTGATATTGGTGGTATTGTTGACCATCACTGTTTAGAGGTGGTTGTTAGTTTGTTTATATTTGTGGTATTGTTGATCATCACTGTTTAGAGGTGGTTGTTAGTTTTGTTGATATTGGTGGTATTGTTGACCATCACTGTTTAGAGGTGGTTGTTAATTTTGTTGATATTGGTGGTATTGTTGACCATCACTGTTTAGAGGTGGTTGTTAGTTTTGTTGATATTGATCGTATTGTTGACCATCACTGTTTAGAGGTGGTTGTTAAATTTGTTGATATTGGTGGTATTGTTGACCATCACTGTTTAGAGGTGGTTGTTAGTTTTGTTTATATTGGTGGTATTGTTGATCATCACTGTTTAGAGGTGGTTGTTAGTTTTGTTGATATTGGTGGTATTGTTGACCATCACTGTTTAGAGGTGGTTGTTAAGTTTGTTGATATTGGTAGTATTGTTGACCATCACTGTTTAGAGGTGGTTGTTAGTTTTGTTTATATTGGTGGTATTGTTGACCATCACTGTTTAGAGGTGGTTGTTAGTTTTGTTGATATTGGTGGTATTGTTGACCATCACTGTTTAGAGGTGGTTGTTAGTTTTGTTGATATTGGTAGTATTGTTGACCATCACTGTTTAGAGGTGGTTGTTTGTTTTGTTGATATTGGTGGTATTGCTGACCATCACTGTTTAGAGGTGGTTGTTAGTTTTGTTGATATTGGTGGTATTGTTGACCATCACTGCTAAAAGTGCTTTTGGCTATTCTTTGATTTTGCTGCTCCCAAAACATTAGATTATTTGACTTTCCAATCTTTCGATTTTGAGCCTATCTAAAAAGGGATTATTCCAAAAAAAGCGTCGTGCGCGCTAAATTTGATATCTACGTTTTTATTTTCATAAAGCAAACAATTAAAATAAAGATTTCTATGACGATGTGGAGCAACATTTTCTAAGCCTATGTAACATTAATGTTGGTATCGACTTTTAATTTCTAACTTTATTATTAAATCCTACTCTCACGATAGAAGTCTTTACACACTTACTCTAAAGCTAATTACTATTTTGATCAAATATATTTTTGATTGATTGATTGTTTTATTGTGCTTAATGCCACTTTCAGCAATATTCCAGCTATATCATGGTGACCAGTTTTAGTGGTGGAAGAAGACGGGGTACTCGGTGAGAACTACCGACCATGGCAAGCAACTGGTAAACTTTATCACTTGCGGCTGCGAGTCAAGTGCACCCTTTTTTGTAATTTACAAATTCGGGCTCGAACCCACGCTGTATTGGTGATAGGCTTGTATGAGTTGTTTGGTAATCCACTACTTAACTCATTGAGCCACCAGGGCCCTAACATATTTTTGATTTAACAGTTCAGAAAAGCATGGAGAAAAACTGTTACATCGCTTGTAATAATAATTTTTTTTTTTTCCTGAGAAAAAAAAATAACATAATAAGAAAATGTTTCCATGAGAAAATTCATAAATTGATTTGTTTTTCTTTAGAACATTTTTTGATTGTACAATGTGTCCTCGGGTAATATTAAAGCGGCAATTATCCTTACGTAAATATAATAATAATGATTTTTTTGTGATTAAGATAAAAGATAGCAGAACTTTCCTCTTTGAAATATTTCATTTTCTGTTATAGTAAATACCACAGAGTCGATTGTTAATAATATTTCGATATTAAGCTATGCAACTTCTATTGTGCATATTTTGTATGTCAATTAACTGTTTTAGATCATTCTGTTCATTGTCTAATTTTGTTCATCTATCGATATTTCCTCCTGACACAACTGGTGCAAGAAATTTTTGAAGATACCAAAGGGGTAATCAGAAGCCGTAAATCAAAGGACAAACAACATAATGGCCAAAAGATACCAAAGGGGTAATCAGAAGCCGTAAATCAAAGAAGGATAGACAACACAATGGCCAAAAGATACCAAAGGGGTAATCAGAAGCCGTAAATCAAAGGACAGACAACACAATGGCCAACATATATCAAAGAGGTAATCAGAAGCCGTAAATCAAAGAAGGACAGAAAACACAATGGCCAAAAGATACCAAAGGGGTAATCAGAAGCCGTAAATCAAAGAAGGACAGACAACACAATGGCCAAAAGATACCAAAGGGGTAATCAGAAGCCGTAAGTCAAAGAAGGACAGATAACTCAATGGCAAAAAGATACCATAGGGGTAATCAGAAGCCAACAATCAAAGAAGGACAGACAACACAATGGCCAAGCGAAAAAAATACAGTATTACAAACAACGATCTACAAAACATTACACAGAAAATTAAAGATGAACCAACACTAATAATGTATAATGTCCATCATCCGTATTGGTGTAGAGCAAAACACCGCATGACGGAGCTTAAAACACCTTTTACAGGTCCCTATCAGGATTTCTTTGATATGGGGTTGCTGCGAACAAAGAAGCTACTGAACCAAGTCATCACCTCGACAATTTTACGGTCGTCACTATGACTTGGTTGACCGTTATGGGATATCTGTGTCACAAATGACCACGGACATGTTCTTCTTGTCGTAAACACTTCCCGATCCTTTCCTCATTCACGACTTATTACCGGGTTTGTAACTAGATTAACACAACGGGTGCCACTAGTGGAGCATGAACTGCTTACCCTTCCGGAGCATCTGGGTTCACCCCCAGTTTTCAGTGGGGTTCGTGTTACTCGATCTTTAGTTTTATATGTATGTTTTGTAGATCGTTGTTTGTCCTTTTGTACTTTTTCTTTTGGCCATTGTGTTGTCTGTTCTTCTTCGATATACGGATTCTGATTGCCCCTTTGGTATCTTCAAACTCTTTTTACAGAGGTTAATTGAAAGTTTATTCATATTCTAGTTTTACCTAAGCCATGAGTTACACAACTGGTGTCTTATAAGAGACTGGAATTGTTTACCCTCGCGAGCACTTGAGTTCACCTCCAGTGTGTGGGGGGTCCGTATTGCTCCTCTTTGTAGATTTCTGCAGTGTGATGTAGTTTGTTTCGCTTTGTTTTTTGCTTCGTTTGTTTTGAAAGTCTTCGTCATGTGTCTTGAGCGCCCAATGTTGCCAGTGTCCTTGAATTGTCGAATCTTGATTGCCCCTTCGGTTTTCTCTGAATTGTCCAATCTTGATTGCCCCTTCGGTTTTCTCTGAATTGTCCAATCTTGATTGCCCCTTCGGTTTTCTCTGAATTGTCCAATCTTGATTGCCCCTTTGGTTTTCTCTAGCGTTGATTATCCACATGTAAAACAATAGAGAAAACAAATATGTTGTTTTTGTAAAATCCAGCAAATTATATTTGGCGTCAAGAATCATTGTAATTTACAGTTTCAAGATCGTATTGCTTTATTTAATATTAGTTCTTGATACCTAAGCGATTTCTTAGCTATAAATAATTTCGAATTCCTTACAATGCTAAACTAATCTATCCTGAAGACTTTACGATAAACAAACTTTGAATGTAATTGTTCTAGATAAACTATGAATAGAACCTGAGCACTTAGTTAGTTAAGTTACAATATACGACAGTCAATATCAGGCTACAGTGTTTAAACAACAATTTTATATATGGGAATAAATAAGGGTAATAATGAAATTACCGAACTCCGAAAAATCTTACAAAGGGAAAGTCAAAACTCATAATTATATAAACAGACAAAATCAGTCAACAACCGGAAAACTGTGAAAACCGTAATGACCCTGACTTGGTACAGGCATTTCTAAAGAAATGGTGGGTTGCATCAGATTTTAAAGCGCCAAACCTCAAAGGTTCCGGCTGTCACTATACTAAAGTCATACTTTAAAGCTGTATCTATGTTATGTAAGAACAGTTTGAAGATACCAAAGGGAGACAATCAGAATCGGAGAAGAACAGACAACATAATGTAACTAAAATACCGAAGGAAGAAGGGTTTGAGTCAATACCTCTGTTGGTGGACTATTAGGCCCGATGATATCATCCGCCCAGTAGTCAGTGTTTCCTCTGTTGGTGGACTATTAGGCCCGATGATATCATCCGCCCAGTAGTCAGTGTTTCCTCTGTTGGTGGACTATTAGGTCCGATGATATCATCCGCCCAGTAGTCAGTGTTTCCTCTGTTGGTGGACTATTAGGCCCGATGATATCATCCGCCCAGTAGTCAGTGTTTCCTCTGTTGGTGGACTATTAGGCCCGATGATATCATCCGCCCAGTAGTCAGTGTTTCCTCTGTTGGTGGACTATTAGGCCCGATGATATCATCCGCCCAGTAGTCAGTGTTTCCTCTGTTGGTGGACTATTAGGCCCGATGATATCATCCGCCCAGTAGTCAGTGTTTCCTCTGTTGGTGGACTATTAGGCCCGATGATATCATCCGCCCAGTAGTCAGTGTTTCCTCTGTTGGTGGACTATTAGGCCCGATGATATTTTCCGCCCAGTAGTCAGTGCTTAGGCCCGATGATATTATCCGCCCAGTAGTCAGTGTTTAGGCCCGATGCTATTATCCGCCCAGTAGTTAGTGTTTCGGCGATGACATGATTTATTAGATATTTTTATTATTGAAACTTTACAGTAATGTAAATACAGTCAAACCTGCTCATGCGGTCACCTCTATTAAGTATTCACCTGTATTAAGTAGTCACCTCTATTAAGTATTCACCTCTATTAAGCAGTCACCTCTATTAAGTAGTCACCTCTATTAAGCAGTCACCTCTATTAAGTAGTAACCTCTATTAAGTAGTCACCTCTATTAAGCAGTCAACTCTATTAAGCAGTCACCTGTATTAAGTATTCACCTGTATTAAGTAGTCACCTCTATTAAGTATTCACCTCTATTAAGCAGTCACCTGTATTAAAAGGTCACATTTTTCTGATCCTGTCATAGAAAACTTCATATGAATTGAACCTCTTTTAATAGGTCACCTGTTTTATAAGGTCACTTTTTCTTCGTCCCAATGGTGACCTCTTAATACAGGTTTGACAGTATTATAAAAAGTAAGGTTCTCCTCCCTCGTCACCTTTATCTAGTTTGGCTATCCTGTTTATGTAATTTGGTTTTATTGCTTCCACTTTTAAATTATTTGGCTTTCAAACATTTTGATATTGAGCGTACCTAATGAAGGTTATTCCAGAAACGCATGCTGCCCACTAAATCTACGTTTTCATTTAAAGAGGCCAACGTATTAATCAGACAATACAATGGACGAAATAAAAATGGCAAACGGACAACCAATGATCTGCAAAAACACTACAGAGAAAACTAAAGATTGACCAAATAAGAGCCCCACCAATCTCGTGGTACTCCTGAACGGTAAACAGTTCCTACTCCACTAGTGCCACCCGTCGTATTACGTAACTGTTAACACGGTTCCTTCACAATACACGACATCAGAAAAAGGTGTGACACGGTGCATAGTTTTTTCTTCGCTTCTTGTGTTTTGCTGGTCAATAATGCTGTATTTCTTCGCTTCTTGTGTTTTGCTGGTCAATAATGCTGTATTTCTGACAAGATTTATATCATCGTGATATATTGACTTTTTAATACATTTATATAACTATTAACTTTTATTATTGTAATGTTCTATAAAACCGGTTAACTTTTAATTCAGATGTTACATCAAATATAATTGATATAAATGTACAATTTATTTTATATTCTTTCTCTGTTTGATGTCTACTATTACTTCATTATGTTAATTATGTTTTATTTCATCTTTCTATTCGGGATTTTTCTTGAAATTAAATAAAATGCATCTTTCTCAAAGCCATTACCTAAATGGTATCCATTTACAGTTATTTAATAATTTGATTTGAAAATTAACGTAAAGCAGATTTTCTATTTACGACTCATGTATATAAAAGCGAATTTACTAAAACTATTTAATTTAATTCAATTTTTTTTTTATTTCATGAGGATTACATACAGCCAGAGGCTACTAAATTTAGTATTGATATATTGAAACAGAGATCATCTATATTGCAATGCCTTAATGACACACGGGGCTGTCGTGGCAGTTGGAGTTACAGAAAGCTTTGCAATCAGTGCCTATCACCACTAAAGTTGTGAGAATCACGTTAATGATGAGGTGTACTCGATACAACATTATGTGATTAAGGTTGTAAGTGACTTGCGACAGGTCGGTGGTTTTCTCCGAGTCCTCCGGGTATACAATCATGGCGATCAACAACAATAAATTCTACATCAAATGTAATATGGATTAATTTTTTTCAAAGAATATGCTTGTGTATGCTTGATTGACTATAGAACATTAATATCATTTGTTCACGGTCGATTGAACTATCCTATTTACAATTACAGAGAGTCAGTGTATATTTTGATTTAAACATTAAGTATATGCCATTGACTACGATACCTTGAGGTAAACATTAAGTGTATTTCCTTGGCTATGATACCTTGATGTAAACATTAAGTGTATTTCCTTGGCTATGATACCTTGATGTAAACATTAAGTGTATTTCCTTGGCTATGATACCTTGATGTAAACATTAAGTGTATTTCCTTGGCTATGATACCTTGATGTAAACATTAAGTGTATTTCCTTGGCTATGATACCTTGATGTAAATATTAAGTGTATTTCATTGGCTATGATACCTTGATGTAAACATTAAGTGTATTTCCTTGGCTATGATACCTTGATGTAAACATTAAGTGTATTTCATTGGCTATGATACCTTGATGTAAACATTAAGTGTATTTCCTTGACTATGATACCTTGATGTAAACACTAAGTGTATGTCCTTGTCTATGATACCTTGATGTAAACATTAAGTGTATGTCCTTGACTATGATACCTTGATGTAAACATTAAGTGTATTTCATTGACTATGATACCTTGATGTAAACATTAAGTGTATTTCATTGACTATGATACCTTGATGTAAACATTAAGTATATTTCCTTGGCTATGATACCTTGATGTAAACATTAAGTGTATTTCCTTGGCTATGATACCTTGATGTAAACATTAAGTGTATTTCATTGGCTATGATACCTTGATGTAAACATTAAGTGTATTTCCTTGACTATGATACCTTGATGTAAACATTAAGTGTATGTCCTTGGCTATGATACCTTGATGTAAACATTAAGTGTATTTCCTTGGCTATGATACCTTGGTGTAAACATTAAGTGTATTTCATTGGCTATGATACCTTGATGTAAACATTAAGTGTATTTCCTTGACTATGATACCTTGATGTAAACATTAAGTGTATGTCCTTGACTATGATACCTTGATGTAAACATTAAGTGTATTTCATCGACTATGCTACCTTGATGTAAACATTAAGTGTATTTCCTTGACTATGATACCTTGATGTAAACATTAAGTGTATTTCATTGACTATGATACCTTGATGTAAACATTAAGTGTATTTCATTGACTATGATACCTTGATGTAAACATTAAGTGTATGTTCATGACTATGATACCTTGATGTAAACATTAAGTATATTTCCTTGGCTATGATACCTTGATGTAAACATTAAGTATATTTCCTTGGCTATGATACCTTGATGTAAACATTAAGTGTATTTTCATGGCTATGATACCTTGATGTAAACATTAAGTATATTTCATTGACTATGATACCTTGATGTAAACATTAAGTATATTTCCTTGGCTATGATACCTTGATGTAAACATTAAGTGTATTTCATTGACTATGATACCTTGATGTAAACATTAAGTGTATTTCCTTGACTACGATACCTTGATGTAAACATTAAG
Source organism: Bathymodiolus septemdierum (assembly GCA_963383655.1). Classification (NCBI taxonomy): domain Eukaryota; kingdom Metazoa; phylum Mollusca; class Bivalvia; order Mytilida; family Modiolidae; genus Bathymodiolus; species Bathymodiolus septemdierum. Next base: position 62,362,147 of record OY726527.1, on the reverse strand, counting down.
TGTATTTCATTGGTTATGATACCTTGATGTAAACATTAAGTGTATTTCCTTGACTATGATACCTTGATGTAAACATTAAGTGTATTTCCTTGGCTATGATACCTTGATGTAAACATTAAGTGTATTTCATTGGCTATGATACCTTGATGTAAACATTAAGTGTATGTCCTTGACTATGATACCTTGATGTAAACATTAAGTGTATTTCATTGACTATGATACCTTGATGTAAACATTAAGTGTATTTCCTTGACTATGATACCTTGATGTAAACATTAAGTGTATTTCCTTGGCTATGATACCTTGATGTAAACATTAAGTGTATTTCCTTGACTATGATACCTTGATGTAAACATTAAGTGTATGTCCTTGGCTATGATACCTTGATGTAAACATTAAGTGTATTTCCTTGGCTATGATACCTTGATGTAAACATTAAGTGTATGTCCTTGGCTATGATACCTTGATGTAAACATTAAGTATATTTCATTGGCTATGATACCTTGATGTAAACATTAAGTGTATTTCCTTGGCTATGATACCTTGATGTAAACATTAAGTGTATTTCCTTGGCTATGATACCTTGATGTAAACATTAAGTGTATTTCATTGACTATGATACCTTGATGTAAACATTAAGTGTATTTCCTTGGCTATGATACCTTGATGTAAACATTAAGTGTATTTCCTTGGCTATGATACCTTGATGTAAACATTAAGTGTATTTCATTGACTATGATACCTTGATGTAAACATTAAGTGTATTTCATTGACTATGATACCTTGATGTAAACATTAAGTGTATTTCCTTGGCTATGATACCTTGATGTAAACATTAAGTGTATTTCATTGACTATGATACCTTGATGTAAACATTAAGTGTATTTCCTTGACTACGATACCTTGATGTAAACATTAAGTGTATTTCATTGACTATGATACCTTGATGTAAACATTAAGTGTATTTCCTTGACTACGATACCTTGATGTAAACATTAAGTGTATTTCATTGGCTATGGTACCTTGATGTTAACATTAAGTGTATTTCATTGACTATGATACCTTGAGGTAAACATTAAGTGTATTTCATTGACTATGATACCTTGATGTAAACATTAAGTGTATTTCCTTGACTACGATACCTTGATGTAAACATTAAGTGTATTTCATTGACTATGATACCTTGATGTAAACATTAAGTGTATTTCCTTGACTACGATACCTTGATGTAAACATTAAGTGTATTTCATTGGCTATTGTACCTTGATGTAAACATTAAGTGTATTTCATTGACTACGATACCTTGATGTAAACATTAAGTGTATTTCATTGACTACGATACCTTGATGTAAACATTAAGTGTATTTCATTGACTATGATACCTTGATGTAAACATTAAGTGTATTTCCCTAGCTATGATACCTTGATGTAAACATTAAGTATATTTCCTTGGATATGATACCTTGATGTAAACATTAAGTGTATTTCATTGACTATGATACCTTGATGTAAACATTAAGTGTATTTCATTGGCTATGATACCTTGATGTAAACATTAAGTGTATTTCATTGACTATGATACCTTGATGTAAACATTAAGTATATTTCCTTGGATATGATACCTTGATGTAAACATTAAGTGTATTTCATTGACTACGATACCTTGATGTAAACATTAAGTGTATTTCATTGGCTATGATACCTTGATGTAAACATTAAGTGTATTTCATTGGCTATGATACCTTGATGTAAACATTAAGTGTATTTCATTGACTAAGATACCTTGATGTAAACATTAAGTGTATTTCCTTGACTACGATACCTTGATGTAAACATTAAGTGTATTTCATTGGCTATGACACCTTGATGTAAACATTAAGTGTATTTCCTTGGCTATGATACCTTGATGTAAACATTAAGTATATTTCCTTGGCTATGATACCTTGATGTAAACATTAAGTGTATTTCCCTAGCTATGATACCTTGATGTAAACATTAAGTGTATTTCCTTGGCTATGATACCTTGATGTAAACATTAAGTGTATTTCATTGGCTATGATACCTTGATGTAAACATTAAGTGTATTTCATTGACTACGATACCTTGATGTAAACATTAAGTGTATTTAATTGGCTATGATACCTTGATGTAAACATTAAGTGTATTTCATTGACTATGATACCTTGATGTAAACATTAAGTGTATTTCATTGACTACGATACCTTGATGTAAACATTAAGTGTATTTCATTGGCTATGATACCTTGATGTAAACATTAAGTGTATTTCATTGACTACGATACCTTGATGTAAACATTAAATGTATTTCATTGGCTATGATACCTTGATGTAAACATTAAGTGTATTTACTTGGCTATGATACCTTGATGTAAACATTAAGTGTATTTCATTGACTATGATACCTTGATGTAAACATTAAGTGTATTTCCCTAGCTATGATACCTTGATGTAAACATTAAGTGTATGTTCTTGGCTATGATACCTTGATGTAAATATTAAGTATATTTCCTTGGCTATGATACCTTGATGTAAACATTAAGTGTATTTCCTTGGCTATGATACCTTGATGTAAACATTAAGTGTATTTCATTGGCTATGGTACCTTGATGTAAACATTAAGTGTATTTCCTTGGCTATGATACCTTGATGTAAACATTAAGTGTATTTCCTTGGCTATGATACCTTGATGTAAACATTAAGTGTATTTCATTGACTACGATACCTTGATGTAAACATTAAGTGTATTTCCTTGTCTATGGTACCTTGATGTAAGCATTAAGTGTATTTCCTTGGTTATGATACCTTAATGTAAACATTAAGTATATTTCCTAGAATATGATAACTATATGAAATGTCATATTCATTAAAGCCAGGATGAATGAAAACAATGGCGTCAAGTTTGTTAGAACTATTGTTTTATTAATGCCAAGCGGTAAAATGTGACTGTGATTGTATGGTAAATCAAACCAGAGCGTTCTCATACTAACTTTTTGAGTTAGATGTCCTTTATTCCCTTTCGGTACAAGTAAATACCTATTAGAATTCATTATCCCTTTCTGTCCTTTCGTTAAATGATGTATTCTCCAAACATTTAGAATTTATAGTGGCATGTAAATTGTGAAACACAAGACACATTAACAAAAGGGCAAATACACAAAATAAAGTGTCATTTTCCGGAGCACATGAGTTCACCCCTGGTTTTTAGTTGGGTTCATGTTACTCCATCTTTAGTTGTATGTGTATGTTTTGTAGATCGTTGTTTGTCCTTTTGTATTTTTTCTTTTGGTCATTGTGTTGTCTGTTCTTCTTTGATATACGGATTCTGATTACCCCTTTGGTATCTCCAAACTCTTCTTACCGGAGCAGATGACTTCACCCCCGGTTTTTAGTGGGGTTCGTGTTACTCGATCTTTAGTTTTATATGCATCTTTTGTAGATTGTTGTTTATCCTTTTATACTTTTTCTTTTTGCCATTGTGTTGTTGTCTTTCTTTGATATACAGATTTTGATTACCCCTTTGGTATCTTCAAACTCTTCTTACCGGAGCACACGACTCCACCCCTGGGTTTTAATGGGGTTCGTGTTGCTAAATCTTTAGACTATAATTCTGTGTAGTGTTTTGTAGATCGTTGTTTGTCCGTTTTCATTGACCACTGTATTGTTTGTCCATCTTCTATTTACGGGTTATGATGACGTCATTGGTATCTTCTATTTACGGGTTATGATGACGTCATTGGTATCTTCTATTTACGGGTTATGATGAAATCATTGGTATCTTCTATTTACGGGTTATGATGACGTCATTGATATCTTCTATTTACGGGTTATAATGAACTCATTGGTATCTTCTAACTCTTCTGACCTTTAACACTAATCGTAAAATCATCATAAAACTAACATAGTGATTTTACAAAATGTTCCGATTCTATTAAACAATAAAACTATAGAGGTAATGATCATGGACCATATACACATTATATTAATAGTGTAAAGATCGTCATCAACGTTAACTTTGAAGAGGAAATGAGTTGTATAATTTACAAATCAATATTTATCATTTTTAAATTACAAATAAAAACGTATAAATCAAATTTAGTGCGCCCGATGTGTTGCTGGAATAACCTTCATCAGGTATGCTCAAGGTCATCAGGTACGCTCAATGTCATCAGGTACGCTCAAGGTCATCATGTACGCTCAAGGTCATCAGGTACGCTCAAGGTTATCATGTACGCTCAAGGTCATCAGGTACGCTCAAGGTTATCAGGTGCGCTCAAGGTCATCAGGTACACTCAAGGCTATCAGGTACGCTCAAGGTCATCATGTACGCTCAAGGCTATCAAGTACGCTCAAGGTCATCAGGTACGTTCAAAGTCAAAAGATTGGAAAGCCAAATAATTGCTGGTTAAGCTTTGAGAGCAATAAAACCAAAGGGCCTTAACAGGATAAAGTCACCTGAGGGCGGAGAACGTTAGTTTGATTAATAATTACATTATTTAGGAACTATATATTTCAGTAATAAACATATCTAATATAACATGTCGGTGCTGAAGTCATATGTCTAATAAACATATATAATATAACATGTCAGTGGCGAAGTCATATGTCTAATAAACATATCTAATATAACATGTCTGTGGCGATGTCATATGTCTAATAAACATATATAATATAACATGTCAGTGGCGAAGTCATATGTCTAATAAACATATATAATATAACATGTCAGTGCCGAAGTCATATGTCTAATAAACATATATAATATAACATATCAGTGCCGAAGTCATATGTCTAATAAACATATCTAATATAACCTGTCAGTGGCTAAGTCATATGTCTAATAAACATATCTAATATAACATGTCAGTGGCGATGTCATATGTCTAATAAACATATATAATATAACATGTCAGTGCCGATGTCATATGTCTAATAAACATATATAATATAACATGTCGATGCCGAAGTCATATGTCTAATAAACATATCTAATATAACATGTCAGTGGCGATGTCATATGTCTAATAAACATATATAATATAACATGTCAGTGCCGATGTCATATGTCTAATAAACATATATAATATAACATGTCAGTGCCGATGTCATATGTCTAATAAACATATCTAATATAACATGTCAGTGCCGATTTCATATGTCTAATAAACATATATAATATAACATGTCAGTGCCGATGTCATATGTCTAATAAACATATCTAATATAACATATCAGTGGCGAAGTCATATGTCTAATAAACATATCAAATATAACATGTCCGTGCCGAAGTCATATGTCTAATAAACATATATAATATAACATGTCAGTGACGAAGTCATATGTCTAATAAACATATATAATATAACATGTCGGTGCCGAAGTCATATGTCTAATAAACATATATAATATAACATGTCAGTGCCGAAGTCATATCTCTAATAAACATATCTAATATAACATGTCAGTGCCGAAGTCATATGTCTAATAAACATATATAATATAACATGTCAGTGCCGAAGTCATATGTCTAATAAACATATATAATATAACATGTCAGTGCCGAAGTCATATCTCTAATAAACATATCTAATATAACATGTCAGTGCCGAAGTCATATGTCTAATAAACATATATAATATAACATGTCAGTGGCGAAGTCATATCTCTAATAAACATATCTAATATAACATGTCAGTGCCGAAGTCATATGTCTAATAAACATATATAATATAACATGTCAGTGCCGAAGTCATATGTCTAATAAACATATATAATATAACATGTCAGTGCCGAAGTCATAT